>BROG01000095.1:1412500-1636465 GCA_030159075.1 Atrina japonica
CTGTACAACAGCTATCAACAGACCTCTCATCCACACTGTACAACAGCTATCAACAGACCTGTCATTAACACTGTACAACAGCTATCAACAGACCTATCATTAACACTGTACAACAGCTATCAACAGACCTCTCATCCACACTGTACCTCAGCTATCAACAGACCTGTCATTAACACTGTACAACGCTATCAACAGACCTGTCATTAACACTGTACAACAGCTACCAACAGACCTGTCATTAACACTGTACAACAGCTATCAACAGACCTCTCATCCACACTGTACAACAGCTATCAACAGACCTGTCATTAACACTGTACAACAGCTATCAACAGACCTATCATTAACACTGTACAACAGCTATCAACAGACCTCTCATCCACACTGTACCTCAGCTATCAACAGACCTGTCATTAACACTGTACAACGCTATCAACAGACCTGTCATTAACACTGTACAACAGCTACCAACAGACCTGTCATTAACACTGTACAACAGCTATCAACAGACCTCTCATCAACACTGTACAACAGCTATCAACAAACCTGTCATTAACACTGTACAACGCTATCAACAGACCTCTCATCAACACTGTACAACAGCTATCAACAAACCTGTCATTAACACTGTACAACGCTATCAACAGACCTGTCATTAACACTGTACAACGCTATCAACAGACCTGTCATCAACACTGTACAACAGCTACCAACAAACCTGTCATTAACACTGTACAACAGCTATCAACAAACCTCTCATCAACACTGTACAACAGCTATCAACAGACCTCTCATCAACACTGTACAACAGCTATCAACAGACCTGTCATTAACACTGTACAACAGCTATCAACAGACCTCTCATGAACACTGTACAACAGCTATCAACAGACCTGTCATTAACACTGTACAACAGCTATCAACAGACCTCTCATCCACACTGTACAACAGCTATCAACAGACCTCTCATGAACACTGTACAACAGCTATCAACAGACCTGTCATTAACACTGTACAACAGATATCAACAGACCTGTCATTAACACTGTACAACAGCTATCAACAGACCTCTCATCAACACTGTACAACAGCTATCAAAAGACCTCTCATCCACACTGTACAACAGCTATCAACAGACCTCTCATCCACACTGTACAACAGCTATCAAAAGACCTGTCATTAACACTGTACCTCAGCTACCAAAAAGACCTGTCATTAACACTGTACAACAGCTATCAACAGACCTCTCATCCACACTGTACAACAGCTATCAACATACCTGTCACCCACACTGTACCTCAGCTACCAAAAAGACCTGTCATTAACACTGTACAACAGCTATCAACAGACCTGTCATCCACACTGTACAACAGCTATCAAAAGACCTCTCATCAACACAGTACAACAGCTATCAACAGACCTGTCATTAACACTGTACAACAGCTATCAACAGACCTCTCATTAACACTGTACCTCAGCTACCAAAAGACCTCTCATCCACACTGTACACAAGTTATCAACAGACCTGTCATTAACACTGTACCTCAGCTACCAAAAGACCTCTCATTAACACTGTACAACAGCTATCAACAGTCCTGTCATCCACACTATACAACAGCTATCAACAGACCTCTCATCAACACTGTACAACAGCTATCAACAGACCTGTCATTAACACTGTACAACAGCTATCAACAGACCTCTCATCAACACTGTACAACAGCTATCAACAGACCTCTCATCCACACTGTACAACAGCTATCAACAGACTTGTCATTAACACTGTACAACAGCTATCAACAGACCTCTCATCAACACTGTACAACAGCTATCAACAGACCTCTCATCAACACTGTACAACAGCTATCAACAGACCTGTCATTAACACTGTACAACAGCTATCAACAGACCTCTCATCCACATTGTACAACAGCTATCAACAGACCTCTCATCAACACTGTACAAAAGCTATCAAAAAACCTGTCATTAACACTGTACAACAGCTATCAACAGACCCTCTCATCAACTAAAAGACTTGGAGTTTTGATTATCCATTGATACTTCATCATTTTTATTTTGATATACATGTATAACATATGAGACATCATTAGTATTTTATATATATTTATATAAATATATCTATTTAAAACTTATTCTGTTTCTGCAAAATATCTGACTCTCAAAGTAGAAATATATTGTACATATGTGACAGAGTGTGATATAATCATGAACAGGGATGAAACTTAAAAAAAACAAGAGGCCCAAGACGGCTTCAATCGCTCATCTGAGAACCATCTACAAATTTGGAAAGAAGACCAAGAAGAATATGTACATGTAAGCTGATCTGGCCAAGAAACAAAAATATTGCTGTTTTAAGAAATTCATAAAAAATTCTAGATATCGAATTTCTGCAAAATTCTTGCAAAAAAACATTTCTTCAACTATATACAAGTAAAACACTTTAATGCATCAATGTGAATGCAAGGGGAAATAATTGAGGAAATCATGCAAAAATTAATGAAAATGACAAAGTCTGAAAAGACCTAAAAAATGTGTCAAAAAATAATTTTCTGATTTCAATTAAAAAACTTGAATCAGAGAGGACTAGATGTCATATACTGATAAAATAACAAGATATCAGAGAGGACTAGATGTTAAATACTGATAAAATAACAATATATCAGAGAGGAGTAGATGTCAAATACTGATAAAATAACAAAATATCAGAGAGGACTAGATGTTAAATACTGATAAAATAACAAAATATCAGAGAGGACTAGATGTTACATACTGATAAAATAACAATATATCAGAGAGGACTAGATGTCAAATACTGATAAAATAACAAAATATCAGAGAGGAGTAGATGTCAAATACTGATAAAATAACAAGATATCAGAGAGGACTAGATGTTAAATACTGATAAAATAACAAGATATCAGAGTGGACTAGATGTCAAATACTGATAAAATAACAATATATCAGAGAGGACTAGATGTCAAATACTGATAAAATAACAATATATCAGAGAGGACTAGATGTTAAATACTGATAAAATAACAAAATATCAGAGAGGACTAGATGTCAAATACTGATAAAATAACAAGATATCAGAGAGGACTAGATGTTAAATACTGATAAAATAACAAAATATCAGAGAGGACTATATGTCAAATACTGATAAAATAACAATATATCAGAGAGGACTAGATGTCAAATACTGATAAAATAACAAAATATCAGAGAGGACTATATGTCAAATACTGATAAAATAACAATATATCAGAGAGGACTAGATGTCAAATACTGATAAAATAACAATATATCAGAGAGGACTAGATGTCAAATACTGATAAATATAGGGATGACTAGATATTTTGTACTGATAAAATAAGATATCAGTGAGCACTAGATATCAAATATGAATAAAATAACAAGATATCAGTGAGCACTAGATATCAAATATGAACAAAATAACAAGATATCAAGGAGGACTAGATGGTAGAGTGACTTGTCAAGTACTGATAATATGACAAGATACCTTAGAGCAGCAGGTGTCAAAGTTTCACAAAGATTCTATTCTTTAAAAACAAATGGTTTTTCCTTAGAGACATAAAATCACAGTAACTAAGAAACTACACTGACATTGTCTTTATATCAGATTATATACTTAAATTTATGATAATTTACTTTTGAAATTGTTTAACTTGTCAATATCTATGTCAACATCTTTGCTATTCATTATTTTATTTCAGTAAAAATGGGTAACCCTCGAGTAAAGTGTGATATTCAAAAAAGTTGTCTTCAAATCAGCAATATTTTTCATCATTATTTACAACAACTGTATGCCATCAATATACAAACATGTCCAGTTGCAGCATATAATTTTGAGTCCTTAAGGCTTTGCCACCCAAAACCCTCTACATGGATTTTACCTTCAGCAGCCTCTAGACCCCGTCTATACATGTAGGTGTGTACAGTTACTTTCAGCTGTAGCTATGCCCCTGTCAGGCCCAAATGCCTCATATTACATAACTTAATAAAAAACCACAGTTGCATACAACAAAATGAGATTAAGTATCAAGTGATATCTAATGATCTATAATGTTAAATAACATTTTTTATAAACACATTGTATAGACACACCATCATGAAATGGTCTGATCCCGGAAGCAAAATTTTATGTAACACATGGGATATGCAAACTAATAAAAGTGTTCATGGAAAGACCGAAGAAATAAAAATTCTCCAATTGATAAATTCACAGAATCATGATCATTTTGTGAAATATTATATAGGCTGAAACAACATATGTTCTCCCCGTGTACTTTTCTGTACTAAAAATAATGAAAAAAAAAAAAAAAAAAAAAAAAAAACCAGCTAAACACTACCAACCACAAACTTAGTGACAAAATGTAATTTAATTCATATGATACAGATTCAATACAAATTTTATCTTTCCGATTTTCATCTTTCATCTCCATAAATCTACATTTTCTTGCTAGATATTGTCATTTGTACTTTAAGAGCAAGTTATAAACTTTGGAACAGATGGGTGACATTTTAATAGTCTGTCACTAAAATGACAGTTTTTAACATGCCTTTCTCCACCAAAGTTTCTTTCTTGATAAAAAAACTGAAGACACAAAAATAAAAAAAATAAAAGAAATAAAAAGAAAGTAAAAGAGAAAGGAGACTATGAGATAGACAATTAATGACTGATTTACAAGGTAGTGAGGGAGGGTCAGTCAAAATATTTATTACTAAAGAGAAGAGTCAGTCCAGGTGACACCATTCTATTTATAACAATGAGTGCTGCAGAAATTTAAAATATTTCTGTTTTATACTTGGTTTGCTGCTGTTTTTAATGGGGTCAACAACAATAGTGTACAAATTACTCAGAGTTAATAACTACCCTTTTTCTCCTTTCCTACAACTTCAAGTTTAACTGCAGGGTAAAATAAGGTAAAGTCAGGGTGGGTCAGCAAACACGAGAACTCTACACCCATGGTCAAACTCTTTTATCATTTTTCTATGAGACAAGAGATCATAAATTGGGATTTTTTTTAAATTTTCATGTGGCTTTCTAACCTGCCAGCAATGTGTCAATACTAGAACCTTATCATTCTAGTGTTTCTTGAAAGAATTTCATAAAATTTGCTTTATTGTTTTATCAAAAGATATTACTGGAAATACCCTTTAAAAATGATTCCCAAATTTAGACAAATGGAGATGATAAGACACATGGTGATGATAAGACACAGTGATGAAAAGACATAAGGAATGATAAGACACATGGGATGATAAGACACATGAGATGATAAGACACATGAGATGATAGGATATATGGGATAAAAACACATGAGATGATAAGACACATGGTGATGATAAGACACAGTGATGAAAAGACATAAGGAATGATAAGACACATGGGATGATAAGACACATGAGATGATAGGATATATGGGATAAAAACACATGAGATGATAAGACACATGGGATGATAGGATACATGGGATGATAAAACACATATGATGATAAGACACATGGGATGATAAGACACATGGGATGATAAGACACATGAGATGATAGGATATATGGGATAAAAACACATGAGATGATAAGACACATGGGATGATAGGATATATGGGATAAAAACACATGAGATGATAAGACACATGGGATGATAGGATATATGGGATAAAAACACATGAGATGATAAGACACATGGGATGATAGGATATATGGGATAAAAACACATGAGATGATAAGACACATGGGATGATAGGATACATGGGATGATAAAACACTTGGGATGATAAGACACATGGGATGATAGGATACATGAGATGATTAGACACAGGATGAAAGGATACATGGGATGATAAAACACATGGGGTGATAAAACACATGGGATGATAAAACACATGGGATGATAAGACACATGGGATGATAGGATACATGGGATGATACGACACAGGATGAAAGGATACATGGGATGATAAAACACATGGGATGATAAAACACATGGGATGATAAAACACATGGGATGATAAGACACATGGGATGATAAGACACATGGGGATGATAGGATTTATAGGATGATGGGACAGATGGAATGATAAGACACATGGAATGATAAGACACATGAGATGAGAGGATATATGGGATAAAAACATTAGATAAAAAGATATATGATAAGATAAGACACATGGGATAAGAAACATCGGGATGATAGGATGATAAGACACAGGGATTATATGATACATGAGGTGATAAGACACATTGGATGCAAAGACACATGTGGTAAGACATGTGGGGATGATAGGATATATGGAATAATGGGACAGATGGAATGGTAAGACACATGGGATGCTAGGACACATGGGATAATTAGACACATGGGATGATAAGACATGGGGTTGTTAAGATATAGGGGATTATAGGACACATGGGATGATAAGACATGTGGTGATAAAAACACACTGATAAGACACATAGTGATAAGACACATGGAGATGATTAACCACATTGGGATGATAAGACACATAGGATGATAAGACACATGTAGTGATAAGACATATGGGGATAATTAAACACATGGTGATGATAAGACATATGGAGTTGATTAAACACATTTGGATGATAAGACATACATGGAGTTAAAAAACTGTTATACTGTTGAAAAAGTGCTATACTGTTGAAAAGGGATATTGTGGTGAAAAAGTGCTGTAGTGTCTAGGGCAGCTTGGGTCTTCAAATAAACAAATGCAGAAAAATGCTGAACCATAGATATTTCAGTAAATTATTTTTATAGTTCGATGTTATGTTCAATTCACCAAGTAAACACCATAACTGTAAGTCAACCTGAGAATAAGATTTGAAACATTTCTACCTGAGAATTTGTAAAAGATACCTTACTACCCGAGAATTTATAATAGAAACCATACTACTGAGAATCTGTGATAGAAACCTTTGTACCTGAAAATCTGTAATACAAGTCTTACTACCTAAGAATCTGTGAAAGAAACCATTCTACCTGAGAATCTGTAAAAGATACCTCACTACCTGAGAATCTGTAAAGTATACCTTACTACCTGAGGATCTGTAAAATAGCCCTTACTACCTGAAAATTTATGATAAAAACTTATCTATCTAAGAATCTGTAATAGAGTACCTTTGTACCAGAAAATCTGTAATACAAATCTTACTACCTGAGAATAAATAAAAGAAACCTTACTACCTGAGAATCTGTAAAATATTACTCACTACCTGAGAATCTGTACTAGTGACCTTTCTACCTGAGAATCTGTAAAATATAACTCACTACCTGAGAATCTGTACTAGTGACCTTTCTACCTGAGAATATGTAGTAAGAACCTTACTACCTACGTATTTGTAAAATATACCTTCCTACCTAAAAATATGTAAAAGAAACCTTTCTACCTGAGAATCTTTAAAATATACCTTACTACCTGAGATTCTGTAAAATAAACCTTAATACCTGAGTCTGTAAAAGGAAATTTTCTACCTGAGAATCTGCAAAATATACCTTTTTGCCTTACAATCTGTAAAAGAAACCTTACTACCTAAGAATCTGTAAAAGTAACCTTTCTACCCAAGAATCTGAAAATATACCTTTCTACCTGACAATCTGTAAAAGAAACCTTACTGCCTGAGAATCTAAAGGAAACCTTCCTACCAGAGAATCTGTAAAAGTAACCTTTCTACCTGAGAATCTGTAAAAGATACCTCACTACCTGAGAATCTAAAGGAAACCTTCCTACCAGAGAATCTGTAAAAGTAACCTTTCTACCTGAGAATCTGTAAAAGATACCTCACTACCTGAGAATCTAAAGGAAACCTTCATACCAGAGAATCTGTAAAAGTAACCTTTGTATCTGAGAATCTTTGACCTAACTCAAGGTCTTTCATTTGATTATAAAAACAGAAAAAAACAATTGCTTATAAAACGATTATTTACCTGTAATGAATGTCTGTATTTTGCATATCATCTTGTCCTTTGATCCACCCCTTCACGTATATATCACTCATTTTTTCTCCAGTGAAAAAGGCATCATCTTCCAGGACCACATCATCTGTGTTCCATATTATACAACGTAATTCATAGCTGAAATGAATATTGTTATATAAACATTGACAAATAACATTGGATTTTGTTGCCAGTTTAAAAACAATCAAACACAGGTAATACCAGACAGATTGTCATGAAGCTAGAAATAAGGTACTCATTTGTAACTATCATATAAAAAATAGGATATCAAATAGTATTTGAACAATTTGTTGAGCTTATTACAACAAAATGTGTATCAGAAATGGTCTTCAAACAACAGTGTCTTATTATTTTATAAAGAATGATAATTAGTGTTCTGTTCTGTTGTATTATACAAGAGATGGTGGGGTTATACTGGTGTGCAGAAATACTGGTGTTTACTGGTATTAACATCTACAAAATTACACTGTTATACAAAGTACAACATAATGGGTTTTACATACGTGTGTTTACTTACAAGAAAGTACAGTTATACTGATGTTAACTACAACAGCATGTATTTACATATGAGTGTTTACTTACAAGAAAGTACAGTTATACTGATGTTAACTACAACAGCATGTGTTTACATACAAGTGTTTACTTACAACAAAGTACAGCTAAACTGATGTAAAGTACAACATGTGTTTATATATGAGTGTTTACTTACAAGAAAGTACAGTTATGCTGATGTTAACTACAACAGCATGTGTTGTTTAAACAAGTTTTTACTTACAAGGGATTATACTGTTGTGCATGTGCTTATATATTGGTGTTTACTTATAACAGATTACAATGTTATACTGAGGTAAAGTACAACAGCATGTGTTTATATATTGGTGTTTACTTATAACAGATTACAATGTTATACTAAGGTAAAGTACAACAGCATGTGTTTATATATTGGTGTTTACTTATAACAGATTACAATGTTATACTGAGGTTAAGTACAACAGCATGTGTTTATATATTGGTGTTTACTTATAACAGATTACAATGTTATACTGAGGTAAAGTACAACAGCATGTGTTTATATATTGGTGTTTACTTATAACAGATTACAATGTTATACTGAGGTAAAGTACAACAGCATGTGCTTATATATTGGTGTTTACTTATAACAGATTACAATGTTATACTGAGGTAAAGTACAACAGCATGTGTTTATATATTGGTGTTTACTTATAACAGATTACAATGTTATACTGAGGTTAAGTACAACAGCATGTGTTTATATATTGGTGTTTACTTATAACAGATTACAATGTTATACTGAGGTAAAGTACAACAGCATGTGTTTATATATTGGTGTTTACTTATAACAGATTACAATGTTATACTAAGGTAAAGTACAACAGCATGTGTTTATATATTGGTGTTTACTTATAACAGATTACAATGTTATACTGAGGTTAAGTACAACAGCATGTGTTTATATATTGGTGTTTACTTATAACAGATTACAATGTTATACTGAGGTAAAGTACAACAGCATGTGTTTATATATTGGTGTTTACTTATAACAGATTACAATGTTATACTGAGGTAAAGTACAACAGCATGTGCTTATATATTGGTGTTTACTTATAACAGATTACAATGTTATACTGAGGTAAAGTACAACAGCATGTGCTTATATATTGGTGTTTACTTATAACAGATTACAATGTTATACTGAGGTAAAGTACAACAGCATTTGTTTATATATTGGTGTTTACATATAACAGATTACAATGTTATACTGAGGTAAAGTACAACAGCATGTGTTTATATATTGGTGTTTACTTATAACAGATTACAATGTTATACTGAGGTTAAGTACAACAGCATGTGTTTATATATTGGTGTTTACTTATAACAGATTACAATGTTATACTAAGGTAAAGTACAACAGCATGTGTTTATATACTGGTGTTTACTTATAACAGATTACAATGTTATACTAAGGTAAAGTACAACAGCATGTGTTTATATACTGGTGTTTACTTATAACAGATTACAATGTTATACTGAGGTAAAGTACAACAGCATGTGTTTATATATTGGTGTTTACTTATAACAGATTACAATGTTATACTGAGGTTAAGTACAACAGCATGTGTTTATATATTGGTGTTTACTTATAACAGATTACAATGTTATACTGAGGTAAAGTACAACAGCATGTGTTTATATATTAGTGTTTACTTATAAAAAAGAATATATTGTTATACTGATGTAAAGTACAACAGCAAGTGTTTATATACTCCTGTTAATTTATAAGAAATTTCATGGATGTATTTATGTGAAATACTCATATATCTTAAATTTTTATTTTATTCTGTTCACAATTATGTACAAGTGTTTTAAATGATCTTTGATTTAAATAAACTAGAATGTGATTATGTATTGTATGTTATATATGGTGTGTAAGTAAATTAAGCAACAAAACCTGATCACATGATTTTTGTATTGTTGAATTACAGTGAACCTGTATTGTGAGTCCACCCCATCTGCCATCAAAATGTGGTGTAACAAGACAGGTGGTCTCTCAAGTGATTATTTATCTGAAGGATTATTTAACCAAGTGGTGTACAAAATGTGGTCTCAAAAATTAGGTGGCCTTTTAAGACAGGTTCAACTCTTGTACTGTACAGAACATGCAGAAAAGGGCACATGTGATTAGAAATAGAGAGAATATGAAGGATTACAACCTCATAAACAAATATCTTACCTCTTTGGTTTCCGAGGACTAATATCAACAGGTGGCCCTGGAGCAGGCATATCCATTGGAAACATGTCCACCCACATTTCAATTTTACCCTAAAAACATAAATGTGTATGTGATCTTTCCATTTCAATTTTACCCTAAAAGAAACAAATGTGTATGTGATCTATCCACATTTCAATTTTACTCTAAAAACATAAATGTGTATGTGATCTATCCACATTTCAATTTTACCATAAAAACATAAATGTGTATGTGATCTATCCACATTTCAATTTTACCATAAAAACATAAATGTGTATGAGATCTATCCACATTTCAATTTTACCATAAAAACATGAATGCGCATGAGATCTATCCACATTTCAATTTTACCATAAAAACATAAATGTGTATGTGATCTATCCACATTTCAATTTTACCATAAAAACATAAATGCATATGTTATCTATCAGTTACTAATACTAGCTGAATTACTTATCATTACCAGACATCATGAACTCATATTTACTTCATTATTTTAAAAATGTATAAATAGTATACAAATAAAAATTGTTATAATAATATAGGTGCAATCAGTATATCAATAAAAATCCTCTGTTACAAAAATTAGAAAAATGTTCAAATTCTACAAATGTATAATTTATGAAACTGACATAACTTGAAAGTAAATGACATGGAAGTACTTGTAAGTGCAACTAACCAGAATTATATTTACATTTGCCAGTCACATGATTTTGGACTTCTGGTAAGTACGTGACTACTGTATAGTTGTTTATTTCACGGGGAGAAAATATCTCGTTTTCAGTATTCACAGGTATTAAAGTTTGTGCAAGGTAGGTTACAAATTGTCTTTCTGATACTTCATAAATGTTAGCTATCATATTCATGGGTATTTAATTTCTTGGAATTTTCTATGACAGTGAATATAGTGAAATCAAATCCCTGACAAATAAAAGCAACTATACAGTATCTTAAAAAGCATACCATCTAAATAATTAGGGGTGAA
The DNA here is from genome assembly GCA_030159075.1 of Atrina japonica. Classification (NCBI taxonomy): domain Eukaryota; kingdom Metazoa; phylum Mollusca; class Bivalvia; order Pterioida; family Pinnidae; genus Atrina; species Atrina japonica. Next base: position 1,424,270 of record BROG01000095.1, read on the forward strand.
AGGGTAAATTAACAATTTCTTATCATAAAATGACATACATCATAACAAGTTTGGTGAAAATCAGCTTTGAATTTACATATAATACTGTATCCATTAGTAACAAAAATAAAGTTGATTCTACAATGTTTGGCTACATCAGAAATAAATGATTCAAAGAAAAAAAGAGTACACTCCATTACATATGCACAAAAGCCAGATGACCTTGAAGTTTCCACCATTTTGTAATATTTGATTTTTTATGAGTTGTAAGATGCTTTTTCTTTCACATGCATATTAATTTTAACACATGCATATAAACGTATCTTATGTTGATGCCAAATGTACATTCAAACAAATGTAACATAGTTTGCATTCTGACTGCACTTTCTGAACTGAGAAAAGCATCTGACACTGTATGGTAGGAAGGTTGGTTTCTGTAGACAGACTATCATTGAAGTTAACCTATCAACCCATAGGTTGGTCACATTAAGACTCAGCCAAATCATTACACAGTATGGTCCATTGTCATAATTTGGGAGTGAAGAAGTTATTAATATTGCAGGGTATTTCATTATAAAATTAGGATTTTTAATCATACACTTCTGAACTCTGGCAGTGGATTTTATGCTTCTATGAAATAGGTCAGTCCATTTGAAGCTATATTGCTTAATGAGATAAAAGATCCTAGAAAATCAATTAGTTATATTTACAGTTTTTAACAGGTGACCAAAGTCTCTAAAAAGCAGTTTGTGATTAACTGTCAGTCTTATAGTCTTAAAGCTGTCATCTCAACTGTCATCTCAACTCTTAAACCAATTTAATTAAATAAAAAAAATTATAATATAGTTTTTAAAACATCCCCAGTGTTTTACTTCCATTGGTAGCCATATCAGTTCAGTTTTCTGAATAGAAACAAGCCCCAACAACCAATATAAAAGGTGAGTTTGCAAAATCAGTCCTCATAGTCTGACTAGAGTCGCATAAAACAAACGTGTGAAGTAAAGAAGTTTGAGCATAACTCACCTGCATGTCGAAAATAAATATTGATATCAACAAAGTTCATTTACTCTATGTGGACATTTTGCCGGCTAATATACAGCTCACAAGTATGTAGTTATTCGGTTTAAACATGAGAATATCAAACATAATTCCAAATTCCATATGACAAAATGTTAAAATTATAAACAAATGGCAGCTTAGACCACCTGTTATGAATGTCCTCACTGTCCGAAATAATAAATCCACGACAAATCAGGCCAAGGCCAACTCTGAAAAATATTTGAACAGTCGGCTCGTTTTACAGGACCACTTGCATCCATTTCAAATAATTTGGTAGCAATGTTTCACAGCTATGTCTCTTATAATGTTTATTTGATGTTCTCTTTGTAAAAATATGAGAAGGGGTACCTTGTCTTTGGTCAATTGTTGCATGACCCAACTGCTCACATTGCCGAGTGCACCAAAATGCATGATGCTATGTAATCAACAAATGAAAAGGTGCAGATTACTGGTGGGATTTTATTCATATTTACGTTTAAAGTGAATATTATTTTATGGATACTAAAACAGTGAATCTAAAACTAATTATAAAATCTATTTATCATGTATCTTTATTAAAGTCTTTGATGTAAAAATTAATGTGGAATGTTTATGATTTGAGTACGTTGTATGTTTTGATTACATGTCATCTGTCCATTGTTTTGCTTTGGGAGTACAGGTGTGAAATAATGGTCATTCTCCGGACTCACCTTTTATAACAGAACTGCGAGTCAATTTCTATTGACATTTAACAAAAATGTCTGCCTGGTGGAATAATAAATCGGGGGTGTTTCAAAAGGATTATATATTTTTTTTAATTCAAAACTTCTTTAAAAGTTACAATGCCAGCTTTAAGGTCTTAATCTTGAGGAAAGACAAGTGGTAAGACAAACATAGATTGATTCTCCTTACTGTTTAATGAAGATAAATATATCCCTGAACAAGGATAGACTCATAACTTGTTAAGGGATTTTCCTACCTGTTCAATGCCAGGTTTTTCTGGATTGTATAATGGTCTTGTTTCCACATGTTCAGGTACCAGTTTACAGCCAACTTTTGGAATCTCATCCCAGTGTTTTAGTACTGATAGTGCAAGCTGTTCCTCATGGTTTTTTCTGCTCTCTGTAAAAATAAAATAAAGCTGAGAGGTAGAGTGAGTGAACTGTAAATAATCTATTATCTATCAGAAAACCACTTGTCTTGAAGGACCTCTGTCATAACAAAAATATCTGTCTTGAAGGACCTCTGTCATAACAAAAATATTTGTCTTGAAGGACCTCTGTCATGATAAAAATATGTCTTGAAGGTACTTTGTCATAACAAAAATATCTGTCTTGAAGGACCTCTGTCATAACAAAAATATTTGTCTTGAAGGACCTCTGTCATGATAAAAATATCTGTCTTGAAGGTACTTTGTCATGATAAAAATATCTGTCTTGAAGGACCTCTGTCATGACAAAAATATCTGTCTTGAAGGTACTTTGTCATGATAAAAATATCTGTCTTCAACGACCTCTGTCATGACAAAAATATCTGTCTTGAAGGTACTTTGTCATGATAAAAATATCTGTCTTGAAGGATCTCTGTCATGATAAAAATATCTGTCTTGAAGGTACTTTGTCATGATAAAAATATCTGTCTTCAACGACCTCTGTCATGACAAAAATATCTGTCTTGAAGGTACTTTGTCATGATAAAAATATCTGTCTTGAAGGATCTCTGTCATGATAAAAATATCTGTCTTGAAGGTACTTTGTCATGATAAAAATATCTGTCTTGAAGGTACTTTGTCATGATAAAAATATCTGTCTTGAAGGTACTTTGTCATGATAAAAATATGTCTTGAAGGACCTCTGTCATGACAAAAATATCTGTCTTGAAGGTACTTTGTCATGATAAAAATATGTCTTGAAGGACCTCTGTCATGATAAAAATATCTGTCTTGAAGGTACTTTGTCATGATAAAAATATCTGTCTTTAAGGACATGTCATGATAAAAATATCTGTCTTGAAGGTACTTTGTCATGATAAAAATATGTCTTGAAGGACCTGTCATGATAAAAATATGTCTTGAAGGTACTTTGTCATGATAAAAATATCTGTCTTGAAGGACCTCTGTCATGATAAAAATATCTGTCTTGAAGGTACTTTGTCATGACAAAAATATCCGTCTTGAAGGACCTCTGTCATGATAAAAATATCTGTCTTGAAGATACTTTGTCATGATAAAAATATCTGTCTTGAAGGACATCTGTCATGATAAAAATATCTGTCTTGAAGGACCTCTGTCATGATAAAAATATCTGTCTTGAAGGAACTCTGTCATGACAAAATCACCTGTCTTGAAACTCCAGTTATGAAAAAACCACCTGTCACCAAAGGTCACCTGTCTTGGGAAATCACTAACATGTAAAACAACATGTAAAGAAAAACATTTATGAAAGTAACCTATCTTAAGAAGAAACAACTGTCATGAAAAATAACCTGTCATTAATGACACACAAACAGACAGATAGACGATCCAAACAATAGATGCCCTCGACTGACCTTTCAGGCTGGGGGCATACAAAAAAGGGAGTACATGGTCTTTAGGCCTCTTAAAGTAACATATACAACAATTTTACTGATAACATTTGATGAACATTTCTGCAATATCACTGCCCTAACTTACAAGAGGTCACAAGGTCATAGACAATATTTGGTATAACTTCTCAACTTAATTCAAGTTATGCATGAAAAGGCATGAAACTATCTATTTTGATAATATTGATCTGTGAAAAAGGTTTAAAAATGTTTTTTTCAATCAAATATTGGTTACCGGTATTTAATGATTAACAATAAAAAATGACTCCTTCCTTGATAATTCATCGATTTCATTTTAATAGAGTTTTCTAAAAATTACCAGAGCATAGTAACAGTAAAACAGTTATCAAAAAATGACAAACTCCAATAAACATCTAGATTGGTATTCAAATACTGTCATTGAAAATAAATATATAATAGTTATAAATAAATTAAGAATTCAATAGAAATTATTGACAATCTATCCATTAGTATAGTTTTTTTTTAGATGTTTAGGTTTTCTGTATATAAAACCAGACCGTTAATTATATATGTTATTTTGTTATCTCCTTGTTTAGACAGGGACTCCTGACTAACTTCATCATATTTCAAATAAAATCTAAACAAAGAGATTCATCTGAATCACTTCTCTGAATCATTCTTCTGAATCATTCATTTGTGATTATATGACAGCTTATCAGGGTCTAGTGGTAAGGGCAATTGTTTCACAAGAGGAAGGTCCCAGGTTTGATTCTTGGTACTGGGTCATACCAAAAACTTTTAAAAAATGGTAGTCACAGTTCCTTTGCCAAATGTTTGGCATACAAATGAAAAAATACAGGTCTTTCAGAAGTGACTTAAAACCCAGGTCCCATGTCACGGCAGGACTGTGACATGTAAAAGGACCCTCATTGCACTGGCTTCAGTCCATAGCACAGGCCAAATTTTATAGCACTTCACCTAAAGCTGGTTACATTTCCATATAAGTAAACAATTCTTGATGAGACATAAAACAACAAACATACAATTTTCATTGATTATACTTGACATAGGTTCATGCCAAATTGTTGTATCAGAGACTAGCTGAACCAAACAACATAACCATCAAACTGTTCCAATTTGTGACAAATATCTTTAGAAGGACATATGATTCTATCATAGTAATAATGACAATGAGATTAATACCAAATAAGTCAGATTTTCAATTCAATAAAAATATTGAAAATTATGGATTTTAAAATATCATTATTTTTAAAAAAATGATATGGTTTATCTATGGCAAATAGTTATGTACTATACACAAAGGGGTCCCTGTGGCTGAGTACTTAGAGCGTTGCTTTTTAAACCATGAACTCTTTGACCTCTGTTCGGCACAGGTTCGAGTCCTGCTGGAACCTAAGCTGAGTCTGTGAGAAAGTCCGCCAAATTACTATTGGAAGTACTGTGGTTTCTTCCCAGGTATATTATAATATAATTTGGTTTTCTCCTCCACCATTAAAAACTGGCTGCCACCATAGAACTGTGGTGTAAAACAATGTTGAACCCCCCACCCCCAAAAAACAAAAGGTTCTAAAAAAAAATAACTGATAATGATAAAAATAATAAAAGGACTAATACACACACCTACATATATGTGTTTATGTGTGTAACTTGAATTCATTTCATAATATTCTGAGAAATTTCAAGATCATGTTTTTTTATCTACAACCATAAGTAGTTTCCATGATATTGATCAGCAAAATTTTAATATGAATCAATAAAGTTTCTTATAATATAAAAACATCTATGTAACATCTGTGAATAATAAGGACATAAATAATTATGTGTCATAAACAAAATATAGCTCTTCCACGTAACTCAAAGTTACCAAAAACACATCATCACTATATAGTAATTACCCAGTTATATAACTTATTTTCAATATATTATCATTATATAGTAATTACCCAGTTACATAACTTTTCTCTTTTATATATTATAATTATATAATAATTAACTAATTTTATAGCTTCACATATATATAGTAATTATGTAGTAATTGCCCAGTCATATAACTTCTCTTCTATATATGATAACAATATAGTAATTACCCAGTCAAATAACTTCTGATCTATATATTATCATTATACAGGGAAATACTTCCCATCTAATGTACCCCTTTACAGGGAAATAGTCCTCCATCTAATGCACCCCTTTACAGGGAAATAGTCCCCAATCTAATGCACCTCTTTACAGGGAAATAGTCCCTCATCTAATGTACCCCTTTACAGGGAAATAGTCCCCCATCTAATGCACCTCTTTACAGGGAAATAGTCCCCCATCTAATGCACCCCTTTACAGGAAATTAGTCCCCCATCTAATGCACCTCTTTACAGGGAAATAGTCCCCCATCTAATGCACCCCTTTACAGGAAATTAGTCCCCATCTAATGCACACCTTTAAGGGAAATAGTCAACATGTAATGCACCCCTTTACAGGGAAATAGTCCCCCATCTAATGCACCCCTTGACAGGGAAATAGTCTCCCATCTAATGCACCCCTTGACAGGGAAATAGTCTCCCATCTAATGCACCCCTTGACAGGGAAATAGTCTCCCATCTAATGCACCCCTTGACAGGGAAATAGTCTCCCATCTAATGCACCCCTTTACAGGGAAATAGTCTCCCATCTAATGCACCCCTTGACAGGGAAATAGTCTCCCATCTAATGCACCCCTTGACAGGGAAATAGTCTCCCATCTAATGCACCCCTTGACAGGGAAATAGTCTCCCATCTAATGCACCCCTTGACAGGGAAATAGTCTCCCATCTAATGCACCCCTTTACAGGGAAATAGTCCCCCATCTAATGCACCCCTTGACAGGGAAATAGTCTCCCATCTAATGCACACCTTTACAGGGAAATAGTCCCCCATCTAACGACCCCTTGACAGGGAAATAGTCACTTGCTATTAACTTTATGGAATAAGCTAGTTTAAATCATTTATTTGTATATAAGTAAAAATCACTACTGGACCCAGTTGCACAATGCACTGTTAAAGTTAACTTGAAGTTAACCAATGTTAAACCAAAAGACTAACCATAGGTTAAATTTAACAACGTATTGTGCAACTGGGTCCAGGTATATTAATTTAACTAATTTTAAATTTCTATTTTGTAAAATGCCCAATTTACAATTTGTGAATTCTATCTACTACAAAATAAATCAAATCCCAGGTACTTATAGACAGATGAAATATAGACAGACTGATAAATATTCCGACTGATTCTATACTTCTAAGGGTATGATAAAGCCAACATCAGCAACAAGGCTCCGTAACTATATAATCATCGGAATAATCAATTACAGCTAGCAAACATGGCAAATGTAAGCTATGTTTCTTCCTCTAGACAAATCTTTGTGATGTTACAAAAAGAGAAAGACAAGGCTGTTATTGTGTTATCAATGAAACCTGAGTCACATCAAAATATCTTTAATTTGTAAAATTACCTGAAGTAATCTAGAATCAGGTCTTTGTGTAGCATTGTCATTATATATCTATCATGAAGTTTTATAAACATTAGATCTACAAACCAGGAGGAAAACACCATCTAATTTCTCCCTAAACGACACAAGACTAACAACCTAGGCAGGCAAATTAGAATTGACATTTTCTTCAAGTAGCATGTAATTTGAAGATTCTAGGGGCATGGTTAGTGCTAATTACATTAAGATTAAAAGGAAAGAAAATACTTGTAAAATAAAAGGAAAACATAAAAAAGGAAATGCACAGTTTTAAGGGAAAACAGCCATTCCTCCCTTGGCTTACAGTGATAAAAATCAACTCGATGACAGACATTTAGCTGCCTATCAAAATCATCTGAAAATTTGTGTCAACTCTGTTTGATCAACAGTGGCCATTAAATTACTTAAATAAAACTGATAGTTATCATGTGTGATGTATTATCATATTTACTTGGCAGCAGCACTGGGAAATTATCCAAATTCTGATATGTACTGGAGGTGGGAGATCTTCTAAATATCAACCTTTGTATCGATTAGTCGGCTTTGACACAATTTCCAGTGGGGGCCTAAGTAAACAGCTAATACTAATAATTTAGTTCCAGTATTGATAAATGCTCATAGTTAATTAACATAGTCGCTTACTGCAATACTGCTACACACACTGATCTCATGCATGGCTACATAGCAAATTGCTTTTTAATTCTATTTTACATTGAAATCTTGTCTGCATAAGATAATTGAGGTGATATTTGGGAAGATAACATTTTTAAATTATTTTCAGAAACGATAAGTAGTCCAAAAAATCTTAAATAATAATCTTCATAAACAAAGAGAAATTTTATCACCTTCTGAACCTTCTGAGAGTTATGCAATTTGTGAGTATACATGTATCTATGTTACAACGTTACTTAGGCCAACATAAAATAAATGTGTGTTTCCAGTTACATGACCGAGCTAAATTTAGGCCATAGGCATTTTTAAAAATGTTTGATTTCAATTAAATTTTCAATTACAGATGTAGAGTACATCAATTTCCAGTCTGCCCATTTACCAGTTTTCAGAGAGACAAGAAAATAATTTTTCAAAATAAAATGTGTTTCCTACCTTCCTACCCTATGTTATTTTGGGCATGTAATAGCAAACAAACATATATTATATGTTGGCCTTATTTTTATCATAATTTGTATAACTGTGTCTGTATTATGAGTGAAAATGTCAAAATTTACTTATAGATAAATTATTTTTGGAGAAATGACAGATTATTATCCCCTGTGTATAATATGACATTCTCTAAAATTGATATAACATTATTATATATAAGTGTTATGTTTTGTATTGGAGGGAATGATACTAATTTGCAAATATTACACTGAATTGATCATTTTAGCTAATTTTGTTCTTAATTTTTTTCAATTTAAAACTTTTATTGGACAGGGTAGCTTTTGTTCACCTGACAATTAATGTCAAATATCAAAGACATGAAAGTCAAATGAAATGTGCCTGAATTAATGTTGAGAAGAACCTATCATTCTACCTCTTACTTAGGACTCAGTATTAAGATAAAAAAAAGAAAAACCAAGAAAATTGTCAAAAATGTCTGGTTAATTCAACAAAACACTTGGTATATCACAAGATTAAAAGATCTTTATTCATCACTTTTTTCCCACCCTATAATCTACAGAATCCATGACCCTGTAGTCTCCACCCTATGATCTACAGAATCCACGACCCTGTAGTCCTCACCCTATGATCTACAGAATCCATGACCCTGTAGTCCCCACCCTATGATCTACAGAATCCACGGCCCTGTAGTCCCCACCCTATGATCTACAGATTCCATAACCCTGTAGTCCCCACCCTATGATCTACAGAATCCATGACCATGTAATCCCCAACCTATCAGTGGAATCCATGACCATGTAGTCCCCAACCTATGATCTACAGAATCCATAACCCTGTAGTCCCCACCCTATGATCTACAGAATCCATAACCCTGTAGTCCCCACCCTATGATCTACAGAATCCATAACCCTGTAGTCCCCACCCTATGATCTACAGAATCCATGATCCTGTAGTCCCCACCCAATGATCTACAGAATCCATAACCCTGTAGTCCCCAACCTATCAGTGGAATCCATGACCATGTAGTCCCCAACCTATGATCTACAGAATCCATGACCATGTAGTCCCCACCCTATGATCTACAGAATCCATGACCATGTAGTCCCCAACCTATGATCTACAGAATCCATGACCATGTAGTCCCCACCCTATGATCTACAGAATCCATGACCCTGTAGTCCCCACCCTATGATCTACAGAATCCATGACCATGTAATCCCCAACCTATGATCTACAGAATCCATAACCCTGTAGTCCCCACCCTATGATCTACAGAATCCATAACCCTGTAGTCCCCACCCTATGATCTACAGAATCCATAACCCTGTAGTCCCCACCCTATGATCTACAGAATCCATGATCCTGTAGTCCCCACCCTATGATCTACAGAATCCATGACCATGTAGTCCCCAACCTATCAGTGGAATCCATGACCATGTAGTCCCCAACCTATGATCTACAGAATCCATGACCATGTAGTCCCCACCCTATGATCTACAGAATCCATGACCATGTAGTCCCCAACCTATGATCTACAGAATCCATGACCATGTAGTCCCCACCCTATGATCTACAGAATCCACGACCCTGTAGTCCCCACCCTATGATCTACAGAATCCATGACCATGTAGTCCCCAACCTATAATCTACAGAATCCATGACCATATAGTCCCCACCTTATGATCTACAGAATCCATGACCCTGTAGTCCCCACCCTATGATCTACAGAATCCATGACCATGTAGTCCCCACCCTATAATCTACAGAATCCATGACCCTGTAGTCCCCACCCTATGATCTACAGAATCCATGACCATGTAGTCCCCAACCTATAATCTACAGAATCCATGACCCTGTAGTCCCCACCCTATGATCTACAGAATCCATGACCATGTAGTCCCCAACCTATCCACAGAATCCATGACCCTGAGGATTAAGAATTCAACATTTTCTGATATACTACATACCAAATAAGATGAAAATTGAACTTGTGATTTTTCTAAGAAGTTGAAAAACTTGGAAAGTTTGTACACACAATGCACATTTGCATGTCGGACTATGAATGGCCAACAGATCCCAATAGTTCTAGTTGACAAAGATGAATGTTTTCGCAAGTGTCAGTCATAAATATTCCCTTTATTATGTCTTAATGTAAACATTGATATTTTTTAACAATAAATCAATATGATATAAAAATAATTACCTGCATCATCAGTATGATCAATGCTTCCTGTGAATATTCTATTTGCCACTCGGACTTTGCCCGGCTGATAATGAGGACCATCAACTTTGCCATCTTTACACAACTTGGCTAGAATCTGACTGGGCTTCAAGGGGTCTCGCCAAGCATTGTATCCTGTCCTGAAAAAGCAAAAATTACAGAAAACGTAATAAAACTAATTAATCAACAACAACAAATATTGTTTTTTAAATATCAAATTAGATCTAATATATTGCTGTACAGGGCTATTACAATTAGCCGATTACAATGTACTTCTTCGTTTGGCTATTATTATGTATCTATATGTTGAAAGTAAATGACTGCTGTATACTTAGAACCTATTACTCCCGTTTAATTTTCATAATTTTTGTTCATATATGAGTGGGTGAATTTATATTAACAGCAAAATTTTGGAGGTAAATAAATGAAGCACAGACAAGTATGCCATCCATGAGACTGGTGATTACAGGAGAATTTAAGACATAGTGAATATGTTTTCTGTTGTAAAACGGCCAAAATAACCAGGGAGAATTTAAGATATAGTGAATATGTTTTCTGTTGTAAAACGGCCAAAATAACCAGGGAGAATTTAAGATATAGTGAATATGTTTTCTGTTGTAAAACGGCCAAAATAACCATGGAGAATTTAAGATATAGTGAATATGTTTTCTGTTGTAAAACGGCCAAAATAACCAAGGAGAATTTAAGATGTAGTGAATATGTTTTCTGTTGTAAAACGGCCAAAATAACCAGGGAGAATTTAAGATGTAGTGAATATATTTTCTGTTGTAAAACGGCCAAAATAACCAGGGAGAATTTAAGACATAGTGAATATATTTTCTGTTGTAAAACGGCCAAAATAACCAGGGAGAATTTAAGACATAGTGAATATATTTTCTGTTGTAAAACGGCCAAAATAACCAGGGAGAATTTAAGATATTGTGAATATATTTTCTGTTGTAAAATGACCAAAATAACCAGGGAGAATTTAAGACATAGTGAATATATTTTCTGTTGTAAAATGACCAAAATAACCAGGGAGAATTTAAGACATAGTGAATATATTTTCTGTTGTAAAACGGCCAAAATAACCAGGGAGAATTTAAGACATAGTGAATATATTTTCTGTTGTAAAACGGCCAAAATAACCAGGGAGAATTTAAGACATAGTGAATATATTTTCTGTTGTAAAACGGCCAAAATAACCAGGGAGAATTTAAGACATAGTGAATATATTTTCTGTTGTAAAACGGCCAAAATAACCAGGGAGAATTTAAGACATAGTGAATATATTTTCTGTTGTAAAACGGCCAAAATAACCAGGGAGAATTTAAGATGTGGTGAATATATTTTCTGTTGTAAAACGGCCAAAATAACCAGGGAGAATTTAAGATGTAGTGAATATGTTTTCTGTTGTAAAACGGCCAAAATAACCAGGGAGAATTTAAGACATAGTGAATATATTTTCTGTTGTAAAACGGCCAAAATAACCAGGGAGAATTTAAGACATAGTGAATATATTTTCTGTTGTAAAACGGCCAAAATAACCAGGGAGAATTTAAGATATTGTGAATATATTTTCTGTTGTAAAATGACCAAAATAACCAGGGAGAATTTAAGACATAGTGAATATATTTTCTGTTGTAAAATGACCAAAATAACCAGGGAGAATTTAAGACATAGTGAATATATTTTCTGTTGTAAAACGGCCAAAATAACCAGGGAGAATTTAAGACATAGTGAATATATTTTCTGTTGTAAAACGGCCAAAATAACCAGGGAGAATTTAAGACATAGTGAATATATTTTCTGTTGTAAAACGGCCAAAATAACCAGGGAGAATTTAAGACATAGTGAATATATTTTCTGTTGTAAAACGGCCAAAATAACCAGGGAGAATTTAAGACATAGTGAATATATTTTCTGTTGTAAAACGGCCAAAATAACCAGGGAGAATTTAAGATGTAGTGAATATATTTTCTGTTGTGAAATGACCAAAATAACCAGGCAGAATTTAAGATATTGTGAATATGTTTTCTGTTGCAAAATGGCCAAAATAACCAGGGAGAATTTAAGATATAGTGAATATGTTTTCTGTTGTAAAACAACCAAAATAACCAGGGAAAATTTAAGATATTGTGAATATATTTTCTGTTGTAAAACAACCAAAATAACCAGGGAGAATTTAAGACATATTGAATATGTTTTCTGCTGTAAAACGACCAAAATATCCAGGCAGAATTTAAGATATTGTGAATATGTTTTCTGTTGTAAAACGGCCAAAATAATCAAGGAGAATTTAAGACATATCGAATACGTTTTCTGCTGTAAACTACCAAAATAACCAGAGAGAATTTAAGACACAGTGAATATGTTTTCTGTTGTAAAATGACAAAACTAAGGAGGGAGAATATAACACAGGGTGAATATATTTTCCAGGTTTACAATATGATAATGTCTTTTAGAACATATCTCATTGTTCTTTTGATGCATGCCTTTGCTGGTACAAGGCTATAAGGCTGATGTATGCCTTTGCTGTAGGCTGATGGATGTCTTTACTGTAGGTTCTATGCTTATTGGCTGATGTATGCCTTTGCTATAGGTACAAGGCTATTAGGCAGATGGATGCCTTTCCTGTATGTAAAAGGCAAGGCTATTAGGCAGATGGATGCCTTTACTGTAGGTACAAGGCTATTTGGCTGATGGATGACTTTACTGTAGGTACAAGGCTATTTGGCTGATGGATGCCTTTGCTGTAGGTACAAGGATAACAGGCAGATGGATGCCTTTGTTGTAGGTACAAGGCTATTAGGCAGATGTATGCCTTTGCTATAGGTACAAGGCTATTAGGCAGATGGATGCTTTTGCTGTAGGTACAAGGGTATTTGGCTAATGGATGCCTTTGCTGTAGGTACAAGGCTATTAGGCAGATGTATGCCTTTGCTATAGGTACAAGGCTATTAGGCAGATGGATGCCTTTGCTGTAGGTACAAGGGTATTTGGCTAATTGATGCCTTTGCTGTAGGTACAAGGCTATTAGGCAGATGGATGCCTTTGCTATAGGTACAAGGCTATTATGCAGATGGATGCTTTTGCTGTAGGTACAAGGCTATTTGGCTAATAGATGCCTTTGCTGTAGGTAAAAGGCAAGACTATTAGGCAGATTGATGCCTTTACTGTAGGTACAAGGCTATTTGGCTGATGGATGCCTTTGGTGTAGGTACAAGGATATTAGGCAGATGGATGCCTTTGTTGTAGGTACAAAGCTATTAGGCAGATGTATGCCTTTGCTATAGGTACAAGGCTATTAGGCAGATGGATGCCTTTGCTATAGGTACAAGGCCATTAGGCAGATGGATGCCTTTGCTATAGGTACAAGGCTATTAGGCAGATGGATGCCTTTGCTATAGGTACAAGGCTATTAGGCAGATGGATGCCTTTGCTGTAGGTACAAGGATATTAGGCAGATGGATGCCTTTGCTGTGGGTACTATGCCATTAAGATGTAATTCAAGATGTTGGTACAACAAGTTTTTTTGTGAACATCAGACCTATAAAAATCTGGAATTCATGTCAATCATATGAAACATACATTCTTAACTAACATACTCTGCTAATTCCATTTAAAAAATAAGACCAAATGGACTTATTCCCACCAGACATGTTGATAATTTCTGGTTTTAAATGGCCTTTTAGCATTCTGTCACAAGTACACATCATTCTGGGCTATTATTGAGTAGCAATGGCTTTTAATAACAGTTAACTCTGTGGCTGTTCCACACAATCTACTACACAGGAAATTATGGTGTGCTAAAACTGATAAAACCAACTTGTTATGTTCACTTAGGATATAAGACAGCAATAAAGGAATGGCTGTGATTTCCTTCTTCCTATATATCTGTGTATTTCCTTGATGAAACTGACAATTCACCCTTCAGACCCTCAAAAAAATTGACATTTACTGAATGGAAATAATTTCCTATAAGCTTCCCTGTGGCCAAGTGCTACATGGTCATATTATATTATTTATAGTATAAAGTGGGAGAAAATAACACTGACAGCATCTTGTAGCTTAAAAAGAAATGTAATAAATTTTGAGCAGACACTGTGAAAAATATGAGGCCTATCTGTCTATTGATTAAACATTCTATCAAAATCTGTGTCTCCATTCAGAAAAACAAAGTTCTACATCATTTAAATCATGAGAATCTCATCTGAGAGAGAGAGAGAGAGAGAGAGAGAGAGAGAGAGAGAGAGAGAGAGAGAGAGAGAGAGAGAGAGAGAGAGAGAGAGAGAGAGAGAGAGAGAGAGAGAGAGAGAGAGAGAGAGAGAGAGAGAGAGAGAGAGAGAGAGAGAGAGAGAGAGAGAGAGAGAGCAGTTTTGTAACCATATGGTCAGTGTTTGGAAGCAGAAGAAGAATTAGGATTTAAAAAATTGTATTCACAAATCAATATTGAATCCTTAGGCCAACATAAAATATATTTGCACGTTTCCTATTGCATGCCCAAAAGATATAAAGTAGGTAGGTCAGAGAAACATTTTATTTTGAAAAGTTATTTTCATGTCTTTCTAAAATATGGTAAATGGCCAAAATGGAAAGTTATGTACCCTACGTCCTGTAATTCTACAGCCAGTACTCACATTGAAACCTTAATACTGCAACTGAAAGCTTCATTGAAATCAAATATTTTAAAGATGTGATTCAAAGCTCATCTAAATAAAAAAATAAAATGTTTCTGAAAACAAGATGTGTTTGGGTAATAGAAATGCCCCCAGTTCCAACAAAATATTGCACTTTAAATGTAAGCGGGATGGAAGTGTGAGGGAATTACGGAAAGACAAACAGACAGACAGATGATCCAAACACTAGACCTTTCAGTCCAGGGACATAAAAAGATGAATTCCTGGTTTTTTTTTAATTTGATGTTAATAAAATTTTTGCGATCACTGCTGAGAATGAGGTCGGTTGGGTAACAAGAAACACATATATACCGGTATTGTATGTTGGTCAGAGTCAAAAACTCTGAACCATTGGCAATTATAAGTCTGTATCATCACAGAAAAGTAAAAAAACTAAATAATCCAACATTAAACGTATTTCATTTCTACATCCCGCCTCATAAAATATGGTATCTTGATGATAACTAGAAAACAAATGTGTGTGTAATTATGTTTATGATATCACAGTTAAAACACTGGCACTCTCATTAACAAGTTACAAGTGACATGTTTGTTATGGATAAATTTGTTACATATCAGACTAATTATATCCTCTAACTCAGGCTGTCAGAAGAATGATGATGTTAGTGTTCTACTTACCTTGTATATAAAATCAAATAGCAAATGTGTATAAATGTGTATATATTCTATGTCACCTATAGACTGGCTGTTTTGTATATATTCTATGTCACCTATAGACTGGTTGTTTTGTACATATTCTATGTCATCTATAGACTGGCTGTGTTGTATATATTCTATGTCACCTATAGACTGGTTGTGTTGTATATATTCTATGTCACCTATAGACTGGTTGTGTTGTATATATTCTATGTCACCTATAGACTGGTTGTGTTGTACATATTCTATGTCACCTATAGACCAGTTGTGTTGTACATATTCTATGTCACCTATAGACTGGTTGTGTTGTACATATTCTATGTCACCTATAGACTGGTTGTTTTGTATATATTCTATGTCACCTATAGACTGGTTGTTTTGTATATATTCTATGTCACCTATAGAATGGTTGTGTTGTATATATTCTATGTCACCTATAGACTGGTTGTGTTGTATATATTCTATGTCACCTATAGACTGGTTGTTTTATATATATTCTATGTCACCTATAGACTGGTTGTGTTGTACATATTCTATGTCACCTATAGACTGGTTGTTTTGTACATATTCTATGTCATCTATAGACTGGTTGTGTTGTACATATTCTATGTCACCTATAGACTGGTTGTGTTGTATATATTCTATGTCACCTATAGACTGGTTGTGTTGTATATATTCTATGTCACCTATAGACTGGTTGTTTTGTATATATTCTATGTCACCTATAGACTGGTTGTGTTGTGTATATATTCTATGTCACCTATAGACTGGTTGTTTTGTATATATTCTATGTCACCTATAGACTGGTTGTGTTGTATATATTCTATGTCACCTATAGACTGGTTGTGTTGTATATATTCTATGTCACCTATAGACTGGTTGTGTTGTACATATTCTATGTCACCTATAGACTGGTTGTGTTGTACATATTCTATGTCACCTATAGACTGGTTGTGTTGTACATATTCTATGTCACCTATAGACTGGTTGTTTTGTATATATTCTATGTCACCTATAGACTGGTTGTTTTGTATATATTCTATGTCACCTATAGACTGGTTGTGTTGTATATATTCTATGTCACCTATAGACTGGTTGTGTTGTATATATTCTATGTCACCTATAGACTGGTTGTTTTATATATATATTCTATGTCACCTATAGACTGGTTGTGTTGTACATATTCTATGTCACCTATAGACTGGTTGTGTTGTACATATTCTATGTCACCTATAGACTGGTTGTGTTGTACATATTCTATGTCACCTATAGACTGGTTGTGTTGTATATATTCTATGTCATCTATAGACTGGTTGTGTTGTATATATTCTATGTCACCTATAGACTGGTTGTTTTGTATATATTCTATGTCACCTATAGACTGGTTGTGTTGTATATATTCTATGTCACCTATAGACTGGTTGTTTTGTATATATTCTATGTCACCTATAGACTGGTTGTGTTGTATATATTCTATGTCGCCTATAGACTGGTTGTTTTGTATATATTCTATGTCACCTATAGACTGGTTGTTTTGTATATATTCTATGTCACCTATAGACTGGTTGTTTTGTATATATTCTATGTCACCTATAGACTGGTTGTGTTGTATATATTCTATGTCACCTATAGACTGGTTGTTTTGTATATATTCTATGTCACCTATAGACTGGTTGTGTTGTATATATTCTATGTCACCTATAGACTGGTTGTTTTGTATATATTCTATGTCACCTATAGACTGGTTGTGTTGTATATATTCTATGTCACCTATAGACTGGTTGTGTTGTATATATTCTATGTCACCTATAGACTGGTCGTTTTGGACATAGAATAAGGCTGGTTGTTTTGAATATATTTTGTTTATTGTAACAGTTTGGCTATTTTGCATATGTTCTATTTCTGTATAATATTTATTTGGGATTATCATGCTTTCTTTCATATTAGGGGTTAATTTCATTTGTAAGGTGGAAAAAATTACTGATACCATACAGATATATTTTACTGTCTTGGAACTCTTCTAATAGAAGTCCTTAATGGTCTGTAATATATGCTTCATAAATACGATGACCTTGTCATTATCAATACTACTAATAAAGATAAAAAAATTTAATTACGAATCTCCCTCTCTCTAAATGAACAACGTTTAAATGGTTATCTTTATTATCAGATAATAATTGATTCCCTTTATAATGACTTCCTTCATTTTGATGATTTTATACAAAAAGGTCATAAGGAAAGGTAAGGCAAAAATTTAACTGATGAGGAGAGAAAATCGGAATATACCTTGTGACATTTATATTAAAGTTCGTAATGAATTACAAGTTCCAGGAGCATGACATACCCATCTCAGTTGCATATTGGTTGAGATGAATAAGTTCACATATCTAATTGCTTGTTTTTTCACAACATTCTAATAAAATTGAAACTACGATCTAATTTGTATAATCTGTAGCCATACTGCACATCAAGATATTAAGTATCAACAATTTGTTGATGAAATAGTTTTTTCGTTATTAATATTTGCAATGAAAATGACATTTAATTTCTTTTTCTCCTCTAAAAAACATCAGTAACATCATGTTGATGCTAAAATATGGGAGATTGAATTTGCAAGAACCAACAACAATACAGGCATGTGAAGGATTAAAATAATCTAGATTTTTATGGATTATATTAAAACCTATAGAGGCACTAACCTTTAGTTTTGTTAAAGAATTCATTTCATCTAAGAAGGGACAAGGAAAATAAATCAGTACATATGATAGCAATAAAAGTATAAGCAATAGCAATCTCTGTAACATCTACCAAACCAAAATATTATGGATTTTTTTTTTATTTATTGTGGACATTTTTTTTTTCATTCAGGTTGGTTACAAACATTTGACTGATAATGAGATTAATGTTACGTGTCGCTTTCAAGATAACCATGCATTTCATGCAGTTTGCGATTTGCATGTGGGTTCTGATCTGTATTGAATTCCAAAGTCGCATTTCTGTCCTGCATTATTTCCATAAATACAGTACTCATATTTAACAAGAAGAAAACACAACATTATTCCTGGTGACATTCATTTTGTATTTGTTACACAGATTCTTACAAGAAAGAAAAATAAGATAGCCACGATTATATCGGGTCGTAAAATAATTTCTTTAGCATGTTAAATAACCTGCCATTTTTCAGGAAATCATTTCATAAAGTCGAGTTCCAATAATGAATTAGCCCCCACAAGTACTCAAGACCAAGAGGTCTGATAATCAATCATTCAATTACAGTCGTGTTACGCAATGTCCTCATTATATCCTAAAATGATTCCAAACAATTTTTTTCCAATGGTTTTTCTTCCTGTGTTTCTACAATTTATTCCATGATAAATGATGTGTTCAACTGATGTTATGGAATAAGTTATTCACCAAGCCAAACATAGAAATGAAACAAAGAGTTTACAAGTCATCATGTCAAAATACCACTGTCATTCCATAAAGAAATTCATTAACTGGAGATAAAGATGTGCATATTCGACAAAAAAGACAAATTTCTAATATTCATGTTATACAAAAATAATGACAAAATGCATGCACTTATTGTTAAAATGATGACTGATTTTATGAAAAATGACAGAATTAATATTCAAGTTGTATCTCTAGATACACTGGAATGATCCCCATATCAACTACCAAACGACGAGTAAGGAGACATTAATGGATGATGGGTGACATATAAAAAGTGTCGGGAATCCAGGAGACAAAACGGCAACCAGAGATTTTTGTAGGAAGATTCTTACTTTAATGCTGGAGACATGTAAATGAAATAAAATGATAGGTGAAATGCTGAAGACATAATAAAAGGAATGATGAAAATGGAGGAAAAATTATGAAAATGGAGGAAAAATGATGGAAATGGAGGGAAAATGATGGAAATTGTAAGAAGAAATAATTTAGGACAATGAAAAAAAAGGTTAAAGACAAAAAATAATAGAAAACAAAACATTAAAAAGATACAAAAAATGAAAAAGAAGAATGAATACATTATACATGCAAAAGGATGGAAGTAATGTTATGTGTCCTTAGAGAATGCTATTGTTTTATCTACTAGCATTTCAGGCTATCATTGAGTGCCATTATTGACTGCAAAAGTTTTGCATGTTAACAGTGTTTTACAATTTTATGTATTATCACCATGTGCCAATAGATGGTATTACATATTCCATATGTTGTTACCTTATCATCACATGCCAATAAATGGTGCTACGGTTCAGTATGTTATCACCTTAATATCACATGATGGTGCTACAGTTCAATATGTATCACCTTATCATTGCATGCCAGTAGATGGTGTTACAGTTCATTATGCATCATCTTGATATCACATGCCAATAAATGGTGCTACAGTTCAATATGCATCACCTTGATATTACATGCCAATAGATGGTGCTACAGTTCAATATGTTATCACCTTATCATCACATGCCAATAGATGGTGCTATAGTTCAATATGTTATCACCTTATCATCACATGCCAATAGATGATGCTACAGTTCAATATGTTATCACCTTATCATCACATGCAAGTAGATGGTATTACAGTTCAATATGCATCACCTTAATATCACATGCCAATAGATGGTGCTACAGTTCAATATGTTATCACCTTATCATCACATGCCAGTAGATGGTGTTACAGTTCAATATGCATCACCTTGATATCACATACCAATAGATGGTGCTACAGTTCAATATGTTATCACCTTATCATCACATGCCAGTAGATGGTGCTACAGTTCAATATGTTATCACCTTATCATCATAAGCCAATAGATGGTGTTACACTTCCATTGTTAACATTGTAGATGGTGATTATCTTATGAGTAAGAGTCAAAATAATTTCTCCAGAAATATTTGACAATATGTAACATGGAGTTTTATACTTCTGGAGGGCTAGCAATGTATAACATAGGGATCTAACATGGCATTATTTTAAAACCTGAACTTACAGTTCATATTTGCTTGCAACTCCACACAGAGCTCGGTGACGACTATAATATCTGTTTTCAAGATCTATTTTTGTTTCACCAATCAGATCATCCATTCCCACCAGATCCCAGTCAAAGATTTGTACCGAGAGAAGTGACTCCATGGGAAAGGTAGCCTCAATTTCAAAACACCTGAAATGAAAGAAGAAATGTTTGGTAACTTTGGAAACACTGATGACATATTTAATATGTATATGTCATATGTGCCATTTTGTAGTAACCCTGGTAATACCATCATCCTAATGAAACAGGTCTGTATGATTTACTTGTAACCTTGGCAATGCAGATGTTACATTTAAGCAGATCTTGATAGTTAATTAGTAACATTGGCAACATTGATGTCATTTAAAAGACTTGATTTTTTGGTATTTTAGGCACTACCTATATACAATACAATATCTAGCTATAAACCAACACATTGGTATGATTCTATAAACCACTGCTATAGAACCTAGCTATAAACATTGGCATGATTCTATAAACCACTGCTATAGAACCTAGCTATAAACATTGGCATGATTCTGTAAACCACTGCTATAGAACCTAGCTATAAACCAACACATTGGTATGATTCTATAAACCACTGCTATAGAACCTAGCTATAAACCAACACAATGGTATGATTCTATAAACCACTGCTATAGAACCTAGCTATAAACCAACACATTGGTATGATTCTATAAACCACTGCTATAGAACCTAGGTATAAACCAACACATTGGTATGATTCTATAAACCACTGCTATAGAACTTAGCTATAAACCACCACATTGGTATGATTCTATAAACCACTGCTATAGAACCTAGCAATAAACCAACACAATGATATGATTCTACAAAACAGATCTAGTGTACCATTCCTAGCTATAAACAAACATAATGGTATGATTCTATAAAACAGATTTACTGTACCATATCTAGATATAAACCAACACAATGGTATGATGCTACAACACAGCTCTACAATACCATACTCACTGATATGATTTTATCTATAAACAATGATATGATTCTATTAAGCAGTTATAAAGTACCTAGCTATGTACCTAGAATGGTATGGTACCTAAATATGTTACTATAAACCAACACAATGGTATGGTACCAATGTTACTATAAACCAACACAATGGTATGGCACCAGTGTTACTATAAACCAACACAATGGTATGACACCAGTGTTATTCTGAACCAACATAAAGGTATGTTACCAATATTACTATAAGCCAACACAACGGTATGATACCTAATATGTTACCATAAACCAACACAATGGTATGGTACCAATGTTACTATGAACCAACACATTTGTATATTATAAACCAGCATATTATTGTGCTGCTGTGAACCAACAATGTGACACGTTACTTGTACACAATTGTATGTTGCTTTAGTTGACATAAACATTTTATTAATACACAATTGTATGTTGCTTTAGTTGACATAAACATTTTATTAATACACAATTGTATGTTGCTTTAGTTGACATAAACATTTTATTAATACACAATTGTATGTTGCTTTAGTTGACATAAACATTTTATTTATACACAATTGTATGTTGCTTTAGTTGACATAAACATTTTATTTATACACAATTGTATGTTGCTTTAGTTGACATAAACATTTTATTTATACACAATTGTATGTTGCTTTAGTTGACATAAACATTTTATTAATACACAATTTTGATACAAACAAGGCATTTAGTTATTTTAGAGTATTGTACACTTTATGCATGCTATGAGTTAAAGTACACAGATGTCTGACAAGGACACATCATAATACTGAAAATTAATCAAGTTTGAAGGGATTTCTGTGTGAATTTGTCCTACATGGATATCTTTTAAGATTCATTCTTTGAAATTTTTCTCCGCTTTCCAATAAAAAAAGTTCCTTTGTAATTAAAGCCAGATTTACAGATGAATCAAGTGCTAGAGAACCTGTGATACAGGACTATTTATTGCATTCCAAAAATACATGTAGCTATTCCATGCTGGCATTCCTCAGCTAGATAGAGACAAACTGACTTTGTTTTCAAAAGCTAGGTTGATCTATAATGTCTGTGACACAAATTATCATTAAATAGGTGTTTAACACTGAAATTGTTCCCTGGTAACACCAAAGGAAAGAGATATAAGTTTATATACAACTTTGTATGGTAAGCAGGGTTAACTTGCAGTTGGCGGTTTCTCAGTTAGGTACAGTGTAGTTATAGTCACTTATAGTTATGTTTGAAGGTTTCTCAGTTAGGTACAGTGTAGTTATAGTCACTTACAGTTAAGTTTGAAGGTTTCTCTGTAAGGTACAGTATAGTTATAGTCACTTATAGTTAAGTTTGAAGGTTTCTCTGTAAGGTACAGTGTAGTTATAGTCACTTACAGTTAAGTTTGAAGGTTTCTCTGTAAGGTACAGTATAGTTATAGTCACTTATAGTTAAGTTTGAAGGTTTCTCTGTAAGGTACAGTGTAGTTATAGTCACTTACAGTTAAGTTTGAAGGTTTCTCTGTAAGGTACAGTATAGTTATAGTCACTTATAGTTATGTTTGAAGGTTTCTCAGTTAGGTACAGTGTAGTTATAGTCACTTATAGTTAAGTTTGAAGGTTTCTCTGTAATGTACAGTATAGTTATAGTCACTTATAGTTATGTTTGAAGGTTTCTCTGTAAGGTACAGTATAGTTATAGTCACTTATAGTTATGTTTGAAGG
Source organism: Atrina japonica (assembly GCA_030159075.1). Taxonomy (NCBI): domain Eukaryota; kingdom Metazoa; phylum Mollusca; class Bivalvia; order Pterioida; family Pinnidae; genus Atrina; species Atrina japonica. The sequence continues at coordinate 1,447,769 of BROG01000095.1, forward strand.
TTTTTCTGTAAGGTACAGTATAGTTATAGTCACTTATAGTTATGTTTGAAGGTTTCTCTGTAAGGTACAAGATAAGGGAATTATACTGACTTATAGTTTAGCTTGGAAGTTTCTCTTTAAGGTAGAAGATAGTTATAATGATTTGTAATTAAACTTGGAGGTTTCTCTGTAAGGTACATTTAGAGGGTTATAGTGATTTGTAATTAAACTTGGAGGTTTATCTGTAAGGTACAAGATTATAGACACTTGTAGTTAAGCTTGTTTGTGATAAAGGTTACACTTTGTGATTAAGGTCACATGTCTGAGATAAAAGTTAAACATGTTGGTGATCAAGGTTACACATGTCTTTTAAACAAGGTTAAACATGTCTTTAATCAAGGTTACACATGTCTGTGATTAAGGTTACACATGTCTGTGATCAAGGTTACACATGTCTTTAATCAAGGTTACACATGTCTTTAATCAAGGTTACACATGTCTGTGATCAAGGTTACACATGTCTGTGATCAAGGTTACACATGTCTGTGATCAAGGTTACACATGTCTTTAATCAAGGTTACACATGTCTTTAATCAAGGTTACACATGTCTGTGATTAAGGTTACACATGTCTTTAATCAAGGTTACACATGTCTCTAATCAAGGTTACACATGTCTTTAATCAAGGTTACACATGTCTGTGATTAAGGTTACACATGTATTTAATCAAGGTTACACATGTCTTTAATCAAGGTTACACATGTCTGTGATCAAGGTTACACATGTCTGTGATCAAGGTTACACATGTCTTTAATCAAGGTTACACATGTCTGTGATTAAGGTTACACATGTCTTTAATCAAGGTTACACATGTCTTTAATCAAGGTTACACGTGTCTTTAATCAAGGTTACACATGTCTGTGATTAAGGTTACACATGTCTTTAATCAAGGTTACACATGTCTTTAATCAAGGTTACACATGTCTTTAATCAAGGTTACACATGTATTTAATCAAGGTTACACAAGCTCCGAGTTTTCTATGTAAATCTGTGTGTAATTAGTACAGTCTATTTCTTGTCTTCCTACAATGAATTCTTATCAATGACAACTATACAGTAACAGAACTGTGTTTCTGTTTAAACACTAATGATAAGCGTTCTGACATTAATTTCTCCTTGACAGTTTCAACAGGACAGGTATGTAACATTTAATCTGTTCTAGTCCATACTTTACTATTGATTCTGATTTTCTCCTATAAATTAGAATTTTTGTCATTCTGTAACACACACCTACTAGCACATCCCAATCTGAAAAACTAGACGACTCAACTTGATATCTAAGTAATATAGGTCACAAGATGTAAAAAGACTCCAAAATATGTCACTTTATAATTGAAGAGATGGACAAATAGAAAACTATTAAGTTGAACTCGGGAAATAACCTCTATATATTTGAAAATACAACATATATATGAGCTTAAGTTTGACTTCAATCTACATAGAACTTGTACTCTTGTTTACACAAGGCCTTCATGAGCTTGCCTTATATTTGATATTTCATAAAGTAACAATTAAATGCACCTCCAATAACATGTTGCCATCATAAACCTGTCCTATATTGGAATTTTATACAGAAACACTAACATGTCCTTAAAACTACACAAGACGCCATCATAAACCTGTCCTATATTGGAATTTTATACAGAAACACTAACATGTCCTTAAAACTACACAAGACGCCATCATAAACCTGTCCTATATTGGAATTTTATACAGAAACACTAACATGTCCTTAAAACTACACAGGACGCCATCATAAACCTGTCTTATATTTGATACTTTATACAGCAATGCTAACATGTCCATACAGCTACACAGGACGCCATCATAAACCTGTCTTATATTTGATACTTTATACAGCAATGCTAACATATCCGTACAGCTACATAGGACGCCATCATAAACCTGTCTTATATTTGATACTTTATACAGAAACACTAACATATCTGTACAGCTACACAGGACGCCATCATAAACCTGTCTTATATTTGATACTTTATACAGCAATGCTAACATGTCCATACAGCTACACAGGACGCCATCATAAACCTGTCTTATATTTGATACTTTATACAGCAATGCTAACATGTCCGTACAGCTACACAGGAGGCCATCATAAACCTGTCTTATATTTGATACTTTATACAGCAATGCTAACATGTCCGTACAGCTATACAGCACGCCATCATAAACCTGTCTTATATTTGATACTTTATACAGCAATGCTAACATGTCCGTACAGCTACACAGGACGCCATCATAAACCTGTCTTATATTTGATACTTTATACAGAAACGCTAACATGTCCGTACAGCTATACAGCACGCCATCATAAACCTGTCTTATATTTGATACTTTATACAGCAATGCTAACATGTCCGTACAGCTATACAGCACGCCATCATAAACCTGTCTTATATTTGATACTTTATACAGCAATGCTAACATGTCCGTACAGCTACACAGGACGCCATCATAAACCTGTCTTATATTTGATACTTTATACAGAAACGCTAACATGTCCGTACAGCTATACAGCACGCCATCATAAACCTGTCTTATATTTGATACTTTATACAGAAACACTAACATGTCCTTAAAACTACACAAGACGCCATCATAAACCTGTCCTATATTGGAATTTTATACAGAAACACTAACATGTCCTTAAAACTACACAGGACACCATCATAAACCTGTCTTATATTTGATACTTTATACAGAAACACTAACATGTCCGTACAGCTACACAGGACACCATCATAAACCTGTCTTATATTTGATACTTTATACAGAAACACTAACATGTCCGTACAGCTACACAGGACGCCATCATAAACCTGTCTTATATTTGATACTTTATACAGCAATGCTAACATGTCCGTACAGCTACACAGGACGCCATCATAAACCTGTCTTATATTTGATACTTTATACAGCAATGCTAACATGTCCGTACAGCTACACAGGACGCCATCATAAACCTGTCTTATATTTGATACTTTATACAGCAATGCTAACATGTCCGTACAGCTACACAGGACGCCATCATAAACCTGTCTTATATTTGATACTTTATACAGCAATGCTAACATGTCCGTACAGCTACACAGGACGCCATCATAAACCTGTCCTATATTGGAATTTTATACAGGCCATCATAAGCCTTTCTTATCAGGAACATTTCATGTAAAAACAGTTAAAGTTGTTGTTGGTTTTATTGTTATTTAACACACACACACATGCACACACACACACATGCACACACACACACACACACACACACACACACAAACACACCAACACACCTAATAAAACACACACACACATAGTGGCCAGCTCTATATAAGGATTACCTGTTTATAAAGGCCAGTTTTATCAAGTCCCTTGACTTCATATTTCAACTAAATTGAACCTGTGTATAAGGGTCACCTGCACATAAAGGTAAATATTTTCTGGTTCCTTGGGTGGTCCCTATATACAAGTTTCAATATATATATATGTATATGTATATATATGTGTGTGTATGTGTGTGTGTGACCTTTTGGTACTAGTATGAGATGTGTAGTTCATTATTTGGTCATAAAACAAACTAGTTTCACTTCTGAAATATTCATGGTATATTGGTTTTCTTTTGTGACTTCATTTTGTTAATTTATTATGATGATTGAGATTTCTTTCAAAAATACTTTATATACAATTGTATGGAACTTTTTTTAAAAATCACTTTCAATTTTACATACACACACATATATTGATAAATCTTGTTATGTCAAAATTGGATGAGTTGAAATTCCAGTTATATCGAAGTTGAACAACTGGATCCAATTTTGATAGATAAATAAACATTAATTAAATTTTGGTTATCCCAAATTCTATTTATCTCGAAAGAATATTGGTGATTCCATGAACTTTTAGACAATGAGATTCTGTACTTTATGTACTAAAATGTATATACATATATATGTATGTATCTATATATGTTTCAAGTTTACTTTTTTATATAATTGTCAGTGTGAGCATTTATATCTTTTACCACTTTTGTTAGTATTGTTATTTTGTTATTCTTACATTGAAATTTTGTTTTAAAAGAAGCATAAATTGGAATGATATAATTTGTGTTTAAATATTAAGTTTTGTAAACAGCTTTCAAAATCCATCAATTCAGTCGATATCTCAAACTAACAAATCTTTTTAAGTGTTATTAAGGTGACATTAAGCAGAGAATTAAAATGAAAGAGGTGAACAACTTAAAAAGATACGCAGACAGATTTTCGACTGATAAATGCCGAACTAATTCAATCCAATAGCTTCTGTCAAGGAAACTCAACAAATAAAAACAATAATTATAGATAAAGTTAGCGATGAAATATACCAAACTGTATGTAGTGCATTATCTGTTTATTGAAGATATTTCATATATAAATCACGAAAAGCGCTCTAACGAGATAACAATTAGACACAAACTACAATGGAGGACCACTACAAAATTACAGAGCTGTACTGTATTACATTCTCTATTCTGTTGTTCTGGGCTGCAGAAATTATTTCTGAGTTTATTTTAAAACCGTGTGTCAAAATCACGATTTAAACTGCTATGACTTTTACGATAGGTAAAATTAAACCGTAAAGAATTTCAGCGATTCCGCAACGATGCAGCTAAACATGTAGAATCATAATTCAGTGGTTTGGGCTAATTTTTGTCCATTCAGGTGAAAACCTTCGAATGGAAAGAGAGGTTAACCTCAAAGAAAAGAATATGTCTTATAAAAGTTTATTCTTTTCTGTCAATGAAATTTAAAACAGAAACTTAATATGGCAATTTCTGGTAAAGTCCACACAAAACATTGAGAAAATTAACAATGTTACAAGCCAAGGATGAAAAAATGTGAAATGTTTGCCGTGCTTAAATATAAGGTCAAATGATGTGATAAAAATAAACGTGTGACGGGAAATACAGCAACACACCTGAGGAGAGAGGGATTGTACACCTGTTCTTTGTCACGCTATAGCATGATAATTAAGCTGATATTTGGTAAATTACCCCAAACAGCTTTGTCAGGCAAGCTTCGTCTAAATTATCATATTAATTTCTCTTTCCTATTTTTCTTTCCATAATCAAGTTTCATAGGATGATACACTTTGGTTTTTAAAAACTCTGTTTAATTTTTCATTGTGTTCAATTCATTAATTTAGAAGTATAGCTTTAAATTTTCCTTAAAAATCACCAAATATATTTCCTTGTAATGTGTAATACCCTTCATGTAACATATCTACACATTTCTAATATTTTTTGCTAAAATTTCTTGTACACAAAACATAAAAAGAAAAGATTAAGTTCCCAGTGAAATATTTTGATTCATTTCCAGAAAAATTCTATATACAAAATTCTTAAAAATCTACTTGATTTGGAAAGAAAATCAAATATTTAAATGTTTCTTTTAAAAAGATTCTGTTGTAAACTTTGATATATATGTACAAATATATTTAAAAAAAGAAGAAAAAAGAAAAATTTGAATATCTGTTTACAGTGCTCATGTTTGTTTTTACTCATTTCCCCTCTTATAGCATTGGAACAATGTTACTGAGTCAAAACATGTCCAACAACACTGCTGACTTACTGAGTCAAAACATGTCCACCAACATTACTGAATTACTGAGTCAAAACATGTCCACCAACATTGTCAACTTACTGAGTCCAACATGTTCATCAATACTGTCAACTTATTGAGTCAAACATGTTCATCAGTACTGTCAACTTATTGAGTCAAACATGTCCACCAACAATGTCAACGTATTTAGTCAAACATGTCCACCAACAATGTCAACTTATTAAATCAAACATGTCCACCAACACTGTCAACTTATTGAGTCAATCATGTCCACCAATATTGTCAGCTTATTGAGTCAAACATGTCCACCAGCATTGTCAACTTATTTAAATAAACAGGTCGACCAACACTGGAAACTTATTAAGTCAAACATGACCACTAACACTGTCAACTTTCTGAGTCAAACAGGTCCACTAACACTGTCAACATATTGAGTCAAACATGTCCACCAGCACTGTTAACTTATTGAGTCAAACATGTTTCCAACACTGTCAACTAATTCAGTCTACCATGTCCAACCAACCAAGTTATGCAGGTTTATATGTCCAAACCTAGTGCCAGGTTATTTAGGTTTATATGTCCAAATCTAGTGCCAGGTTATTCAGGTTTATATGTCCAAACCTAGTACCAGGTTATTTAGGTTTATATGTCCAAACCTAGTACCAGGTTATTTAGGTTTATATGTCCAAACCTAGTGCCAGATTATTCAGGTTGACATGTCCAAACCTAGTACCAGGTTATTCAGGTTTATATGTCCAAACCTAGTACCAGGTTATTCAGGTTTACATGTCCAAACCTAGTGCCAGGTTATTCAGATTTACATGTCCAAAGCTGTTGTTATTCAGATTTACATGTCCAAAGCTGTTGTTATTCAGATTTACATGTCCACAGTTGTTTTTATTCAGGTTTATATTTATTACAAATATTATAAGTTCTCCATCTTGTCTCCTGTTCATGACAATGGGCTAATTATGATCTATCACAAGTGATGTTGTTATGACTTTTTGGTGAGTTTTATTGTTGACACATTTATGGTGCTATTAAAATATTTATAAAATTTTAATTCAATATGACTTTGCAGCCACTTTCAGATTTAATCTAAAAAGAATACAGTAAATAAAAAGAGAAGTAATAAATTTAAAACTGTAATGTTGTATGTCTTTTATTTGACAGAATTCTCCATTATGAATTAAGTGGAAATACTCTAGATTTTAAGTTATATTTTTTTCTTCAAGAGAACAATATATGCTGGCAAATGGTAGCAGCATATATGACCCACAGACAAATTATGTAGGGTTCAATAACTTTACAAAGGATAGATTTGATAAGATAAAAGATTGACAAATGAAATCAGCAACATCTGTGCGGTCTTAAATACCATGCAATAATTTACTAAACATCTATTCATTTAGAACTTTGCATGCATCTATTCTTTTGAAACTTGTTGACAGTGGGGGTTTAGAAAACTACACCAGCCCCAATCAACAGAAAATTGATTTAACATGCCATCTTGTTTAACTAATCATGATAGTTAATTAAGCATATTAATTAAATGACTCATCAAATTAAAACTCATTAAATTGGAATTTCTTTTTACAAGCAATAGATAAAGAAAAAGACAAACAGGCAAACAGAGAAATAGAGATAGGGAAGAACAAGGAAGTTATAGGAGAATAAGAGAGATACAAAAGCTAACAATCCAGCAGAAAGATGACAGAAATGTGTACAATGATTTGAGGGAGTAATGTTTATTACCTATCATAGAAATGCAACACAAATAAAATACGTAGATCTGCTTGTTGACCACAGGGATATTTTGATCTCTGTCTTATCTGTACCTAATGGTAATCTAACCTGTATCTATGGCAACTATAATCTTACCTGTATTTAAAGATCATCTAACCTATATCCATGGTAACTATAATCATACCTGTATCTAAAGATAATCTAACAAGTATCCATGGGAACTATAATCTTACCGGTATCTAAAGGTAATCTAAAAAGTATCCATGGCAACTATAATCTTACCTGTATCTAAAGATAATCTAACAAGTATCTGTGGTAACTATAATCTTAATATTAATCTAAAGATAATCTTACCTGTATCTATGGTAACCATGATCTTATCTATATTTACATATAATCTTACCTGTATCTATGGTAATTTTAATTCAGCATGTATCTAACTCATTTTACCTGTATATAAAGATGATCTTACCTATATCTAAAGATTAACTTACCTATATCAAATAAAAAAAAATCCTGTCTCTGTTTAATAATATTCTTTATTTTGGTAAGTACCTGTATGATTTTACCTGTATCTAATTTTTATCTGGCCTGTATCTGATGATCATCTTATCATAATTTTACCCATGTCTAACAATGATCTTATCTATATCTAAATATATTCTTACCTGAATTCTATAACAGTCTCAACTGTATCTAACAATAATCTGATCTGTATCTAACAATAATCTGATCTGTATCTAACAATAATCTGATCTGTATCTAACAATAATCTGATCTATATCTAACAATAATCTGATCGGTATCTAACAATAATCTGATCTGTATCTAACAATAATCTGATCTATATCTAATAATAATCTGATCTATATATAACAATAATCTGATTGGTATCTAACAATAATCTGATCTGTATCTAACAATAATCTGATCTATATCTAACAATAATCTGATCTGTATCTAACAATAATCTGATTTGTATCTGACAATAATAGATAACATGTGCTTTTTCTGGGGAAAATTTCAATTTGTTTTCAATTTATGTAGATACAATAGGAAGTACATAACACATCTTACAGATACAATCTGAAATTGATTGTGCTTAGGTCATTTCATTTTCTTTTCCTGTACCCCAAAATGTCAGGTTGTCCCACAGCTATATCAATCACCTACAGAAAAACACTTCATACTACAGCAGTGCAGAAATGTCAGTACTTGAAATTTCTAAACCAAACAAAATTAGTTATGTTATTTGCAGCGATTTTAAAATTCTTTGTAGCTCTTGCTGAACTTAATCATGAATTATAAAAATACATTTTTGTTGAACTTTTTATTTCCAGTTTATGTTTTCTTTGATGTTGCAGTTTTCATTGTGATATACAATAAATATTATGAAATGGATAGAAGTAAAACATAAAACTTACATGTAAAATACACATGCCTACAACTACACACACACACAGACAGACAACTACACACACACAGACAACTACACACATAGACAACTACACACACAGAGACAACTACACACACATACAACTACACACAGACAACTACACACACAGACAACTACACACAGACAACTACACAGACAATTACACACACAGACAACTACACACAAACACACACACACACAGACAACTACACACAAACACACACACAGAAAACTACACACACAGACAACTACACAGACAATTACACACACAGACAACTACACACACATACATACACAGACAACTATACACAGACACTACACACACAGACAACTACACAGAGAGAGAGACAACTACACACACAGACAACTACACAAACACACACAGACAACTACACACACACACACAGACAACTACACAGAGAGAGAGACAACTACACACACAGACAACTACACAAACACACACAGACAACTACACACACACACAGACAACTACACTCATACATACACAAACAACTACACACACACAGACAACTACACACACAGAGACAACTACACACACAGACACACACACTTACATACACAGACAACTACACACACACATAGACACCTACATACACAGACACACACACTTACATACACAGACAACTACACACACAGACAACTACACACATAGACAACTACACACACAGACAACTACACAGACAACTACACATACACACACAACTACACACACACACAAACACACACACACATTTATTTATCATGGATGATCTCTTTACATATTATCCTTTCACTTCCATATGTTTTATGTTAGTACAGGACTACATCAATTTATCAATCTTTGTATTTACAATATTGTGGGAGAGTGTCATACAATTTAAACTTCTTTTTGTTTATATAAAGTGACATTAGGATGAAAATATGTATAAGTGTGAAAATGTTTAAGCAAGATTATATATCAACTGTAAAGTAAGTTCTTAAATCATAAACTTTACTTCTTCACAGTCATAAATCAACATAGTTCTGTGTTTAAAGAATCACAGATTTTTATATTTCTATAAAGATAAATAATTAGCTTCGTAAAACTCAAATCAAAACCAAGTGACCACTAAATAACGCTATATATCAAATATCTTAGACTAACATACATCAACAATATTTTCTCCGACAATAGTTATGAGTCGTACAAAATATTTTCTCGTCAGAATTTCATTTCTCACATGTCTGTGTCAATCAAAATTGTCAGCCATGTTTACAAAGTCAATATTTTCTCTTTCAAATATGAAAATCAGCTTTGTTTAAGAGGATCGAGTACAGATTGATTTCTTTTCACAAGATTTCTATTTTGTAAAAATGTTTCTTCAGAATCTAAATGCTGTTGTAACAAAGTCATGTACCTTTTATGATTATATTTTTCACATTTCAGCAGGAATTAATAATTTGGTAATATAAAAAAATAAAAAACGTAGACACAAAATTATTGATATTGAAGTTTTTCAGTAATTTATGAAAAATCAAACCTAAAACTAATTATCAAATACTTATGCCTTACATAAACAGCTAGGAGACCACACAAGTTCCCAGGGCCCTTTGGCTGATAAGTTAGAGCATTGAGCTTTGAATCATGAAGTCTCTCACTTCTGATTGGTGCAGGTTCGAGCCCCATTGGAAACCAAAGCTGACATTTATGAGAAAATTTGCCAGTTTACTTGCAGAAGGCTAGTGGTTCCTTCTTGGGTACATAATAACCGGGTTCTCTACTCCATCATTAAAAACTGGCCGTCATCATAAACAACAACAAAATTTTTCAGTGTGGCATAAAACTGTTAACACTGTAAAAAATTCAAATTCAAAATTTAAAAGTTCCCATAAGTCAATGTGCAATTTTCAATTTAGGGGAAAGTGTTTAAATGTGTATCAGAACTCACAAAATATTACTAAAAATATACATAAAACCACGGAAATAAAAAAAAAAAAACAGGTGATAGAGTGAAAATAAAATGAAAGAACCCAAGATAAACCATTTAAACTAGTATGGTTCCCAAAAGAATAGAAAAATGTCAACATAAAATTCTGCCGATCAGAAAACAATACTTAAAGTGATCTTATCTACTTTAGAAGTCAACCTCTTATTACAGTTTTCTCTTTATTCAAATTCAAATGATCTCTGGGCAGTTCCTCTTGAGCTATGATAAATATCACAGTAACAGCTTTTACAGGGTTTTTATCAAATATTTATGCATTTCAAAAGATGGAGTTACACAAACATGAGACGTTAAGTATATGTTTCCCCGAACTTTTCCTGATACCTGTAATACGTAAAGCTGAAATTTTCGATTTGGGGGGAAAGTATCAAATTCACTCATGCAATGTGACAAGTAGAAAACGCATATGTATTCCAGAAACGTAAACTATGTCATTTAAATTCAACTTAAAATGGACAATACTCGATTCACTGTTTGGTTTAGTATTAATTAACTGAATATCTAAATGTTATTTGAGGAAAGGCCGCCAAACATCAGCTGCGTGGTTGATCTAAACAATATGAAGAACCTATAGGTGGAATTATCTATAGTAATCTATATCATTAACATGCAAATTACACTAAGTTTTGAGTTAAGTTTTCATGTTTGTGTTTTCTGACATATCATATATATTATCAAATGATGTATAAGTATTGAACAGTTAAAATGTGATACAATATGTATCATGTTCTGGTAACTGCTTTGAAAAATATGCTCATAATAAATTCATGTGCTGTAGCAGGTATAATATATCAAAATGCTACTGTTTCACAGCCTTTTTTAATATCTTGTTTATTTAACAATTTTGTGCATGCAAGTATAAATAAATGTTTACATTGCAGATTATATGTAGTAATAATGATAGAAATAATAATAATAATGATAATAATAATAATAATAATAATAATAATAATAATAATAATAATAATAATAATAATAATAATAATAATAATAATAATAATAATAATAATAATAATAATACTATCAACAACAGAAGTTTTCTCATATAATCTATAGGTACTAGGTATATTAAATTCAATAGTTTGTAAAATTTATGTTGGCCAATTATAAAGACTATCATTTTTCACATATATTCTAAATTTAAGAGTATGGTGGTCTTCCACTGAAATGGAAAGAACAAAATCATAAAGTTTTTGATAATATATACACTTATATATAAACAGCGTTTAACATTAGATGAAAATCAAGGGTTGTGGAGGCCAAAGATTGTGTCGAAATTTATTTTTAATAAATGAAGACATGATATATGATTCATTATCTATTAACAATAATCATAGATGATTATTATATACACAGTGGATGATTCACAGTGCAAAGCCAAAATGTCAGAGAAAATAATGAAAATAACAGGAATATGCAGTTAACAGGAATAGTGTATTTCATTAAACAATGATAATTTATAATTATCTAGTCCTTTAATTTACTTGTATAAAACTATAATAAACATCCTAGGTACACTAGTAATGGATTCTCATTAAGCAATGGGGTAAAATAATGTCATTAAAGCAAAATTTTCATTAAACACAGTTTGGTATGTTCACATTCATGTTAAATTAGTATTTCCACATATAACTTTTTATCATATTCAGTACATATTCCCCCATTTTGGGGAATATTTTATGCAATTAACAGGAATTCATAGTTTAATCTATGCAATTAAAAGGAATATTTAACATATAAGATGTAGGAAATGGTTTTGTGTTTTGAGTTCTTATACAATATACAGGAATATGCAATCATCAGGTAATTAAGTGGAATTGACTACATTGATAATTAAATTGTACATTTAAAAATAAAACAACACTGAAACTAAAATGTTTAAAAGGTGGTGAAATCTAATTATGGTATGGAAAATATGAAGATGGTGGAAACTGCATTTTAATAGGTGATACATGTTAGGATCTATGATATTTTTTTCTTAATTACATGTGTGTGTTTATATATATATATTAGTCAAACCTGAGTATAATGAAATTGAAAGGGGATTAATTTTTCCTTTAAATTAACAGGGATTTCAAAATAAGCAAGTTTAAAAAAGAAATAAGACTGATGATCAAGATAATTTCAAATTCAGCTTCGACATAAGTGGCATCCATTGTATATAAATATATATATATAGTAGAACTATGATGAGTCAAACTTTAATGGGTCAAATTTCTCGATGTTTCAAACTATTGATTTTGTTATTTAATGCTACTTATAAACATTTCATAATTCAAACTTCTATGAGCTAAATTTCTGAATGTTTCAAATAAATTTATGGACCAATTTCTTTAAAAACAATGAAAATTCCTACATATAATTCAAAGTCCAAATTAACATGTGTATGAAATCTCCCCATGATAATTCTTGTCCTTCTTATAAACACTCAATTTCAATTTCTCAAACATTAAGTTAAATTTAGCACTAATTATTAATTATAACGGCTGCATATTCTAGGTGGTCCTTTAAACTTTGACTCATCAAACTTTTACTGTATATACATGTGTGTGTGTGTGTATATATATATCAGTATATATATATTATATATATATATATATATATATATATATATATATATATATATATATATATATATATATATATATATATATATACCTAAAATACTATATAGGTAGAGTAAACAAAACTCAATTATGGAATGCCATGTAAATAAAATCTTGGTAGCTTATTTGGATTCTAATTAGTCATATTAAATGGTTTCTTTGAATTGTTTGACATCAATCAGTCTCCGCTGGCCACATTAACTTTTAATCCATAGCTAACTATGAGAAGAGGGCATTTATCTAGCTCAGCTGTATGAACATTTCAAGTGTACCCTGGGAAAATCAACATCACTTCCAAACTGGACATATGTTTACATTTCTGTAGAAAACAGGAGGTCTGAAACACACTCAAGTGAAAATTGTGTATGTTGGTATCCAAAGATTCTAGAAAATTTACTAAAACATTTATAATATTGTTAATTTTAAAGTTGACTGATCTAAGATAAATCAATCCCATATCTGATTCTGAGTGATCTTGTTTGTACTTCTCAATACAAAATTATGATTGATTGATAACCTGTTAAGTAACTGATTATATACAGATTCATATTTTGGAAAAATATATTTTATGAAAGTACAAAGTTTTAATGTTGCCCACCATAATCACACAAAGACAAGAATATATATATATATATATATATATATATATATATATATATATACTATATATATATATATATATATATATATATATATATATATATATATATATATATATAAATATATATATATATATACACACCAAGCATGCTTGTTCATTGTGTAAAGAGTAGGAATTCTTTATCATCTGTCAGACATACTAGATGCTACATATGTTGTTTTAATTACATTTCAAAAACTAAAATCCCAAAAGATATAGAAATGGACAGGAATATTATTGAAATGAAATTCAATCATTATTAATCAGTCAATTCAAGTCTTGAACCAAAAACATGTATCACATTCTGTGTTTGTTCTCAATTATTAATATACATGTACATGTACTTACGATGATTTTCAAATTAAATTTGACAAAATTTATGATAAATAAAAGAAGGAAATGCTAGTGTCCTAAATATTTTGAGTTTTTATCATAGACTAATGTAGAACAATATTGATTTCAATTTTTTTAAGTTATCAATCTCGTCAAGTCTATGTAACAGTTCATCCCAAAAAAATAATTAAACACAAATCTAAGATTTTGACTTGACTATCTGTGATGACATTTAAAACATAACTATTTCTAAAATTCTGATACTTTTTTTTTCATCATCATCATCATCATCATCATCATCATGATATTGTATATAATGTTCAAAATGTTCATTTCATCACAAAAATTAAATCCGAAAATTGAAAAATTATCAAGACAAAGCTAAAATGAATGTTCGTTTGCTGCTTCCCTAACCAAGGGTCCACAGTTTAGGAAGTTGGTAGGTAGGGAAAATATTTTATTTCTTTTTATGTTCAAGAAAGATTACTTGAAAACTGTGTTGGTTAGTAAACAGCAAACAAATATATATTTTTGATTTAGGCCCAATGCAAATATTGTTTCATTATATATATATATATAAATATATATTAGGAAAAGTCACAGGATGGTAATCATTGGTGGCAGAATACTTTCTGGGTGGAGACCGCTGTGTGTCTCAAAATTGATTTATGGTACATGAATATAAATACAGAATAGCCCAAGAAGACATGATCTACAAATTATCACAATGGCATATCAATTGTTCTCAATAATGAAGCAATCCATTATATACAGACACAATGAAAAGCATTGAAAATTAAATTTTCAGGGTGGCAGAAGGAAATTAAAGAGTGGTAGGTAAAATATGAGGGTGGAAGAAAAATTAAAATATTGCATACAATCACACTTAAATAGACTAGTGGGTCAGAACAGTTACAGTAAAACCTCTTTATAATGCCCATTTCATTTATCACCCTCGCTTAACACCACAATTTTTGAAAGTCCACTTTTCTAATTTTCCCTATAATTTCATTTAAGGCATTTCTCTCAACCTATCGCCAAACGCCTTAATAATGTCATATTTTGGCTGAACAAATGGTGGCAATATAACAAGATTTTATTGAATGTGTGTGTATATATACAAATTTGTGAGTATGTGTTTGAGGCAGTGGTAACTCACCTCACTGCAATTTTATTTTTCAGATTTTTGGTGAATAATCAGTCAAACTACAATCACAGGCTTTCACATCCAATTTACATTTCAGATCGTTAGGATACATTAGCACTGTAGTCTTTTTATTTAGATGTTGTAATTTGTTTTGATATTAAAGTCACTTGAAAAAAAGGTAGAATTTAAATTGAAAAAAAATATGTACTAAAACTGTCTGTATAAGACGATACTAATTAACTTAACCGACAATTTACTTAACGATCCACTGAATTTATCATATGCAAACTGTTTTATATCAATAAAAAATTTCTTATATACTTTAAATTTAGAAATACAAAATGTATGATAAAATAAATAAGCTATTTTAGCTGGTAAAATGTCAAATGTATAATTTAAAAAAATTATTACTTATTTTCTCTGAGATGTTATATAGTAATGCAGCCTCAGAACTTTTTATTTCAACAATCTATTCAAACAGAAAAATGATCAGAAAGTGATTTTCATCAATTTTTTCTTCATAAAAAGATGCATTAGTGTGACAGGCATTTGGGAATGTTACCGTGAGACAAATTTAAGGGGACGATATCATTGGTAATACACTATCCATACAAGACTAGAGATATATAGCATATGTTATACACGTGTATTTATTACTCTCTTCTTTCAACCACTGCTTAGTTTGAAATATATAAATCCTGAATGTGTAACACCTTTAAATGTTCTAATTACTTATCAAATTAAAATTTAAAGAAGCAAGAAAAAAATGAATATAAATATATGAAATAAAATGAGAATAAATGAAAATCAGAAAAAGGGAGAGTCAGAGAGCACGGTCATTTATCATACTGAAGAAACAGACAGAGAAGCGACCAATCAATTTAGAGCAATGAACGCTAATATGCATAATTATGTGAAGAATCCTTTATAATGCCCCGATTTAAACTAGTGTGAATTAGAAGTGGTTGTATATTTCAAGTGTCAATCACAGTCACAAAAACCAATAAAACATTTGTTTTTACACAACGAAGTGTTTCCTTATGACTTTAAACTTCTCACTTAATTTGAAATAAATCGGAAAACGGGAAGAGAAAGCAGAAGAAATAATATAAAACATAATCGCTTTTACATGACAAAGCCATGAGTCTGCAATTTTCTTGCTAAATACTTTACAATGTGGGGGTAATTTCCTCTAATGAAATTAAATGTTATAAAATAGTAATAAAATTGAACACAGGGTAAACTTAGTAAATGAATTATTTATTATTAGCTGTTAAATAGCGTCTACACGCAAAAAAAGCCGCAGCTACTATAGGTATTCTAGAACTTGAATTACAATGGCAAAAAGACGGAAGTTTTATTCATTGATGACAGTAAAGGAAAATAACAGTTCAATAAAACTACTTACTTGCCAAAAACAGGATTAAGTTGTTTAGAGACATAATTATCCTTGTCGTTGATCGTAGTACTTCCAAGATGTATCACCAGATATGGATCCGCCTTCCCATTTAAATCAGCTGGGTGAAGATCATTTGCCTTACAAATAAAATAAACAATATTTTGGTCATATATTTCAAATTCTATTTCACCATCAGAATAATATCTGATACAACACTATGTGTTTAGAACACTGCACATTTACTGATATAACGGAACTGTGGGACTGGATGAATGTTCGTGTATGAAGATTCTCATTTGTAGCGATTTATACAGCTGTTCTTGGTTTTCTTGTTACAAAACTAATTACAGTTAATGACATCAGCTAAATGTAAACCAAATCTATTTGGATTTAATTCCTACCTCAGTTTAATAAGATATGAACATGATCTGTACAATTTTGCCATTGGGGTTGGTTTTTTGATGTATAGGATGTCACAAGATAAGGCGACACTAGTTTTTATCGTCTGTTTATAAGCAATCTAAGACCATCTTGCCCGATGTATGCTCATCTTCAAGTTACTAATGTAACTGATTTCTGAAGAGTTGATATGCAGATCTACATTTGAAACTTATATTTAAAATATGAGACCGGTATAATAAAGCGCTCACCATTACCAGATCTTACTACACTTTGTTTGTGTTCTACATTTTCTTTTGATATGGAGTATATTATGTAACAAGAAAATGAACAGTCAGTTGTTCTGTTGCAAACTTAAGGTATTTTGTAATCAAAACTTGAGTTCAGCAAAGACCAAATATAAATCTAATGGAATATCAAAACAAGTTTGCAATGTCAGTACAATAATATTGGTATACCAAGAGAGATAACTCTTACAAAAAACATCACAAGGCAGACATGCCAAAGAAGAGTATGAAATTTGTGTTTGTAAAGAGGCAGACTCCAAAAAATGTACATTTGAAAAGGATATTGAAAATATACATCCAGGAAAAATTCAATCAATCTTCCACATACATTTTTTTCTGAAAAAGTTTCAAACTAGAAAAAAAAGTTTGCAGGGCAATTTTATAAATTTTGGTTATTATTTAAATTTTAATTCTTCCATATCATTTTCTTCTTCTTCTTCATTTCAATAATTAGAAATAAATTGGGTTTATATTGTCCCTGAAAAGATTCTTTTAACTGAAACAGTACAGTTACATTTGGTATTCCTGTTTCTTTTTTTTTTAATCCTAAGACCTATTTTTTTTAAAACTGTTTTTTCTCATCTCTAATATAAGTTATATAAGAGTTGTCAAAAGACAACAAAGCTTTCTGAAATGGGTGAAAATTATCAAAATAGATATTTAACCAACAGCTTTCAGATTTTAAGGTCAAAGGACTGATATATATTTTTATTCCTTCAGCTCAGGTTAAAGATTTTGAAAAGTAGGTCAAAATCCAAAGTCAAGGTCACAAGGTTAAAAATCAAGGTACTAAATGAAAGCTATGGTCATTAGAAATCTATATTTGAAATATCAAAGCCCTATCCCTCATGGTTTAAAGCTGTAGCCAAAGTTAAAGTTTTTGAAAATTTGGTCAAAACTCAAGTTCAAGGTCAATGGGTCAAAAGTCAAGGTCCCAAATGATAGAATCTTTACATAAAATATCAAAGCCTTGTCTTTTGCAGATAAAAAGATATAGACTAGGTTCAAGTTTTGTCTATGGACACTGACGCCACCGCCTGGGATATAACATTAGCTCTCCGGACTTTTGCCCCGGTGAGCTAAAAATTGACTGGCTTTTGAAAGGCAAGTATGTAACTATATGAGGTCAGTAGCTAATGCAATTTTGATATTAAAACTTTTTATGTAAGTTTTATAAATTGTTATAGGTAATTTTCTTCATGTAGGAATTCAGTCTTTTAATAGAAAATCTTTACTATACAGAAATATATTTTATTGTTCAGTGTCTCAAAAGCCAACAAATTTTAGATCGTTCAGTGTCTCAAAAGCCAACAAATGGCTAGAAGTTTGTCTTTTTAAAGTAAATATGTGAACAAGTAAGGTGAATGATTAACTTGTGACACTTTAATAAATGAACAATTATTTCAAAATAAATGTCAGTTATAAAATATAGATATTGATTATAGGTTTCCTAAAATAAATCCATTTATAATATGCTGATCTTTCAAATAATTTTAAGATTGAAATGGTATTGAGAACTGGCCTTGAAGTAGATGACAATGGGTTACATTACAAAATGCCAATGGAAGAAACAAATTGTTCAGGTCAGATTCATACTTTTATTATAATGTAAAAACTAACTATGGTAGCCATGTTGAAACAAGAGTTGTCAGAAGACAACAAATCTCCCTGGAAATGGGTGCAAATTTTCAAAATAAGTATTTGACCCACAACTGATAGGACTTCAGGTCAAGGAACATTTAATATTTTGATTCCTTCAGTTGAGGTTTAAGTTTTTGAAAAGTAAGTCAAAGTTTAAGGTCAAGGCCACTAGGTCAAAAGTCAAGGTACCAAATGAAAAGTCTTATCATGAGAAATCTACATCAAATATTAAAGTCCCATCCCTTGTGGTTCAAAAGATAAAGGCCAGGTTAAAGTTCTGTCTACAGATGCTGATGACAAAAACAATTATGACAACAACGACTATGATGCTGATGCCAGGGGTATGCCATTACCTCTCAGGACTTTTGTCCCAGTGAGCTAAAAATATTAATATATGTTTTGGCATGTGAGTGTATCATGTTACCATAAACACAATGGCTTATGATATAACTCTAGAAGTCTGGCATATTTTAGCTACTTTCATTTTTCTGCAGTCTTTATGTAGGGTTAATATTAAGTTTCCTATATGGTTGGTTCCCTATAAATAGCTTAGTGCTTAAGAAGAGCAAAACTATACTATAGCCCAAGAAAGATAACATAACATATGATATATATTATCACATGAATCCCAGGTGATGAAATGAATGTTGACACACTTACTTTTACAATATATACCCGTACTAAGATCTTGATAGGGTCATTTCCAGGTAGTCCCTGGAAGAGTCCAAACTGAGGGTCACCACCTGTAATTGTTGTGTCCTCTATGTCCTCTGGTAATGGGATCTTGTAAATCCTCAATGAACCCTATGTTATAATAAAAACAATAAATAACAATAATAATAATAACAATAATAATAATAATAATAATAATAATAATAATAATAATAATTATAATAATGATAATAATAATAATAATAATATTAATTATAATAATAACAATAATAATAATAATAATAATAATAATAATAATAATAATGATAATACTACTACTATTATTACTACTACTACTACTACTACTACTAATAATACTAATAACAATAGTAATGATAATAACAATGATAATAACAATGATAATAACAATTATAGTAATTATTGTCAGAATAACAAGCACTATTTGAGTACTGGTGAATCAATACATGTTTCAACTTTAACCACACAAATTTGGTCTTTTTCAACATTTCAAAACATTCGTTTCTGAAATTGTCCACATGCCAGGTATATAGGGTGATCTCGGCCCATTTCATCACATTCTCGACTTTATCATTCTTGACACATATGATCATGAACTGCCCAACTCCACTGGACATGGCGGCATGATTGTAAAACATGAGGTACACATACTTTTCATAGTTATATTGTTTTGATTTTGTCAACGTCAGCATTCAGGGTAACCTTAAAGATCAGAAAAATGTCTTTTTGTGACCTGATATATTTATTCATATATTCATCCGATTTTCTTCAGGTATCTAAAATAGCATTGAAAAGCATATATTTTACATAATACATGCACTTTCCAATAAAAATCACCTCCTGTATTTCTTTTTTGTATATTTTAAAAATAAATATAGAACATATAAAAAACGGCTGACTTTAACATAGTCCGACCGAGATCCCCTGAACAAGTTAAGAGGTACATTTGATATGGCAAAAGAATTTATCTGAAAGGTCACTGCATACAGAAATACACCTGGAGTTTTTAAGATATAGGAAAACAAATTCTAATAAAACATAATTTCAAAAAGAAGTTCTTTTACAACGATTTATATGTTTGATAATGTATTTGAACACAGATTTTATCATATTCTCAACAATATGTCAGAGGACAAAAATAATCATTGTGACATTAGACTGAGATATTGTCTAGCTTACATCATCTACAGCTGACACATTGTCTAGCTTACATCATCTACAGCTGACACATTGTCTAGCTTACATCATCTACAGCTGACACATTGTCTAGATTACATCATCTATAGCTGACACATTGTCTAGCTTACATCATCTACAGCTGACACATTGTCTAGATTACATCATCTACAGCTGACACATTGTCTAGCTTACATCATCTACAGCTGACACATTGTCTAGATTACATCATCTATAGCTGACACATTGTCTAGCTTACATCATCTACAGCTGACACATTGTCTAGATTACATCATCTATAGCTGACACATTGTCTAGATTACATCATCTACAGCTGACACATTGTGTAGATTACATCATTTACAGCTGACACATTGTCTAAATTACATCATCTACAGCTGACACATTGTGTAGATTACATCATCTACAGCTGACACATTGTTTAGCTTACATCATCTACAGCTGACACATTGTCTAGATTACATCATTTACAGCTGACACATTGTCTAAATTACATCATCTATAGCTGACACATTGTGTAGATTACATCATCTACAGCTGACACATTGTCTAGATTACATCATCTATAGCTGACACTTTGTCTAGATTACATCATTTACAGCTGACACATTGTCTAGATTAAATCATCTATAGCTAACACATTGTCTAGCTTATATCATCTACAGCTGACACATTGTGTAGATTACATCATTTACAGCTGACACATTGTCTAGCTTACATCATCTACAGCTGACACATTGTGTAGATTACATCATCTATAGCTGACACATTGTCTAAATTACATCATCTACAGCTGACACATTGTCTAGATTACATCATCTATAGCTGACAAATTGTCTAGATTACATCATCTATAGCTGACACACTGTGTAGATTACATCATCTACAGCTGACACATTGTCTAGCTTACATCATTTACAGCTGACACATTGTCTAGATTACATCATTTACAGCTGACACATTGTCTAGCTTACATCATCTATAGCTGACACATTGTCTAGATTACATCTTCTATAGCTGACATATTGTCTAGATTACATCATTTACAGCTGACACATTGTCTAGATTACATCATCTACAGCTGACACATTGTCTAGCTTACATCATCTACAGCTGACACATTGTCTAAATTACATCATCTTTAGCTGACACATTGTGTAGATTACATCATCTACAGCTGACACATTGTCTAGATTACATCATCTATAGCTGACACATTGTGTAGATTACATCATCTATAGCTGACACATTGTGTAGATTACATCATCTATAGCTGACACATTGTCTAGATTACATCATCTATAGCTGACACATTGTCTAGCTTACATCATCTACAGCTGACACATTGTTTAGCTTACATTATCTACAGCTGACACATTGTGTAGATTACATCATCTACAGCTGACACATTGTCTAGCTTACATCATTTACAGCTGACACATTGTCTAGATTACATCATTTACAGCTGACACATTGTCTAGCTTACATCATCTATAGCTGACACATTGTCTAGATTACATCTTCTATAGCTGACATATTGTCTAGATTACATCATTTACAGCTGACACATTGTCTAGATTACATCATCTACAGCTGACACATTGTCTAGATTACATCATCTATAGCTGACACATTGTCTAAATTACATCATCTTTAGCTGACACATTGTGTAGATTACATCATCTACAGCTGACACATTGTCTAGATTACATCATCTATAGCTGACACATTGTGTAGATTACATCATCTATAGCTGACACATTGTGTAGATTACATCATCTATAGCTGACACATTGTCTAGATTACATCATCTATAGCTGACACATTGTCTAGCTTACATCATCTACAGCTGATACATTGTTTAGCTTACATTATCTACAGCTGACACATTGTGTAGATTACATCATTTACAGCTGACACATTGTCTAAATTACATCATCTATAGCTGACACATTGTCTAGATTACATCATCTACAGCTGACACATTGTCTAGATTACATCATCTATAGCTGACACTTTGTCTAGATTACATCATTTACAGCTGACACATTGTCTAGATTACATCATCTATAGCTAACACATTGTTTAGCTTACATCATCTACAGCTGACACATTGTCTAGATTACATCATTTACAGCTGACACATTGTCTAGCTTACATCATCTACAGCTGACACATTGTGTAGATTACATCATCTATAGCTGACACATTGTCTAGATTACATCATCTATAGCTGACACATTGTCTAGATTACATCATCTACAGCTGACACATTGTCTAGATTACATCATCTACAGCTGACACATTGTCTAGATTACATCATCTATAGCTGACACATTGTCTAGATTACATCATCTACACACAATTGTCATCATCTTTAGCTGACACATTGTGTAGATTACATCATCTACAGCTGACACATTGTCTAGATTACATCATCTATAGCTGACACATTGTGTAGATTACATCATCTATAGCTGACACATTGTGTAGATTACATCATCTATAGCTGACACATTGTCTAGATTACATCATCTATAGCTGACACATTGTCTAGCTTACATCATCTACAGCTGACACATTGTTTAGCTTACATTATCTACAGCTGACACATTGTGTAGATTACATCATTTACAGCTGACACATTGTCTAAATTACATCACCTACATCTTACACATTGTCTAACTTATATCACCAATGACTGATACACTGTCTAACTTATATCACCTGTATCACCTACCATTGATACATAGTCTAGCCTGTATCATCAATACATTGACTAGATAAACAGATGAAACTTGACTGACTTGGGGGCTATGTTACAGTCAGTTTCAGTCCTACCTGTAATACATTCATGATACAACATTCAGTCTGGTTTAGTTATATCTTCCTGATACAATATTCAGTCTGGTTTAGTTATATCTTCCTGGTATAACATTCAGTCAGGTCTAATTATATCTTCCTGGTATAACATTCAGTCTGGTCTAATTATATCTTCCTGATACAACAATCAGTCAAGTCTAATCAAATCTTCCTGTTGCAACAATCAGTCACGTCTAATTATATCTTCCTGATGCAACAATCAGTCAGGTCTAATAATATATTCCTGATACAACAATCAGTCAAGTCTAATCAAATCTTCCTGATGCAACAATCAGTCAGGTCTAATAATATCTTCCTGATACAACAATCAGTCAAGTCTAATCAAATCTTCCTGATACAACAATCAGTCACATCTAATTATATCTTCCTGGTATAACATTCAGTCAGGTCTAATTATAAATTTCTAGTATAACATTCAGTCAAATCTAATTATAAATTTCTAGTATAACATTCAGTCACGTCTAATTTTATCTTTCTAGTATAACATTCAGTCACGTCTAATTATATTTTCCTGGTATAACATTCAGTCAAGTGAAATTATAAATTTCTAGTATAACATTCAGTCAAGTCTAATTATATCTTCCTGACATAGCATTCAGTCAAGTCTAATTATATCTTCCTGATATAGCATTCAGTCAAGTCTAATTATAAATTTCTAGTATAACGTTCAGTCACATCTAATTATAAATTTCTAGTATAACGTTCAGTCAGGTCTAATTAAATCTTCATAATACAACATTAACTACAGTAAATATCGAGGTCCCATGTCACAGTAGGTGTCTGCATGTTGAAGAACCCTCACTGCTAATAGCTGTAAGTGCTGAGCAAAGGCCAAAATTTGAAGCCCTTCACCAGCCATATGAGTGAAAGATTGATCAGTGGGACGTTTACCAACAATAAACAAACAAACAAATACAATATTAACTCATTTACCCCTAAAGACACATTTGGACTGGTCTAAGTGATTTATTTACAGAAGAGTCCAATGTTTTTCAGGGGTTGATGAGTTAAATTTTGCCTGTATAAATCACCACTGTACATTTATTAAATATGATATCATGTAATCAGTAAACAGGGTATTCCTTCTCTTTTGTGACACCACCTGATCTCAGCACCAGATATTCTAGAGGTCAGTGTACAATGTTCCCTATGTTTGTATGCTATTGTATTGATTCTATTATGTATCAAGACTCTGATAACTAAGTAATCTATATCACTTATCTTAAAACATGTCTAGACATATCAGTATAAAAATTGCAGGACAATAAAATATTAATGTAATGATATAAAACTTATGGAAAATCAATTTCAACAATATCAAAAATTTTAGGGTATCAAAAATGAATGATGATGAAATGTATTTATATAATACACTTTACTTGGTTGATATGAAATAGATTTGCAAAAGTTGGTCATTATCTTATTTGAAAGAAGGCAGTAAAGGTGTTTTTGAATCTTATGTTTTACTTTAATGAATAAAAGTATTTTTGACAATTAAATCTAAATTTATGATAAAATGTACCTCAGTTCTCTACACAAAGGCTGTCATTTGATCAATATTACAATGACAAGGTCTACATGCTGAAGGAGGAACTGATCACAACATGATGTTAATACACATAGCAATTCCCAGGTATATCTGACACATATATTAGGTAACTGATGAACAAAGTGTTGATGAAATCAGATCACATTTGTCAGATGTATGTACATTTGGTTAAGGTATGAAATCATTCTATATCTACCTTAAATTTACCAACAACTCGATTTTCATCTGTGTCCTCATTACCAGTTTTCTTTCCTCGATAAAGTTCAAAGGTGTGTAACCAGTCTTTAAACTTGCTAAACTCACTTTGGGCTTCAAGTTCGTTAGGATATACCTGTTAGGAAATACAATATAACAGATCAAATTCCAGATTGCATCTTAAGTTACAACAAATGTCTGTACCTAAGTGAGTCAACATTTAACACAGGGTTCAATAGTTTAAAATCATGGCAAGGTTTGGTCACAGTAGGCCTAAATTACTAACCTGTTAACAATATTAAACTAGATACAATAAGAGGTGTATATATTTGGTTCACATAAACCTGGATAAACAATACACTTACATTACATGTTTGTGGTTTATTGTCAAATGAGCACAATGTTGGTCTACATTACTCAGCCCTACTTAAAATGAACAGGGCAAAATGTTAGGCCATCATTACACACCTACAGGTACTGTCAACTGGGTACAATGTCAGGCCATTATTACACACCTACAGGTACTGTCAACTGGGTACAATGTCAGGCCTTCATTACTCACATACTGGTACTGTCAACTGGATACAATGTCAGGCCATCTTTACACACATACTGGTACTGTCAACTGGATACAATGTCAGGCCATCATTACACACCTACAGGTACTGTCAACTGGGTACAATGTCAGGCCATCATTACACACCTACTGGTACTGTCAACTGGGTACAATGTCAGGCCATCATTACACACCTACTGGTACTGTCAACTGGGTACAATGTCAGGCCATCATTACTCACATACTGGTACTGTCAACTGGGTACAATGTCAGGCCATCATTACACACATACTTGTACTGTCAACTGGGTACAATGTCAGGCCATCATTACACACCTACAGGTACTGTCAACTGGGTACAATGTCAGGCCATCATTACACACCTACAGGTACTGTCAACTGGGTACAATGTCAGGCCATCATTACACACATACTGGTACTGTCAACTGGATACAATGTCAGGCCATCATTACACACATACAGGTACTGTCAACTGGGTACAATGTCAGGCCATCATTACACACCTACAGGTACTGTCAACTGGGTACAATGTCAGGCCATCATTACACACCTACAGGTACTGTCAACTGGATACAATGTCAGGCCATCATTACTCACCTAATGTCAGGCCATCATTACACACCTACAGGTACTACACACCTAATGTCAGGCCATCATTACTCACCTAATGTCAGGCCATCATTACACACCTACTGGTACTGTCAGATGGTAATTGCTCACTAGTGGGTACTGTTCTGGGTACAATATCAGGCCATAATTGCTCACCTGTTGGTACTGTCGACTGGGAAAAATGGCAGGCCATTATTGCTCACTTGTGGGTACTGTCAACAGGGTACAATGTCAGGCCATTACTGCTCAACTGTGGTAACTGGGTACAATGTCAGATGGTCATTGCTCACCTGTTGGTACGGTCAACAGGGTATTACTGCTCAACTGTGGGTGCATAGGGTCAACAGTGTACAATGTCAGGCCATAAGTGCTCAACTGTGGGTACATAGGGTCAACAGGGTACAATGTCAGGCCATTACTGCTCAACTACTGGTGAATAGGGTAAACAGGGTACAATGTCAGGCCATTACTGCTCAACTGTGGTCAGGCATAGGGTACAGGGTAACAATGGTACAGGCCATGGTGCTGCTCAACTGTGGGTTACATAGGGTCATGTCAGGGTACAATGTCAGGCCATTACTGCTCAACTGGGGTGCAATAGGGTCATCAGGGTACAATGTCAGGCCATTACTGCTCACACTGTGGGTGCATAGGGTCAACAGGATACAATGTC
The DNA here is from genome assembly GCA_030159075.1 of Atrina japonica. Lineage (NCBI taxonomy): Eukaryota > Metazoa > Mollusca > Bivalvia > Pterioida > Pinnidae > Atrina > Atrina japonica. The sequence goes on from BROG01000095.1 coordinate 1,475,409, forward strand.
AGGCCATTACTGCTCAACTGTGGGTGCATAGGGTCAACATGGTACAATGTCAGGCCATAACTGCTCAACTACTGAGTACATAGGGTCAACTGGTAATAATGTCAGGCCATTACTGCTCAACTGAGGTACTGTCACATAGGGTCAACCAGGGTTACAATGTACAGGCCATTACTGCTCAACTGGTGATGGGCCACATAGGGTCAACAGGGTATAATGTCAGGCCATTACTGCTCAACTGTGGGTGATAGGGTCAACAGGGTACAATGTCAGGCCATACTTACTCACCTACGGAGGGTGCAAGGGTCAACAGGCCATCATACAATGTCAGGCCATTACTGTCAACTGTGGTGCATAGTCAGTCAACAGGGTACAATGTCAGGCCATTACTGCTCAACTGTGGGTACATAGGGTCAACAGGGTACAATGTCAGGCCATAACTACTCAACTGTGGGTGTCATAGGTGCAATGTCAGGCCATCATTACACACATACTGATACTGTCAACTGGTACAATGTCAGGCCATTACTGCTCAACTGTGGTGCATGGGTCAACAGGGTACAATGTCAGGCCATTACTGCTCAACTGTGGGATAGGGTCAACAGGGTACAATGTCAGGCCATAACTGCTCAACTGTGAGTACATAGGGTCAACAGGGTATAATGTCAGGCCATTACTGCTCAACTGAGGGTACATTACTCAACAGGGTACAATGTCAGGCCATCATTACTGCACAACTGAGGGTACATAGGGTCAACAGGGTACAACGTCAGGCCATTACTGCTCACATACTGAGGGGTACATAGGGTGCAACAGGGTCATTACTCAATGTCAGGCCATTACTGCTCACCTACTGATTACTGCATATGGTCAACAGTGGGTACTGTGTCAGTACAATATACCTGCTCAACTGTTGGTGCATAGGGTCAACAGGGGTACAATGTCAGGCCATTATTGCTCAACTGTGGGTGCATAAGGTCAACAGGGTACAATGTCAGGCCATTACTGCTCAACTGTGGGTGCATAGGGTCAACAGGGTACAATGTCAGGCCAACAGGGTTACTGCTCAACTGTGGGTGCATAGGGTCAACAGGGTACAATGTCAGGCCATTACTGCTCAACTGTGGGTGCATAGGGTCAACAGGGTACAATGTCAGGCCATTACTGCTCAACTGTGGGTGCATAGGGTCAACAGGGTACAATGTCAGGCCATTACTGCTCAACTGTGGGTGCATAGGGTCAACAGGGTACAATGTCAGGCCATTACTGCTCAACTGTGGGTGCATAGGGTCAACAGGGTACAATGTCAGGCCATTACTGCTCAACTGTGGGTACTTTCAATTGAGTACAATGTCAGGCTACCATCTGTTGGTCCTTTCAACTGTGTACAATATCAGGTCATTACTACTTAACTGTGGATACTATCAGTTGGATACGTTGGGTCAACTGGGTACAATCCCAGGTCATTCATGCTCAACTGTGGGTACATAAGGTCAACTGGGTACAATCCCAGGTCATTCATGCTCAACTGTGGGTACATAAGGTCAACTGGGTACAATCCCAGGTCATTCATGCTCAACTATGGGTACATAAGGTCAACTGGGTACAATCCCAGGTCATTCATGCTCAACTGTGGGTACATAAGGTCAATTGGGTACACTCCCAGGTCATTCATGCTCAACTGTGGGTACATAAGGTCAACTGGGTACAATCCCAGGTCATTCATGCTCAACTGTGGGTACATAAGGTCAACTGGGTATACTCCCAGGTCATTCATGCTCAACTGTGGGTACATAAGGTCAACTGGATACAATCCCAGGTCATTCATGCTCAACTGTGGGTACATAAGGTCAACTGGGTACAATCCCAGGTCATTCATGCTCAACTTTGGGTACATAAGGTCAACTGGGTACAATGTCAGGCCATTACTGTTCAACTGTGTTTATTACTAGTTGGGTATATGGGGTGTACATTGCTCACATGTGGGTACTGTGGGTACAAGTAGACAATAAAAGACTACAATCTTGGATCATTGTTTACTTAAACTGATATGTCAAATACAAAAACAGTGAGCTAAAAATGAAAGTGAATCTTCATTTCTCCAAATAATTCACTGTTTCTCCATTTTTGAATCAACAAGTACTTTGGCCTAATTACATTGTTAGGTGATGAGAAGCCACTGTAACATGTTCAAATGAGCAGTGACATTGTAGTTACTTATGTAGCTGCTGTAAAATGAGGCAGTTACCATAGCACTGAAATATAAACTACTATAATGTAAAATGATAACAATTTATTTTTATCTTCTCTCAAATTTGTTTGATTATGATGTAACAATCAGATGGAGTATAGAAAGCACATTGATAGCCATGTGTCAGACATTTGGCCATAGGTCAATTATCATCTGTTGTTTTGAGATATGTCACAGAGTGTAATTTACGACAAAGGATTTGTTCAAACAAAACCATTCAATATCTATTACCTTGAACTCTGACTCAAGTTTTCGAACTCGCCTTCCTCGATTTCTCACTTTCCGTTTTTCACTTCGATCATCATCAGTTTCAAAGGCTTTGTTGACAAAAAGACTAACACCGCTAGATATGGACTACATGCAGACGACAAAATATTGAAAGAGAATACAAACACAAAACAGAAATATATACACAAGTGCCATAAGCTAGCTAACACCATTTTCCAAATGCAAAAATCAGAAGAAAATGAATAGACTTTCTTCTAAAGTTATGAATTTTAACAAGAATTGATGCAAACATTAATTTGTGATAGTTACTTGAAAAAAAGTACATTTCACGTAAAAATCTATCGGAAAATACCATTAGTTGATATGGCACCATACTGTACTGGTAACGAAAAATTTGAATAATGAGAAAGATAACATTTAACTATATAAATGAAAATAAAGACAACGTAATAATAAAAAAGACAATATTTACTACTAATAGAAATAAACAAAACATTATTTTCCAGTGCTGATAGATATAAACAAAATTGAAATTACTGTTGTAACACTAGCACATTGAATTATTCAGAAATAGATATTATCGGTGTTTTGAATTGAAGTAACTTAACAATAAAGCTATTTCTTCTGTCCATATGATATATTTTTACCTATTTTATTTAATTAAAGTAATAAATACATATTGTGTACCTGGAAATATTCGCTCTCTTTAATTTTCGCCCTAAGATGAGAGGGCAAATTTAAAATGAAAGCAAAATTTTCAAGTTAAATATATGGAGAATGGCCTGTTTGGGGGACAGTAGTACATGCCACCCATGAGACTGGTGTAGACCAATATAAGACAGGCTGAATATGTTTTCTGTTCCTAAAAGGGCAAAAATAACCAGGGGCAAAAAATTCCAAGTACTCGTATGCAGTAACTCAATAACAATGGAAACAATTTAGCTACATGTGCTGGATAGAAGTACTGTTTGTGTTTGTAAAATTAATTGCGCTTATATCCATAACTTAAAAAAGCAAAACTGAATCAAAATATAATTTTCAAATAAGCAGCGAATAATGTGTAAATGTGATTTTTAAAAAATGTGACATCACCCTGTAAAACAAGTGTGCATATTTCAGAGGTGCTCTTGTAAATAGGTGTCCTGTCAGCAGGATTTACTATACATATAGTTCAAATGACAATAAATTGACAATATTTATGACTTAGAGATAACAAAACCACTAATTGATGGTTAAAAAATCTGATCTCTTCATAATACTTAAGTCAGCACAGACAACTGAACTAAATAACAGAGGGCCTGAAGTCACCAGATTCACTCAGTACTCAAGCTTAATTAACTTTTCATGATTTCAAGGTAAAAACACACAAAATTTAGTCTGTAATTGAACATGTTTGTATATGGATGGCATGCAATTGTAAATAATTATTGCTCATTTGAAGAAAACATCAGAAATATTAAAACATTGTTTGAGTACATACTCAAATTTTGAGTATCATACTCAACATATTTATTTATTTTTTACCTGGAAAAATCATAAGTGCGACCCAAGAATTTATATGTGAATGATGAAAAATAATATGTTTCCTAATCACTCAAAGCAAAAAGTTTTACAAACGATTATATAGTCAAACTATGAAAAAAAATTTGAGCTTGAGTACTGAGTAAATTTGGTGACTTCGGGGGCTCAGATTTCAATTTAATTTATTCAGATGAACACTGCTTACCTTTAACTGGGCAGTTGTATTGGCAGATTTATCTTTTTTCCTCTGGGCCTTGGGAGACAATTTCGTGGCCAACCCTACAGCTTTAGCGGTTCCTTTGAAAGTTTTCCTCGCTTCTTGTTTTTCCATTTTTTTCAATGTGGCTTCCAATTTCTTGGCTTCCTTAGGGTTGAAATCTTGGTCAGCTAGAAAACAAATTAACAAGATATAGTTGTCACTTGTCACTAGTATCCAGGATAATGTCATACCCATTTCCATACATCCTTTACTTGTTTAGATAGTTTCACATCCAATGTTATAGTTTAACTTCAATATGTACTGTCTTATCTATTGCCATACATTCTACAGTATGTAGGATACACATCTGTCTTATCTATTGCCATAAATTCTACAGTATGTAGGATACTATTATATCCATTGCCATACATTCTATAGTATGTAGGATACTATTATATCCATTGCCATACATTCTACAGTATGTAGGATACATATCTGTCTTATCTATTTCCATACATTCTACAGTATGTAGGATACAGTCTTATTTGTTGCCAAACATTCTACAGTATGTAGGATACTGTTTTATCTATTGACATACATTCTACAGTATGTAGGATACTGTTTTATCTATTGACATACATTCTACAGTATGTAGGATACTGTTTTATCTATTTCCATACATTCTACAGTATGTAGGGTACTGTTTTATCTATTGACATACATTCTACAGTATGTAGGATACTGTTTTATCTATTGACATACATTCTACAGTATGTAGGATACTGTTTTATCTATTGACATATATTCTACAGTATGTAGGGTACTGTTTTATCTATTGACATACATTCTACAGTATATAGGGTATTGTTTTATCTATTGACATACATTCTATAGTATGTAGGATACTATTATATCCATTGCCATACATTCTACAGTATGTAGGATACATATCTGTCTTATCTATTTCCATACATTCTACAGTATGTAGGATACAGTCTTATTTGTTGCCAAACATTCTACAGTATGTAGGATACTGTTTTCTCTATTGACATACATTCTACAGTATGTAGGATACTGTTTTCTCTATTGACATACATTCTACAGTATGTAGGATACTGTTTTATCTATTGACATACATTCTACAGTATGTAGGATACTGTTTTATCTATTGACATACATTCTACAGTATGTAGGATACTGTTTTATCTATTGACATACATTCTACAATATGTAGGATACTGTTTTATCTAATGACATACATTCTACAGTATGTAGGATACATATCAGTCTTATCTATTTCCATACATTCTACAGTATGTAGGATACTGTTTTTCTTATCTATTTCCATACATTCTACAGTATGTAGGGTACTGTTTTATCTATTGACATACATTCTACAGTATGTAGGATACTGTTTTATCTATTGACATACATTCTACAGTATGTAGGATTCTGTTTTATCTATTGACATACATTCTACAGTATGTAGGATACTGTTTTATCTATTGACATACATTCTACAGTATGTAGGATACTGTTTTATCTATTGACATACATTCTACAGTATGTAGGATACTGTTTTATCTATTTCCATACATTCTACAGTATGTAGGATACTGTTTTATCTATTGACATACATTCTACAGTATGTAGGATACTGTTTTATCTATTGACATACATTCTACAGTATATAGGGTACTGTTTTATCTATTGACATACATTCTACAGTATGTAGGATACTGTTTTATCTATTGACATACTACTGTAGAATACTGTTATACCTCTTCCCATACATTCTTTAAATAATAAAAATTTATTTTCACACATTAAAGATATTTGAGTTGTTTTACACTTTTATTTGACATCAGTAAGCCATTACTTACACAAACCTCATGTACTTATATAACACACATTCCTTTCATTTGTTTGTTTATCATTGTTTAACGTCCCACTCAAAGAATATTTCACTCATAGGGAGACGTCACCAAATGCCGGTGAAGGGCTTAAAATTTTGGCGTATGCTCTGCATTTATGGCATTGAGCAGTGAGGGTTCTTTAACGTGCCGACACCTACTGTGACACTGGACCTCCAGTTTTTACTGTCTGATCCAAAAGACCTGAAACCAACCTGCCACCGCCGGGACTCAAACTCACGACCTCACGATCCACACATGGCTCCGCACACATTCCTCTTGTAAAAAGTTCTCCCAGTCATTCAAATTCTTTTATCATACAGAAGTAACAGAAAATACAGAAAAGGTAAAAACAGCCAGGGTAAGATGAAACATTGTGTACCCTCTTGATTATCTGTGCTATCACCATTCAGCATTGTTCCGTAAGGTGTTGTTGACCTTGACTCTTGTTGTTGAATGGCATCCATTTTGTGATCAATGTCCAATGAATCCAAACCTTCCTCTTTGTTTCTGTCATACTCCTACAAAGTTTGTGCAACCATGTATATATTCACCATTTTTTAAAATGTTTATAAAATGAATTAACTCTGGCTTGATCTTTCAGTGTAATACCAAGTCATTCATTCAGAGAATATTTGTGTTCATAATGTCATAGTAATGTCAAATTCTTGTCATTATGTCATAATTAGTTTCTCAATATGTCAATCAGTTTATTAATACATGTCATAATTAGTCAAAATCAGATTTATTATTAAGTCATAATCAGTCTATAGTTGTAATAATAATCTTATCACATTTCATAATATGTATCATTGTCATAATCAGTCTTTAGTTGTAATAATAATCTTATCACATTTCATAATATGTATCATTGTCATAATCAGTCTTTAGTTGTAATAATAATCTCATCACATTTCATAATATGTATCATTGTCGTAATCAGTCTTTAGTTGTAATAATAATCTCATCACATTTCATAACATGTATCATTGTCATAATCAGTCTTTAGTTGTAATAATAATCTCATCACATTTCATAATATGTATCATTGTCGTAATCAGTCTTTAGTTGTAATAATAATCTCATCACATTTCATAATATGTATCATTGTCGTAATCAGTCTTTAGTTGTAATAATAATTTTATCACATTTCATAATATGTATCATTGTCGTAATCAGTGTATAGTTATAATAATAATCTCATCACATTTCATAATATGTATCATTGTCATAATCAGTCTTTAGTTGTAATAATAATCTCATCACATTTCATAATATGTATCATTGTCGTAATCAGTCTTTAGTTGTAATAATAATCTCATCACATTTCATAATATGTATCATTGTCGTAATCAGTCTTTAGTTGTAATAATAATCTCATCACATTTCATAATATGTATCACTGTTATAATCAGTCGATTAATTATATCATAAGAAATCATGATCCATTTAATCACTGTGTGATAACCATTCTTATAGTTGTCATATTAGTTTTATGATATGCCATGATAAATTTTATCATTAAATGTCATATTCAGTTGTACTATGTCATAGTAAATCTTTTATTATGTCATAACCATACTTATAGTTGTCATAATAAATTTTATCAAATGTTATAATCATTTTATCAGTATGTCATAATCAGTTTCATCATTCTTGTCATAATGTCTGATCAATATATGTCATTATCGGTTTTACCATTATACACATGGATGTCATCATAATTTTGTCATCACATGTCATAATTAATCAGGTCATTTCATGTCATAAACAGCTACACATCGGTATCCAAAGTCAGTTTCTTACAGTACATGTAGATGTAAGACTAGCTTTTTTTCACATTAACCTGTATTTTAACTCCTTTTCTTGGACATGATAACTAAGTACCCTTACATTACAACAGAAAAGTAAATCCTATTTAAATGATGGTACAAAAACTCTAGAATATTTTTTTATTCTTACAATGATATTTGTGATTAATGAAATGCTTTGACACATATGAAATCTATTTTATCATGATGTTTATCTTAAATTGGATTTTGACTGATCTAATATGATGAACACAAAACTGAAATATATAAGATATATCTGGTACATCATTATGCCCTTCACAATGCAGTTTAAACTGTACCAGTATATGATTTCACACATTTTATTTTCTACAAAGATTTTTTAAACAGACAAACGTAATTAAAATTTATTTCCCCAAGTGACTGAATTCAAATTGATATATTAACCTTTTTCTTTGTGGAGGTTGAAAGAGATCTTTAATCAACCGACAGGTGTATATATAAAAATACATCAGTTATATTGGTAAGGAATTATTGCTACATCATGGAAAGAGACAACAGGTACAGTCAGTGAAGACAGAGTGTGTACAAAATGTTGATATAGGGAGACCATGTAAAGTCAGTGAAGACAGAGTTTGTACAAAATGTCTATATAGGTAGAGACAACAGGTACAGTCAGTGAAGACAGAGTGTGCACAAAATGTTGATATAGGGAGACCATGTAAAGTCAGTGAAGACAGAGTTTGTACAAAATGTCTATATAGGTAGAGACAACAGGTACAGTCAGTGAAGACAGAGTTTGTAAAAGATGTGGAAACAACAGGAGGAACCACAGCAGTAATTTTAACAAAATGTCTAATCTGTTAAAGATAACCAGTAGAGTCAGTGAAGACATAGTTTGTACAAAATATTTTACACTGTACATGTTAGAGTCACCAAATATGTAATTTAAACAAAATGTCAATTCTGTTAAAACAAGATGTACAGTCGATGGGAGACAGTTTGTACAAAATAATGAATCTGTCAAAGTTGATACAGATTATGTGATATCATCTGTAAAGACAACAAATACATGTGCAGTCACTAAAGACTTAGTTTGTACAAAATGAGATTTATCTGGAGACAACTGGTACAGTCACAAAAGATGTAGTTTTTTAAGGATTGTTTTTCATTTTTTTAACATCATTGGGGTATAAAAACAGTTGCTCATGAAAAAAATTCTGTGCAGCACTAAGTGCTTTTATATCCCGATGATGTTCAAAAAATGAAAAACAATCCTTATATTTATATACATTACCATTTTTTAGTGAAACTGTAGTTCACTGGATACTAAATTCATTCCAGAATACTGACTTTGCGGGGGTGTTTTCATATGACGTAATGGCTCAACAGCTGTTTTGACATGAGAAGTAGTTGTCTTTTCTGATCGCAAATACTAATGAAATTAAGGTTTAATTTCTTTTCTTATATCATTTTGAAAGAAACTAATGATATGGACAATTTTGAATACTTATTCTCAGATTTAGTTTGCGATTTTTAATATTCGACCATTTAGTAGTGGCGGGTTAAATGTGTCAGAAGAGAATTGCCCAAATGGACCGTGTGCAAATGGCTGATAGGCCTACCATGTACGATTTGGATAGCAACAGATGTTAGTTGTTTACAACAAATTTTTGTTTGAATTCTGATATTTTTTCAGTGGAATATATCACAGAAAGTTTGAGTGTGACTATTAATATTCGTTGATGACAACTGGAAGTAGCCATTCTATATGATATTTTACCAATCGCTGAATCAGCTGGGAAATGCCGTGAACTGTGAAGGGGTCATTATTCTGTAAGTAGACCTATTTTAGTATATAGGCTAGCCCACTAGCAAATCCTTCAAATCAATTGAAACAAGACAAATGCAGATTATGTTGTGAAATAACAAACTATTATTATTCTGTTTAAAAGATAATTATAGACACATGCGATATGGAAAATCTGTGTAGGCCTATACATTATAATAGATCCATATGTCAATTCAGACTTCAGTTTTTGTTTGTTTGTTTATTGTTGTTTAACGTCCCACTCAAGAATATTTCACTTATATGGAGACGTCACCAAATGCCGGTGAAGGGCTTCAAATTTTGGCCTATGCTCGGCAATTACGGCCATTGAGCAGTGAGGGGTTCTTTAACGTGCCGACACTTACTGTGACACGGGACCTCCAGTTTTTACTGTCTCATCCGAAAGACAGGAAACCAACCTGTCGGCAGCGGGACTCGAACTCACGACCTCACGATCCAGAGTTGAGCGCGCTACCGACTGAACCAGGCCGGCTCTCAGACTTCAGTTTTTACCAGCTGATCATATAGAGTATCCCGTCAATTTACTGAGAAACCTATGAATACTACTTATGCTCAGCATTAACATTACAGGTTGTGAAAAACAAGATGGGCCTGGTAATTAGCCTAGCAATTAATAGGATTTGAGGTGAACTGAGAGTCGATTTCACGCGATGCGAGTGATGAATTGTTTCTGACAGGAATAGCCTATATGGTGATGGTAAAGCAACCTGTTTATCAGAGATGCAGGACAAAATTGCACTAGACCTGACTCCCTTTTCAACTTAATTACAAGCAACGTAACTACGAAACAAATTTTCATTTCTGTGGCCTGTGTTTCTTTTCATAATATGACCTAGATCTATCGCAATAGGCCTATGATATGGACATCTACAGTGTGTTACAGATGCAGACCTAGTCTTGTGTTTTCGATTTCTTTCAGTGATTTTTGTTTGTTTTGTGGTAATTAATGTCTTTAAATAAAAATATGGAATGAATGTGTGTTATCTTATTCTTTATTGATTCATTCATATGTTCAGAGAATACTTGTCTGACAAATCGCTGCCGTAACATGGTCAAGGAAAAGGTTTCTTAGATATTCAGGCATTCCTACTCCAGCTAGGGGTTAACACTTAGATCACGTGATGACTCACCGGTTTTATTGATACAACAAAACGGACGTTCTGTATAACTGTAATGAAGGAAATTACAGTCGGTATGTAAATATAACAAATTGTTTAATATATTGAGACAATAGGCAATGTCACAAAAGATCAAGTTACAAAGAAATGTTGTATATCAGTACATGTAGAGACACCAGATAAAGTCACTAAAATGAAGTTCTGTAGAAATGTTGTATACATGTAGAGACACCAGATAAAGTCACTGAAATGAAGTTCTGTAGAAATGTTGTATACATGTAGAGACACCAGATAAAGTCACTGAAATGAAGTTCTGTAGAAATGTTGTATACATGTAGAGACACCAGATAAAGTCACTAAAAACTAAGTTCTGTAGAAATGTTGTATACATGTAGAGACACCAGATAAAGTCACTAAAAAAGTTCTAAGTTCTGTAGAAATGTTGTATATCAGTGCATGTAGAGACACCAGAGATAAAGTCACTAAAATGAAGTTCTGTAGAAATGTTGTATACATGTAGAGACACCAGATAAAGTCACTAAAATGAAGTTCTGTAGAAATGTTGTATACATGTAGAGACACCAGATAAAGTCACTAAAAACTAAGTTCTGTAGAAATGTTGTATACATGTAGAGACACCAGATAAAGTCACTAAAAACTAAGTTCTGTAGAAATGTTGTATACATGTAGAGACACCAGATAAAGTCACTAAAATGAAGTTCTGTAGAAATGTTGTATACATGTAGAGACACCAGATAAAGTCACTAAAAACTAAGTTCTGTAGAAATGTTGTATACATGTAGAGACACCAGATAAAGTCACTAAAATGAAGTTCTGTAGAAATGTTGTATACATGTAGAGACACCAGATAAAGTCACTAAAAACTAAGTTCTGTAGAAATGTTGTATACATGTAAAGACACCAGATAAAGTCACTGAATTGAAGTTCTGTAGAAATGTTGTATACATGTAGAGACACCAGATAAAGTCACTAAAAACTAAGTTCTGTAGAAATGTTGTATATCAGTGCATGTAGAGACACCAGATAAAGTCACTAAAATGAAGTTCTGTAGAAATGTTGTATACATGTAGAGACACCAGATAAAGTCACTAAAATGAAGTTCTGTAGAAATGTTGTATACATGTAGAGACACCAGATAAAGTCACTAAAAACTAAGTTCTGTAGAAATGTTGTATATCAGTGCATGTAGAGACACCAGATAAAGTCACTAAAATGAAGTTCTGTAGAAATGTTGTATACATGTAGAGACACAAGGTAAAGTCACTAAAATGAAGTTCTGTAGAAATGTTGTATACATGTAGAGACACCAGATAAAGTCACTAAAATGAAGTTCTGTAGAAATGTTGTATACATGTAAAGACACCAGATAAAGTCACTAAAATGAAGTTCTGTAGAAATGTTGTATACATGTAGAGACACAAGGTAAAGTCACTAAAAACTAAGTTACGTAGAAATATCACTAAAGACTAAGGACAAAAGGACATTTAATGTGGGGAAACATGAGATACAGTCACTTAAGACTTAGTCTAAACAAAATGTTAAATCTGTAAAACAACAGCTATACTCTAAAGGTATTAAATTTTAACAAAATGTTTAATTTGATTTATAATGGACATTGCTAGGTTAAATGACAAATGAATTATTATTAGCATTAGCTTGAGATGTTTTGCTGGTAAAGTGATAACTGACTTAGTTTTGACATTAGCCTGAGATGTTTTTCAGGTAAAGTGATAACTGACATAGTGTTAACATTATTCTAAAATGTCTTGTAGGTAAAGTGATAACTAACTTAACATTGACATTAGCCTGAGATGTTTTGCAGGTAAAGTGATAACTGACTTAGTGTTAACATTACCCCAAGGTGTTTGTTTAGATAGTGTTTACATTAGCCTGAGATGCCCAGCAGGTAAAGTGATAACTGACTTAGTGATGACATTAGCCTGAGATGTTTGTGTAAAGTGATGACCGAATTAATCATCAAGAGTTAATGTCCTAATTACATAGTACTAATATCTATACTACACAAATATATATATATATATACACACACATAAATATATATATATATATATATATATATATATATATATATATATATATATATACATGTATATATATATATATATGCAAACTGTTAGAGAGCCGGCCTGGCTCAGTCGGTAGTGTGCTCGACTCTGGATCGTGAGGTCTTGAGTTCGAGTCCAGCCGGTGACAGGCTGGTTTCCTGTCTTTTGGATGAGACAGTAAAAACTGGAGGTCCCGTGTCACAGTAGGTGTCGGCACGTTAAAGAACCCTCACTGCTCAATGGCCGTAAGTGCCGAGCATAAGCCAAAATTTGAAGCCCTTCACTGGCATTTGGTGACGTCTCCATATGAGTGAAATATTCTCGAGTGGGACGTTAAACAACAATAAACAAACAAACAAACAAACAGCAAACTGTTAGGGTCAGGACAACATGTCACGATTTTATAAAATTCTTATCTAATGCCTTAAACAGAGGTAAAGCCAAGTCAAATCTGACCCTTTTTCTTATTTCCATCTCTTCTATCATTTTATAACACAGTCAAGATTTACTATAACCAGTACACTATGCTTAAAGACTTCAAATATCAGTACATTTCATCAGAGACCAGGGCAACAGTCTTTGAATGTTCCTCATTATTTCTCTATATAACTCTGGCTTATAACCATAGAGTGAGAAATTAGTAGACAAAACTACACACATGTTTCTATCCGTATCATCAGGCTGCACACAGTTGTTGTAGTGGCTGGGTTCAACGACAGCGTAGCTAGATTTGAATCCATCTGCTACAACGATCAAGTGCAGTCTGCTGATATGAATAGAAACATTTGTATTACATGTCCCTTATTTATCTATATGTGTACACAAATTTAAAATAAATTCATTCCACTTTTAACGACACCATCAAATATTTTGGATGACATGAATGTTGTTTAGAAAAGCAGCTCCGGGGAAATTTCCGTATCCAACTATGTGCAATACGACATTACGTATTGCATGGTGGTATTGAACTCTGTATTGTAACTGTATGATTACACATGCATGAAATAAAGTAAGTTATAACAGGTCTGATTAAACCAGGATCAGAAGATGTTCTATGTTATATACTTGCCACAAAGGAATAATAAACAGGTCAAAGGTCAAAGGTTGCTTGTGAAGTCATAGATAACATTTGTACACAACTTAGAAACGTGACAGACCTTTGTCAGAAGCTGTACACTATAAAGTCTAAATAACTTCTCCAGAGTGGTCACACATCAACCTCACACTTGACCAGTCATTCTTTACAAAAACATATTTAAATAAAATATTTGGAGACTTTTATCTGGTCAAATTTTTGCCAGAACTGCTGATGTTCCAAATATTTGACATCATGATTAATCCATGACGTCATTCATAAGATGATACCCTTGTCAGATTGGATAGAATCCCAATGAATTCTTTTTCTTGCATTTGTAAAACAAGGAGCTATGCTAGCCTTGAAGGCCTTGTCTTAGTTCATATAAGATAATGTACCACTAGATTGGGAAGATGTCATGAAAGGATTAGATGTCATAGATTGCTTATATATTGTAGACTGCTTACATGTCATAGAATTGTAAGGTGTCACAGGTGAGTTAGTAATGTCATCAACAGAAAATGTCATATAACAGTAAGATGCCAGAGCCTGTTTAGTAGATGGCACTGATTGTTTAGATGTCATAGACTGGTTATATGTCTTAGATTGGCTGATTGCATTGAAATGTGACAAACCAGTTTGATGTCACTGACTATTTAAGAGTAATTCTATGTAAAGACCAAAAAATTATTTAAGTGCTGAGAAATGGTATGTCACAGAATACGCTCATATTTACTATATATGTTTATTATAGAATACTAAAACATAATATTGATTTTAAAATTGAAAAAAAAATTATATTGTTGCCATGGCAACAAAGAGTTGTTTTTCACAAGATTTGTCCTCTTACCCATATAGAAAAAGGCATTTTTGCATAGTTTCAACATTTTTTTTAATTTAACATACAAGATATATCAATAATGTAAATATTTTATTTCAATCACCTTTGATTAGACATTCAAAACAATAAAAGCCAAAGTGATAATCAGTACAGAAGGTATTTTTCCTAACAACTTAAAGATAGGGTGTTTTTGCAATTATCCAATTAGAAGAATTTTATGACTTTTTTATTTTTCAAGACTTTACCCCCAAAAAATGCAGCATAGAAATTTTAAGATACTTTGACCTAAAGTTTGAATAAGTGTTATAGAACAAAATATTATAAAATCAGAGCGGTATATTTTTTTCGTTTCTTAGCAACGGTTTACTCAAAGTTTGGCTATTTTAAGAATTTTCAACGTATATAGTTCAACTAAATTTCTCCTATCATTTCAAATCTTCATAATATTTTTAAATCTTACTTTCAAATATAGTAAATAACAACTGTCGAGATCAAATAATATATTATAATTTAATTATATACTGCATTAGCAATATAATACACATTAAAATACCTTTCCCCAGATTTCCGCGTCCGTTCAAATCAGGACTCCGACATTGTCTCTTTTCGAACCAATTCTATAGCATCTCGTAAATCTTGATTTTTACACAAAAATATGCTATTTCATTGT
This sequence comes from Atrina japonica, assembly GCA_030159075.1. Taxonomy (NCBI): domain Eukaryota; kingdom Metazoa; phylum Mollusca; class Bivalvia; order Pterioida; family Pinnidae; genus Atrina; species Atrina japonica. The sequence continues at coordinate 1,490,951 of BROG01000095.1, forward strand.
CATTTGATAAAATTTAGAGACACCTATGATCATATACAATAATTATATTCAATTTATCTTAAGTCAAAAAGCTTCAGATTAGTGTAAATTGACCTGACATCTCAACTCCGCCACTGAAATCTGACTACTAATTTTAGTGCGCTTTCATCAGCCAAACTCTAGGAAATCTAAAACGAACCAAACTTTGAGTAGCATTTTACTGAAAATAATTCAGAATGATGTCCTTAACTATCATTGAAAAGATTACTTAAATAGAATTAGAATTGGGTGAGAAATCAACGATTATTTATTTCGAATCCGCCGCAAACCGAATCCGAAAACACTAAACTATCAGGAATCGGACATTAGCATCTTTTTGATCCGACTCTGTAGTATTACTAAGCGATTACAAATTATGATTGCTAACGAAAAATAAGTGATTTTAATGTCATTTAATGGTATATTTAGAAGGATATCATCATAAATGATTGTGATATATACTTTACTTAAAGTTTAAGTATAACAAATTAACTTAAATCGATCCAATACCTCGACTCTGCCGTTGAATCCGACTACTAATTTTAGTGTGCCAACGTAAGACAATGTCATGTAAATCGAGTCCAAAAATAATTTTGTATAATTTTTCTACTGTGAATGATGTAAAAATACCGCAATAAAGATATACTACAAATATTGTGTTCTTTGAATAAGTATTGGGGAAGAAATCGACAACTATTTGTTCGAATCCGCCAATTCTCGAATCCGACTCCGCCTCCGACTACTACTTTTAGTGACTGCCTTAATCAATGTGAAATAGACGCTCTAGTTTATAGCAAACATATTGTGGTTATTTTTAAGCGCATAACTGACCACGATTTCGGCTGTATTGACAGAGTGGAAACGGAAAACATTCAAATTCCGGTTTGAGAAAATGGGTAGCAATAGATTTGGATGTAAACACCCCCAAAACCTAAAAATTGGTCGTATTTACGAATGATTTGGTTGCATTATGGATCTATTTTTATTGCAAGTACGATTTCTTGTATCCCCATTTAGTAATGAGTTCATTTACTATTTTTCTTAAAGAGTTCTCTTTTGGCACGGATAACAAATTACGTTGATGTTGTCCAAGGAATTTTTAATTAGTGAAAAAAATACCCACTGAGATATTTTGCTGTTCGTTTCTACTAATGTTACTAAAGTCACTAGATAAAAATGAGCGATTTCCTATGCTGCGTTTTTACAGAGGCCTGATTTAAATTTGCACGGAATTTCCCTATATAAACCTTAAAAAAACAACTTTCAACAGACCTTTTTTAAAAACGGAGGCATTACGATCCCCGATATTTTCTACCTTGTTATATAAACATGTTAAGATCAACAATTAATACAAAAAACTGCTGTCAAAACCAACATAAATATCACATTTCATGAAATTTACGTAATATGGCTATTTCCATTAGGTTACCATATTCAATATAGATAAATGACCATTGCTATGGTAACGAGGGAGTTTTACTGGGAAAAAATTGCAAGGTTTTGTTACTCTTATGCAAGGCTATCATTGTGACCAGCTGCTTTCAAAATTTGCGATATTCCATTTCTGACCAATTTTGGTCTTTATATAGAATTACTCTTAAATGTCAATAAACATAATAGTATAGTTATACAACATACACTTATTTGATGTTATAGAGTTGTTAGATGTCAATGACTGGTCAGATGCCATAGACTAGATATATGTCAAAGACTGGTAAGAAGTCATAGAATAGCTAGGTTAGATGTAATAGACTAGATATATGTCAAAGACTGGTAAGAAGTCATAGAATGGCTAGGTCAGATGTAATAGACTAGATATATGTCATAGACTGGTAAGAAGTCATAGAATGGCTAGGTTAGATGTAATAGACTAGATATATGTCAAAGACTGGTAAGAAGTCATAGAATGGCTAGGTTAGATGTAATAGACTAGATATATGCCCTAGACTAGTTTGATATCATAGAATAGCTAGATCTCATAAATTGGCCAAATTCAATATACTGGTTAAATGTCAGACTGGCTAAATTGAACAGAGTGATTAAATGTTATAGAGTGGCTAGATAAAATAGACTGGTTGATGTTATAGAGTGGCTAAATTTAATAGAAGGGTTGATGTTATAGAGTGGCTAGATTTAATAGACTGGTTGATGTTATAGAGTGACTAGATTTAATAGACTGGTTGATGTTATAGAGTGGCTAGATTATATAGACTGGTTGATGTTATAGAGTGGCTAGATTTATATGGTTGATGTTATAGAGTGGCTAAGATTTCAATAGACTGGTTGATGTTATAGAGTGGTTAGATTTAATAGACTGGTTGATGTTATAGAGTGGCTAGATTTAATAGATTGGATGATGTTATAGAGTGGCTAGATTTAATAGATTGGTTGATGTTATAGAGTGGCTAGATTTAATAGATTGGTTGATGTTATAGAGTGGCTAGATTTAATAGTCTGGTTGTTGTTATAGAGTGGCTAGATTTTAATAGAAGGGTTGATGTTATAGAGTGGTCTGGATTTCATAGACTGGTTGATGTTATAGAGTGGCTGGATTTAATAGTCTGGTTGATGTTATAGAATGGCTAGATTTAATAGATTGGTTGATGTTACAGAGTGGCTAGATTTAATAGACTGGTTGATGTTATAGAGTGGCTAGATTATATAGATTGGTTGATGTTATAGAGTGGCTAGATTTAATAGATTGGTTGATGTTATAGAGTGGCTAGATTTAATAGACTGGTTGATGTTATAGAGTGGCTAGATTATATAGATTGGTTGATGTTATAGAGTGGCTAAATTTAATAGACTGGTTGATGTTATAGAGTGGCTAGATTTAATAGACTGGTTGATGTTATAGAGTGGCTAGATTTAATAGACTGATTGATGTTATAGAATGGCTAGATTTAATAGACTGGTTTGATGTTATAGAGTGGCTAGATTTAATAGACTGATTGATGTTATAGACTGGTAAATTTAATAGACTGATTGATGTTATAGAGTGGCTAGATTTAATAGATGTGAATGTTAAGACTAGATTTATAGACTGGTTGATGTTATAGAGTGGCTAGGTTAATAGATTGGATGATGTTATAGAGTGGCTAGGTTTTTATAGATTGGTTGATGTTATAGAGTGGCTAGATTTAATAGTCTGGTTGATGTTATAGAGTGGCTAGATTTAATAGACTGGTTGGTGTTATAGAGTGGCTGGATTTCATAGATTGGTTGATGTTATAGAGTGGCTGGATTTAATAGTCTGGTTGATGTTATAGAATGGCTAGATTTAATAGACTGGTTGATGTTATAGAGTGGCTAGATTTAATAGATTGGTTGATGTTATAGAGTGGCTAGATTTAATAGACTGGTTGATGTTATAGAGTGGCTAGATTTAATAGACTGGTTGATGTTATAGAGTTGCTAGATTTAATAGACTGGTTGATGTTATAGAGTGGCTAGATTTAATAGATTGGATGATGTTATAGAGTGGCTAGATTTAATAGATTGGTTGATGTTATAGAGTGGCTAGATTTAATAGACTGGTTGATGTTATAGAGTGGCTAGATTTAATAGACTGGTTGATGTTATAGAGTGGCTAGATTTAATAGATTGGATGATGTTATAGAGTGGCTAGATTTAATAGATTGGTTGATGTTATAGAGTGGCTAGATTTAATAGACTGGTTGATGTTATAGAGTGGCTAGATTGCATAGACTGGTTGATGTTATAGAGTGGCTAGATTTAATAGACTGGTTAATGTTATAGAGTGGCTAGATTTCTTAGACTGGTTGATGTTATAGAGTGGCTGGATTTCATAGACTGCTTGATGTTATAGAGTGGCTGGATTTCATAGACTGGTTGATGTTATAGAATGGCTAGATTTAATAGATTGGTTGATGTTACAGAGTGGCTAGATTTAATAGACTGGTTGATGTTATAGAGTGGCTAGATTTAATAGACTGGTTGATGATATAGAGTGGCTAGATTTAATAGATTGGTTGATGTTATAGAATGGCTGGATTTAATAGACTGGTTGATGTTATAGAGTGGCTAGATTTAATAGACTGGTTGATGATATAGAGTGGCTAGATTTAATACACTGTTTGATGTTATAGAGTGGCTAGATTTAATAGACTGGTTGATGTTATAGAGTGGCTAGATTTAATAGATTGGTTGATGTTATAGAGTGGCTAGATTTAATAGACTGGTTGATGTTATAGAGTGGCTAGATTTAATAGACTGGTTGATGTTATAGAGTTGCTAGATTTAATAGACTGGTTGATGTTATAGAGTGGCTAGATTTAATAGACTGGTTGATGTTATAGAGTGGCTAGATTTAATAGACTGGTTGATGTTATAGAGTGGCTAGATTTAATAGACTGGTTGATGTTATAGAGTGGCTGGATTTCATAGACTGGTTGATGTTATAGAGTGGCTAGATTTAATAGACTGGTTGATGTTATAGAGTGGCTAGATTTAATAGATTGGTTGATGTTATAGAGTGGCTAGATTTAATAGATTGGTTGATGTTATAGAGTGGCTAGATTTAATAGAATGGTTGATGTTATAGAGTGGCTAGATTTAATAGACTGGTTGATGTTATAGACTGGCTTGATTTAATAGAACTGGTTGATGTTATAGAGTGGCTGGATTTCATAGACTGGTTGATGTTATAGAGTGGCTGGATTTAATAGACTGGTTGATGTTATAGAATGGCTAGATTTAATAGATTGGTTGATGTTACAGAGTGGCTAGATTTAATAGACTGGTTGATGTTATAGAATGGCTGGATTTAATAGACTGATTGATGTTATAGAGTGGCTAGATTTAATAGACTGGTTGATGTTATAGAGTGGCTAGATTGCATAGACTGGTTGATGTTATAGAGTGGCTATATGTAATAGAGTGGTTAGATGTCGTAGATGGGGAATATTTAATAAACTGGTTAATGTCATAGACTGACTAGATTTAGTATAAAAAATGGCTAGATTTAATATTCTGCTTAGATGTCATAGACTGACTAAATTTGATAGATTGGTCAAATGTCATAGACTTTTTAGAGTCACACCAGTATGTCATAGATTGGTTAAATGTCAATAAATGTCATACACTAGTCACATGTCAAGACAACTTAGATTGTTTAATAATTTATAATGATAAGATAAATGCCAAAGATTGATCAGTTGTCCTAAAACATACAAATGATGGTTGAAATGATACAAAATGGCCAAAATGGTGTAACACTTCATACAGATAAGGTTAAATGCAAGTGCAGTACAACTTGTAGATGTAGGTGTCAAAATATGAAAAAGTGTGTTGTGAACCAATCAAAATACAGATAAATAACTATTGTCAGTCTTTTAAAAATGTTTAATAGCTTGCTTAAACTTAAATTAAGTTTAAATAACTTCATTTTCACTGTGTTAATATGGTCTTGGATATGATAACTATAGGACAGGATGACAACAACAAAATAGCTTTTAGAAATAAAGGTACTAAAGGAATAAACAATAAGTGTACTACACTATATAGCCATGCACTACTGAAATGAACACTGATTAAGCAGGTGTGCTGTACAAAATATGTCAAAATTATCAAAATTTGATTAATATATCAATCAGGTATGAATAGCTGTGATAAAGTGCAGGTATATACAGGCATAGTAACACAGATTTCAGCTATGTATGAATAGATAGAAATGGGTATATTGGTGTAAAACAATGTATGCAGGGTTATATGGTAGTAAAATGGTACATATATATAAAGGTAAAAGCTAGAACTATCCTTTGACCCAGCAATATTTAATTAAAAAATCATTTAAAATAGCATTATTCAACAATGATATAATTAATTGTATGGGAACTATGTAATGTATAATTATGCAGAAAATAAATAATAATGACCACAACATCTCTTTTTCTCCTGAAGTCATAAAATGCTAAAATAATAAAGTTTCCCACATCAGGCCACAAAAAAAATTATTACACCTTTATCTACAAAATATGCAATTTTTAGTTAAATGCTTTGCCGAACAATTCTTCTATCAACTGAAGGAACCAAATATATATATAAAACAAGATGTGTTTGTGAAACACAAATGCCCCCTGGTCCCAACAAATTTCTATGCTGGCAAATTATTGCAGTGTCCTACATTTTGACACCACTCCACCCCCAAGGGCATGTGATGTTGGTGAAGTGTGAGCAACCTTAGATTACCTTACAGTCTAGGTTTGGTTACTGTTTCACAATCCAAACTTGAAATATTGTACTTTATATGTAAGTGGGAAGGAATTATGGACAGACAGACAGATGGACAGACACACTGAGAGACAGGCAGACAGATGAATGATCAAAACACTAGATGCCCCTGGTGGACCTTTCAGTCCCGGGGCATAAAAAGAAAAAACTTGATGGTCCAAGAGTAGTGCATCTTAACCTTTAACACATAAATATATAGAAAATTCTGGAGTATTTTTTAAAATATCTACTATATGACTATATAGTCCAAGTGGAACACACCTTAATCTCTAAAACATGACATGGCAGTCTAAGTGCAAAGTGCCTTAATCTCTAACACATGACAAGCAGGTACAAATGTAAAGTACCTTAACCTCAAACACATGACAAAACAGCCCAAGTGTAGTGCCTTAGCCTCTAACACATGACAAGACAGTACAAAAGTAGAGTGAATTAACCTCTAACACATGACAAGACAGTACAAAAGTAGAGTGAATTAACCTCTAACACATGACAAGACAGTTCAAGTGCAGTGTGCCTTAATCTCTAATACTGACTATAAACAAAGGTCCAAGAGTTTTGTTACATACTATTTGATAGTTAAGTGTAATAATCTCTTACACATGACTTCACAGAAGATCTAAATATTTTGCTTTCTAACACATGTCTTGATAGTGAAGTGCTGTAACACATGCATGGCACACCAAAATCACAATGTGTTATACTTAGTTTTTCTCTAGTTAAAGCTAGTTTTTCCCAGTAAACCACAATAACTAGAGAAAAAACTGTACCAAAATCATAAAAATGAGTTATATCTAGATTTTTCTCCAGTTAAAGCTATTTTTTTCTCAGTGAACCACTTTAAATGGAGAAAAACTAGGTTTAACTGAAGAAAAACTAGGTTTAACTCATACGATTTTGGCATGACATACACATGGATACTAAGATTCCAGTTAACAAAGGGCTCTACCAATTATTTTACTCATATACAAAATCCACATACTATAGTGCAGTATTATACTCTATCCCATCAGTATACAAAGATCCCTGAGTAACTTGGTCCTGGCATGTCACTCAATCAATAGAATATTACTGTTTTCTTTTAAAAATGGAAGTGGCATCCAGTTTAATACCATTAGAGGAGAATTCTGTTTCCCCAGGAATATCAGAAATCCCCCACAGTATTTTGAAAAGTTACAGAGATAGCAAACCTTACACTTACACCTTGGAGAGGTGAAACTGATGTGTTTAAAGACTTGGGTCAGATGTCATCAAATTCAATACTGGATATCTATTTCTTTTAAAAATGTATATATGATATATATATATATCATACATTAGTAAATAATAATGAAAATCAATGCACATTTGAAAGTTTGGTAACTACAGGCCCAGTTTCTGTACCATTCAACCAGGGGTGCCCTTGATTATTGATGATTGAGATTTTATCAGAATACATCTATTTAAATAGAAAAAAGCATACACAAAACTAAACTGTTATAGAAACATGAGATAAGTTTGTGTCCATTTCCAAACCATCAGAAAAAGGATAAGATTGTTTAATGATGGATATTTTCTAATAAAGTTGTTTTGGTATCCATAGTAACCAAAAACCTTAACAAAAGAACATTATTTACCCTGACTTGATTTTGTAAAAAGTTTTTATCAGTACTGATATATAATAGTAGAAATTCATCAAAATGAAGTGTGAATAGAATAAAAAACCCATTCAAAAGTGGAATCACTTAGAAAATATACATTCAACAGCGACACAAGAGCAGCAAAAGTCTCATAGAAGAATGCAGAGAAAAAATATAAACAATTAATAGAAGGGAAAAATATCTGAGAAAAAAAATCCATCACCTAATTTAAGAATTTACCTGATTTTCTGGTTCCTGTGTTAGTACCGTGGGAAAACAATATATCTTATTATGTGTATGATAAGACAAAAAAAAAAAAAATACTAATAAGAAATGAGGAATTCACAGAGAGGGTTGACTTCAGACAAAACAGTGTTACACTTTATGCTGAAGGCACACAGTTAGTTCTACACAGCTGCTGAAGCCAAATGTATCATTCAATGTATGACTCTATGTGGAATTTGCACACAAGATAAACTCTAGTATGTCTGTATTTTGGAACAGAAATATTATTAGTAGAACAGTTCTGGGACTATATGAGTACTGCAGTACATATTATCAGCAGAACAGTACTGGGACTATTTGACTATAATAGTACTAGGACTATTTGAGTATTGTAGTATATATATATTATCAGTAAAACAATACTTGGACTATTTGACTAGAACAGGACTTGGCCTATTTGAGTACTGCAGTACATATTATCAATAGAACAGTACTTGGGACTATTTGGCTACTGTGGTACATGATCACAGTAAAACAGTATTTGGACTATTTGACTAGAATAGTACTGAGACTATTTGAGTAATGTAGTTCATATTATCAGTAGACTAGTTCTGAGACTATTTGACTAGAAAAGTACTTGGACTTTTTAACTATACAGTACTGGGACTTTTTGACTAGAACAGTACTTGGCCTATTTGACTACCATAGTGCATGTCACCAGAACAGTACTGGGACTATTTGACTACCATAGTGCATGTCACCAGAACAGTACTGGGACTATTTGACTACTATAGTAAAAATTATCAGTGGAACAGTACTGGGACTATTTCATCTGAATAGTACTAGGACTATTTGAGTACTGTAGTACAAATCATCAGTAGTACAGTACTGGGACTATTTGAATAGAACTGTATTGGAACTATTTGACTTAGAACAGTACTGAGACTATTTGACTAGAACATAGCCTGGACTATTTAACTAGAACAATATTGGGACTACTTGAGTTTTGTAGTACATATTATCAGTAGAATAGTTCTGGGACTATTTAACTAGGACAGTACTTGGACTATTTGACTACCATAGTACATGTCAGCAGAACAGTACTGGGACTATTTGACTACCATAGTACATGTAAGCAGAACAGTACTGGGACTATTTGACTACCATAGTACATGTCAGCAGAACAGTACTGGGACTATCTGACTACTATAGCACATATCATCAGTAGTACAGTACTTGGACTATTTCACCTGTATAGTACTGGGACTATTTGACTACCATAGTACATGTCAGCAGAACAGTACTGGGACTATCTGACTACTATAGAACATATCATCAGTAGTACAGTACTTGGACTATTTCACCTGTATAGTACTGGGACTATTAGACTAGAACAGTACTGGGACTATTTGACTAGAACTATACTGGGATTGTTTGACTAGAACTGCACTATGACTATTTGACTAGAGCAATAATGAGACTATTTGATTAGAACAGTACTGGAACTATTTGACTAGAACAGTACTTGGCTTATTTGACAAGAATAGGACTACGACTACTTGAGTACTGTAGTACAAATTATCAGTAGAACAGTACTTGGATTATTTGACTACTGTAGTACATACTATCAGTAGAACAGTACTAGAACTATGTCACTTGAATAGTACTGGGACTATTTGACTAGAATAGTAGGACTATTTGACTAGAACAGTACTGGGACTATTTGACTAGAATAGAACTAGGACTATTTGACTAGAACAATACTGGGACTATTTGACTAGAGCAGAACTAGGACTATTTGACTAGAGCAGTACTGGGACTATTTGCATAGAACAGTACTGGTACTATTTGAGTACTGTAGTTTAAACTATCAGTAGAACAGTACTAGGACTATTTGACTATGGCAGTACATATTATCAGTAGAACAGTACTTTGACTATTTCACCTGAATAGTACTAGGACTGTTTGACTAGAACAGTTCTGAGACTATTTGATTAGAATAGTGCTAGAACTATTTGAGTACTGTAGTACAAATCATCAGTACTTGAACTATTTGATTAGAACAGTACAGGGACTATCTAAGTACTGTAATATATATTTTCTGAATTTGTTTATGATACCTAAATTAGTAAAATAATCAAATCTTCAAAAATGATAAAAAGCATTTTGAATAATAGCCAAAGTTTCTTCTTAATTAAGAAGTAAAAATGAGAAAAAGAAATACTTGATTTTTTATGAGGCACATATTCACATCAAAATAATGTCAGTAATTAACATGTATGGTATGTTTACATCTCTATTGTATGCCTTAACAGTTTGACTTGAGACACATTCTAATAAGGATAATTTCATAACTGAAAACATTACATATCAGATTAAAAAGTTGTAAAGAGGGCTAAAATCATAAAAATAAGGTAAAATAAAGAAAAGCTGATATGCATTAACTTGAATACTGGGAACAAAGTGATGTAAAGAAGCATGTACTTCACAAGATACAGCAGACAATCTTCACTGAAGCAAGTGTGATCATTGATACACCCCAATACTAGACTATAAAACTGGTCCTGGTTAAAGAGAGGTGTGATCGTTTATACACCCCGATACTAGACTTTAAAACTGGTCCTGGTTAAAGAGAGGTGTGATCATTTATACACCCCAATACTAGACTTTAAAACTGGTCCTGGTTAAAGAGAGGTGTGATCATTTATACACCCAGGTACTAGACTATAAAACTGATCCTGGTTAAAGAGAGGTGTGATCGTTTATACACCCCGATACTAGACTTTAAAACTGGTCCTGGTTAAAGAGAGGTGTGATCATTTATACACCCCAATACTAGACTTTAAAACTGGTCCTGGTTAAAGAGAGGTGTGATCGTTTATACACCCCGATACTAGACTATAAAACTGGTCCTTGTTAAAGAGAGGTGTGATCATTTATACACCCCTATACTAGACTTTAAAACTGGTCCTGGTTAAAGAGAGGTGTGATCGTTTATACACCCCGATACTAGACTTTAAAACTGGTCCTGGTTAAAGAGAGGTGTGATCATTTATACACCCCGATACTAGACTATAAAACTGGTCCTGGTTAAAGAGAGGTGTGATCATTTATACACCCCGATACTAAACTATAAAACTGGTCCTTGCTAAAGAGAGGTGTGATCATTTATACACCCCAATACTAGTCTACTAAACTGGTCCTGGTTAAAGAGAGGTGTGATCATTTATACACCCCGATACTAGACTATAAAACTGGTCCTTGTTAAAGAGAGGTGTGATCATTTATACACCCCGATACTAGACTACTAAACTGGTCCTGGTTAAAGAGAGGTGTGATCATTTATACACCCCAATACTAGACTATAAAACTGGTCCTGGTTAAAGAGAGGTGTGATCATTTATACACCCCAATACTAGACTATAAAACTGGTCCTGGTTAAAGAGAGGTGTGATCATTTATACACCCCGATACTAGACTATAAAACTGGTCCTGGTTAAAGAGAGGTGTGATCATTTATACACCCCAATACTAGACTATAAAACTGGTCCTGGTTAAAGAGAGGTGTGATCATTTATACACCCCAATACTAGACTATAAAACTGGTCCTGGTTAAAGAGAGGTGTTATCATTTATACACCCTGATACTAGACTATAAAACTGATCCTTGTTAAAGAGAGGTGTGATCATTTATACACCCCAATACTAGACTATAAAACTGGTTCTGGTTAAAGAGAGGTGTGATCATTTATACACCCCTATACTAGACTATAAAACTGGTACTGGTTAAAGAGAGGTGTGATCATTTATACACCCCGATACTAGACTATAAAACTGGTCCTTAAAGAGAGGTATCATTTATACACCCCTATACTAGACTATAAAACTGGTCCTGGTTAAAGAGAGGTGTGATCATTTATACACCCCAATACTAGACTATAAAACTGGTTCTGGTTAAAGAGAGGTGTGATCATTTATACACCCCTATACTAGACTATAAAACTGATCCTGGTTAAAGAGAGGTGTGATCGTTTATACACCCCGATACTAGACTACTAAACTGGTCCTGGTTAAAGAGAGGTGTGATCATTTATACACCCCGATACTAGACTACTAAACTGGTCCTGGTTAAAGAGAGGTGTGATCATTTATACACCCCGATGCTATGTATTTCATATTTGTATTAAAATGACAGCAACTAAAGTTGTCCTTGCAAGTATTAACTATTGTATCAAATGTGAATTTACATAAAAATCCATTTTTCCATTATTTTGATAAATGACAGTCAATGACTAGTCTTGAGAATCAATGATCTAAAACTATATATGTCTGACAGTTAAAATGAGCAGCCTTGTATAGCTGACAGTCAGTAGCATATAAACAAATATAATTGACAGTTTAAACAATCAAAGAAAGTTAGTGGCATATAACTTTATATGTTTATATGTCAACAGTTAAAATGATCATTCTTGTAAAACTGACATTTAATGAATTTTAACTTTGAATGACTGAGAGTTAAAAATAATCAGCCTCTGATCGTCAATGATCTATAAAATTTATGGCTGACATTTAAAAACTACCAGCCTTGTATAGCTGACAGCCAATGACCTATAAATTTATATGACTGACAGTTAAAATGATCAGACTTGTGTGACTAATAGTCAATGACCTATATGACAAACGGTTAAAAACTACCAGCCTTATATAGTAAACAGTCAATAGCATGTGACTGACTGTTAAAGACCAGCCTAATATAGCTGACCACATTGTGTGACTGACAGGTAATGGATATCCTTGAACTATTGACAGTTGATGGCCTATCACACTGTATTATGGACAGTTAATGGCTTATCTTGTGTAGCTGGCGGTCAATTACTGGCTAAGTATAGCTGTCAACCATTGGCTAAGTATAGCTGTCAATTATTGGCTAAGTATAGCTGTCAATCAATGGCCTATCATTGTATCTAATTGAAACCTAATGACTGACCTTGAATTATTGATAATTAATGACCTATCACTATCTGTTTCAAGTACATCCAACGCTCTGTTGATTCTTTACTCTATTTATTGTTTATCATACTATACCAACTTATCAAACATATTTCTACCTGTAATGAACATTTTGGTGTGATTCTTTGCTTAGCATGGTGAATCAAAGGTATGACATTCAAAATCAAACCTTTAAAGCTAACACTCAGCCACAAAAATCACAAGAAGGGGAAGAACTAGGTCACTGCACATTAAACTGGACAAAATATGGGATAAGTACAGGCAAAATACAAGGGAACTAAAAGCACATTTAGCCATCTATCAGTCACCTACCCTGATAAGAGTCTCCACTGACGCAAAATATTTACTCCACCAGTCCATGTTTTCTAAATCAAATTCTTCATCATCTTCTGCGGCTACTTTTTTCCTCCGTTTGTTTTCTTCTGTCTTTTTCTGTTTTGTGTTAGCCTAGATAAAAAAAAATAAGAAAAAGATAATTCTTCAGTTATATATTTCATATCAATCCATAAGCTGCAAAAGTTACTCAATTGATATACATAAAGTGAACAAAAGTAATACTGTAACCAATACCTTTGTTGCTATATATACCTTGGCTGTGTGCAAATAATTTGAATGATATATTTAAATCTAAAAACATCCTTTTTGCCGCTGATTCTGAGTCTGCAGTCACCAAATTTACTCAAGTTCAACTAACTTTTCATGATTTTAAGGTAAAAACATGAAAAATTTATCCTGTAACTGGACATGTTTGTATATTGATGACATACAATTGTAAATAATGATCAAAGTAATTGCTCATTTGAAGAAAACTTCAGAAATATTAAAATATTGTTTGAGTACATACTCAAATTGTCAGTACTGTACTTAACATATTTATTCATTTTTTACAGGGAAATCATAAGTATGAAGCAAATATTTATATGTGAATGATAAAAAATAATAATATGCTTCCTAATAACTCAAACCCAAAAGTTTTACAAATGATTACATAGTCAAAACAATGAAATAAAAGTTGAGCTTGAGTATTGAGTAAATTTGGTGACTTTAGGCCCTGATCTATCTTTGGTTCAAAGGGCAATATAAAAAGTGAATTTTAAGTAGATATATGTGTTGTATTGTACCTAGCAGTGTATTGGTGTATAAGGTTTATAACTAGACTAGGCAGACCTTATATCATACACTTCAGGGATAGTATTAAACCTGCAATCATAGAGCCATCTGGGCTCGTATGTCAGGATTTTGAGAGCTCAGTTGGATGTATGGAAGCCCAGAAACTTGCTCTTCCTATAACATGTTATTCAAAAAATCTTACTATGAAAACATATTTTAAAGTATTTTATACACTAGCTACATGTAGCAAGGTATACCGGTACTCAGTTTACAAGAATATCAGTTGAAATTTGTGATATTGCAAGATATAACCCCAAATTTTCAGTAGTCACATGGGCTAACAGTCTGTAAAATATACTAGCCCAGCTCAGTTTTTACTCGCCATGGGCTACTGGGTCCCTGCTAATTTCTATCCCTGCACTTGCTGTTAGTTTTATCTTGTTTCCTGTAATTAATAACATTCTGAAAGATTCTGATGAGAAGATTTTTATGGATGTAGAGTTACCATGTTTTGGTCTGCTTTGGAGCCCTTATGGACCCAAGCCCCTTTTCATTCACAAACTTTGCATGGGCATTGTTCCTGCCAAATTTTGTGTAAATTGGCTGATTGGATCTTGAGAAAAAGTCAAAAATTATTTTCAAATTGCTTATTTGCCCGTGACTTTGACCTATAACCAAATGACCTTGAGACTTTGTTAAATGATCCTACCATAATTTGTAACAACTTTCTCATATATCTCTGCATACAAAAATCAATCAGTTTTGAAGATACAACATTTAAAAGACATATAATCATTGGTTCATGAGAAGATTTTTAGTGATGCACCAGGTTTGGATCTTTTTTACCCTTTTTGTGACCCTATGGATCTTAGCCCTTTTTTATTTGCAAACTTTAAGCAACTTCACATGGGTATACCTTCCTCCCAAATTTGATTTTAAAATGTCCTCTGGCTCTTGAGAAGTCAGAAATGTGAAAAAGACAAAAGATGATAGAAACAGGTCACCATGAGCCATTGACACAACTGACATTAAATCTAAGAAAATCTTATCTTTTATCTAAACAATTATAAAGTGAAAAAGATTGCTTTCAGAACACAACCTCTACATGTACAAACCGTATCAATGGTGATTGGACGTTCCCTGTTAATCAATGGAAACCTTTCATCAATTGTAACTGCCACATCTTCAGCCCTTATGGATACTTGTGACCCTGGACTTATTATCTTAGGGACATCTGGATCTTTACCTGTGTAACAAAATCAGATAATTGTTAGTTACTGAACATTTTATCCCTGTAATATGACATACTTATTACTCTATCCACAAAGAGTACAACCCAGATATATTTTGATCTTTGGAACAAGACCAGGTCTGATATAGAGCAATGTTGTAAAAGTAAAGCATAGACTTTTAAAAATTGGTTTATAAGCATTTTCCTTGCAGACTGAAATAATGATTTAGGTCTAAGATTGCTTTACTACACTGGCCCCTGACATATAGTGATCTATCAAATATTTTGACAAAACTTGACTTAACTTGTTTTTGAAATAAAAAAACCCACATTGACTGGAAAAATAGCGGACATTATTTGTTGACAATATAGACACATACCTGGAAAGAGTTTCTGAAGAGCGGCTTTTGCTTTCTTTGTTGTTGGTACATACATAAATTTGTGCAGTGTGTTTATGACATGGGTTCCCACCAGAACAAATCGACCAAAGTTTCGACAATCCACACAACGAATTGTGATTGGTGGACAATAAAGGTCGTTCTCAGGTAATTCCTAATATAACAAGAGAGAAAAAAGATTAAATGCAAACATGGTAAAACTTGTTTTCTTAAGTATTCAAATCATCATTGTATATAGGATATGAACGAATATCAAAAGTCTAACTAGTGATGGGAATCAAATGATGAGAATAAATGTTATAAAGAACAAACTTTTATGTAGATATGTAAAAATATAAAGATATATATATCAAAACAATATAAAAATATCATACAAGTCAATTCTAAAATACAAACTACTGTGTAACCGGCTATTTTCACCCTTGAACAACAAACAGAAAACATATCCGGGTACCCGTCTCAAATTTTCCCTAAATCACCATAATCTTATAGATGGCATTTATGTCAGTAATTCAATCATTTGGCTTGATAATTTCGCATATATATCTTAAAATTGGCCTCTCATCTAAGGATGAAAATGGCAAAATTTAAACAGGAGTGAAAATATACAGCATAAAATCGGTTTAACATATGTACACCATATTAAACAAATTTGATGAACTACTTTTTATTTGTTAATTTCATACAATTTAAATTGTTACAGCTTCAGAAAGTTTCATTGAAAATAGGAAGACATGATCTGATATTATAATGATCTGAATCCTGAAGTATACCAACTGCTATATAGAAACAACAGCAAAATCCCCCCCCCCAAATCACAATACCACAACAAAATACCTAACACAACAAAATACTTACCACATCAAAATACTTACCACATCAAAACACTTGACTGGTACAGAAAAGTTTGGGTTCTTTTTGAAATTGGCAATGGCAGATGATGATAGGACATGTCCAGCACACTCAATATCTATTCTTGGTCTGTCAACCGTGGTAAGTTGTACTCTCTTTAAATCTCGCACACCCCAGAACAAGACCTGTTTAAGAAATGTATCGTAAAAACAGAAAGGTTGATTTGTCTTTTTTAAAAAGTATAAGGTATGAAGACACCAAATTTGACTTTTTAGAACTTTAAGATAAAAAGGCATAGAATTTATACACAACTAGATGTTTTGTATATCTATGGCATAAAATGATAAAAACTAGTTGATTCGAAGGCAGACCATACAGCTCATCTGTTTTATGCTTGTTATAATAACAAAACAAAAATAAATATAACAAAAAACTTAACACAGAAAAAGGACAACACTGATGCCGACGCTGACCCCAAAGCAGTGACAGCAATAGCTCTTCTGTTCTTCAAACAGGCGAGTTAAAAATTATACCATTTGTTCAAATTCCAACAAACAAAAAAACAGTTTAAATACATACTCATTTTCAATTATAAAGTGTTTCCCATTCATTGACATTGAGTTATGGCAACTAACAACTATATATATATATATAATTTCATTTACCAACATGTATTGAACATCACTAATTATCTTGCGACCTCTTCAAATGCCATGGTTCTTACTTGAATCAAACTTCTTTTTAGATTGTTTACTCTAGAAAAAAATAATCTTTACCTCTATTCTGTGCTTGCTCAGAATTGGACGAATACCCTTAGGAACTGGCATCACTGGTCCCCTGTTGGCATCAGCAACTGGTAACTCAAGGGGAGGTAAATCTTGGCCTGACATGTCTCCAAATGGTGCAAGCTATTGTTATAGAGATATTGAAGTTCTCAAAATTAGTTTAGTTCATAAAAAAATTGAGTATTGATACTCGGAGGTTTTATCTACTGATGACAATCTATATAAGAGAAAAGTTAAATTTAAATTAAATCAAATTCTTAAAATTTATCATAACATGAACACTACAAAAAGTAAAACATTTACTAATTGAGACAGTGAGCTACTTCTGTTAATAAAAATACTAAAATGAATGCAAAAACAAACTTGATAAGTAACAATGATGTTGAAAGAGTGTATCTTGAGTGACCTAATCATATGGTAAAAAATGTCTTAAATAAAATTCCTCCATTTATATGCAGGCTTAAATGTAACACCAAATAATCACAATAATGACTGAGATTTCAAATAACCGTGTTGCATGCTACATGCTGATACTGCAATTCTCTGGTGAAAAATAAAAACTGATGCTTCCTATCCGAAAATGTTGTACAGTAGATGTCAATGTAGACACAGTAATTGTATGTAAAATACAAATGAATAAAATAAAGATAAAAGTAGGAAAAGAACCTTAGTGAGTCAGCAAGATGTACTTATAATAGAGACATCATATTATTGTGTGATAAAAAGAAATTTAAACATTGAACTCATCAAAACCTGAAGTCACATTTGGACCCTCCATTTCAAAGAATGGCTAAGTCCACTGTCAGAATTCAGGGGTGTATGATTTAGAATAAAAGATTTATAATAATTTGACATGCAATATCAACTTGTTCACTCCTGAAATATGATAGTAGACCATACTTTTTATTGATCTGGGTGAGTCTAAATGTGTCTGTAGGGGTTGATAGAAAAACTATAATTTTAGTTGAGATTAAAGTTTCTTTTGTTGTTTTATAAGACAGTCTGTCATACCTCCCACCTCTTTAAATTAGTTTTATGGTAAAAATGATATTGTTACAGGAACTGCTATGATATAATTGACAACACATTTGTTTCATATCTACATTTTCTAAGAATAATACTAGAATCTATTGTTTCTAGAACAATTCTAGAGATAATCTATGTCTCTATGTGTTGGTCCCTATTTCTCCTAAAACGAGCTCTATCTAACCACAAAACCAACTAAGACTAATCAGTCTACCTACATGCTAACTCACAGACCTATATTACTCAGAGAGAAAGCAATGATTTGTTATTTACATCTAAACCAAGTAAGATCATTTACCTCTAAAAGACATAAAGAGTTTGATATTCCCATTACAATTAAGTTCATGTACAATTTATTGTAATTATGTAATATTATCATTGTAATTAGCTAGGAATTTAAATCACCATAGGAAAGTAGTTGTTTAATATAGAATGTGTGTGTGTGTGAGAGAGAGAGAGAGAGTGTGTGTGTGTGAGTGTATGTGTGTATGTGTGTGAGAGTGTGTGTGTGTGTGTGTGCATGTGTGTGTTTGTGTGTGTGTTTGTGTGTGTGTGACACATATGTTATATCTTATTTTTCATAATTATATAACACTTTAAATATGTTCTAAAATTTAAAACTGTTGACGCATTAACTTAGATAACATGGATTAATCTAAAAATTACAACAAAAAATATTTCAAGAAAAAAAATAAATTGCCGATTATTATATAACATAAATATCATCCTATATTATAGAAATGGGAGATAACTCTCAATGATATAAGATGTAAATCTGAAAAGTGTTGAAAAATGTAACAAATTTGTAAAAGTAAAGAAATTCTTTATGCTGTATATGTACAAGGCTTGATTTTAATGCTATATTAACATTTTACTTTAACGAGGGAAATAGAAGCTATCTATTTCTATTACCAAAGCAGACTGTATCACAGAGATTCTAAAGCAATTTGAAAACTTGATAATTTTTTATTTTTTCAAAACCTGGCAAAATTTTGGATTTCAAAGATTACATTATGATTCACTGATATCTCTAAATTAGACATTTACAAAAACTATAATATCGATACAGAAGAGCAAATTATGAATTAAAGGCATACAAGTTGTAAAAATGATTTGTTTTATTGTATTAAAAGTTTCAAATATTCAATGTTTTATATGAATAAAACATTCTTAAAAGATCTCAGGTTGATAAAAACTTGTTATAATGTAATAATTTGTGGAAAAAACTTGAATGTGAACAATGGGTGAGTTAACATTGTATTCCTTCATGGATAGAAAGAATATCAACTGTGGGTGTATTTCATTCCAGGCATATATGTACATGTATGATATATTATAAATCTCTACAGCAATATATCTTTTTATTTATTTTTAATCAAGGTTAGTTTATTTGCAGTATATATATATATATATATATATATATATATATATATATATATATATATATATATATATATATATATATATATATATATATATATATATTCTTATGAAAATGACAGCCTATATGCCTTTAAAGTAATCAACAAAACGTTTTTAGAATCCCTGTGTTACTTCACACCAACAATATACATATATTTGAGGCATATAAAGTTTAGTTATTTGTTGTGCATTATACCAGCGATATTTTCCTAGCATATGGTGGAGTTAGATAGGCATTCTTCAAGTCTTTCTCCTCAAAAGGATGCTGTAACAATGGGGTACAACATAAAGGGTTACAATATTATGGCAATAAAGCAAAGCTATGAAATATAACATACTGCTCAGGATTAATATTCAATCTCAGTAAAGTTGCCCAGTACATTTTGTTTATCAATACAACTACATGAAGCTTCACCATGTAAACTCCAGAAGATATACTTAAGGAGAAATTACATGGACCTGAGTAAAAAAATGTTATTATTATCATCATAACATCATTTAAAAAAATCATAAAAGAAAAGAAAAAAGAAAAGAAAGATAATTACTGGTTATACTTCAATATATTTTAGAATTAAATTTCTTTCATTGAAACTGAACACCAAAAATATAAATTTCATATGTCAATCTGTCACTGCATTTGTATTACAGAGAGTTTTGAGAAAACCAACATTTCATTCATTATCAAAAAAAAAAATCTTATTCATTTAAGAACTATATGATTTTGAATGGACATGTTTACTGAAAATGAGCACAGGTTGTAGCAGGGACAAGACACAGGAAATGTTTCCTATCTGACTTTGAATTTGGGGTTTTATCTTCAATTCCATGAAATAAAGGTTGATATCAGTTAATTCAATCTTTTTTCAAGATATTTTGTAACTTATCGTTTTTCATAAATTTGGGTTTATCTTGTCCTCTTCACTTTAATAGACATAGAATTTCTTTTCCATTTAATTGTTTTTATTTCTAGAAGAAATGATGTCTATGAAATCAAATAATTGTCCATGCATCGATCATATCACTACAGTTTATATTGCAACATGTTCATGTGGTCATTTCTACATGCTTCTAAAACTAAAACGAGAAAAATATCAGTGAAATAAACATGAGATTGACGCAGCCACTTTTCTGAGCAGCCAGCCACTGTGTAATGAAGGCATGAATACATGTGTAAAAGCTAGTAAAAATGATTGGGTGAAATTGACAACAGTTTCAGGTCAAAGGTTACAACAAAGGTCAGAGGACAGGGCAAAAGTTACTTTAGGAAGGATCACACAATTTTGTATTTTTTTTTTTAAGAATATGGGTAAAGCAGGTACAATAACCATTAAATTGCTTTTTATTTTGAAAATTCATATATAAAACCAAAGCAGAACAGAACTTCTTTAGTGATATGAAGTTATATCATGCAAGGTATATAGATTTTACAAGCTAGAATCTCTGGCATTGTTCTATGCTTCAAACCTAAATAAGCATTTAAACATGGTAAATAAATAACTACAAGTCAAGAAAAATATCTACTTCCATCATTTATCATATCTTTATAAAAAGTAGATGAGTATTACAATACCTGTAACAGCTCAAAACATGCCAACAATTCACCAGCTCGGTCTGGTCCCCGATAAATGTCCCACCACTCCAAACGAGGCGGAAATCTAGGCATGTCATATTTTTCATCTTTCATTTTGACGACTGGTTTTGCCATGGCTCTTCCAATAAATTCTGATTTCCCCTGTAATCAATTTTCATTATATTAGTAAATTTCCTGTTATTAACTGAATGTCAATATGAAAATAAATATTTTACCTGTAATCAATTCTCAATATACATGTAAAATACATCTCCCACAATTCCATTATTCTGATTTCCCCTGAATAACATACAACTATTTCCTCAAATGACAAAATGAAAGTCAATATGATAAAAAAAAATCACACACAAACAATAGTATGATTTTGAATTACCCTGGCATGATAGGAAAACTTTTATTTGTTTTATAAGTGTGGTACATTTCTCTTTAGATCTCATTTCCTCTTATACAATTCTAAAAATAAAATTTTAATGACCTATGACTTTTCTGATTGTAACAGAAATCAGTAATTCTCACCACTTTATCCTGATCAAAAAGTTCAATGACTATCAATGGTGGATTGTCTGTTATTTCTTCCATTACTCCATATATAGACACCTCATTGATTATGAGCATTTCATCCCATGTTGGACTTAGTGTTTCCTCTATGACTTGAGTACATGCACTCTGGTCACCAAATGCTATCCTGGCAAAAGGGTCAGAAAGTCCTGAAGCATCAGAACCAATCAAACTTCGGGCCTGGTACATGTGAGCTCGAACTTGGAAAGTTTGAATTTCTGTCAATAACAAAAAGCAAAAAATATGTTCTTAGTTTTTAGTGGAAGTTTTAGATATACAAAAAGAAAGAAGAAACTTTTAAAGGATAATGAAAAGGGGTATGACTGTATTGCAAAGCACTGACAGAAATTGAAAAAAAAGATGTATTTGTAAGACAGTATGACCTTTGCAGCAACAGAGTCCAAAAATGTTATTTCTATATATAGGTCAAGATCACATACAAGGTTGCAAGAGATAGCATTCATCATGGCCAATCTACTAATAAGGTTTGAAAGGCCTAACTCCTTTGGTCTTTCTATAAATGAACTAAAGTTAGTTTTGACTTTCAGACTGGAAATAAAGAGGGTTAAGGTTACAGAGGTTGCAAGGGATAGGGTCCATCAGGTCCATCTACACATAAGGTTTGAAAGGTGTAATTGTTACACTCTTTCTGACATTGAACTTAACCTTATATATTTTACCTTGAGAATGAAAATGTTCCAGTTCAAAATAATACATAAAGGATGCAGAGGATAGTTATCATCAAGATCTATCTACATGTGGAATTTGAGAGGCCTAACTTGTACAGGGTACAAAATCAGTCCTTATACAATGTACCTAAGTACTAACAAGAGTGGTCAGAAGACAACAAAGATTGCCGAAATGGGTACAAATTTCCAAAGTAGGTATTTGACCCACAGCTGTCAGGTTTTAAGGTCAAAGGACCAGTATATATTTGGATTCCTTCAATTCAGGTTTAAAATTCTGAATAGTGGGTCAAAGTCCAAGGTCAAGGTACTAGATGAAAAGTCAAGGTACCTAATGAAAACTCTGCTCCAATTATTAAAAATCTGTATGTGAAATCTAAAAACCCTATCCCTCATGGTTTAAAAACTATAGCCAAAACTAAATTTTTGTAAAAGTAGGTCAAAGTTCAAGTTAAAGGTCATTAGGTTAAAAGTCAAGGTACCAAATAAACGCTCTGGTCATAAGAAATCTATATGTGAAATATCAAAACCCAATCCCTCGGGGAATAAAAGCTAAAGACAAGGTTAATGTTTTTAAAAAATAAGTCAAAGTCCAAGGTCAAGGTCATTAGGTCATTTTCATAAGAAAAACCAAATAAAAGCTCTGGTTATAAGAAATCAACATGTAAAATATCAAAGCCATATTCCTCATGGAGTAAAAGCAATAGCCAAGGTTAAAGTGTTTGAAAAGTAGGTCAAAGTTCAAGGTTAAGGTCACTAGGTCAAAAATCAAGATACCAAATGAAAGCTCTGGTCATAAGATATCTATATCTGAAATATCAATGCTCTGTCCATTGTGGTTAAAAAGATATAGGACAGGTTAAAGTTTTGTCAACAGGTAAAAACAACAACGACAACAAGACAGTATAGCATTGGCGCATTAAAGAACCCTCACTGTTCAATGGCCGTAAGTGCCGAGCACAGGCCAAAATTTGAAGCCCTTCACTAGCATTTGGTGATGTCTCCATATGAGTGAAAAATTCTTGAGTGGGACGTTAAACAACAATAAACAAACAAAAATCGGACTTTCGTCTCTGCCAGCTAAAAATGGCTGTATAAAAAGTACCTCTATTCACTTTTTTAAAAATAATTTTATGACAATTATGTTTTGGAAAATGGTAAAAATTAACAAAGGAATAATGACTTATTGGACAGTACAAGCAGAATTTTACCTGTGTAGTGTATAAAGGTAGACATTACTTTGACAGTATGAGAAGAATTTTACCTGTGTAGAATATAGAATTAGACATCACCTGGACAGTACAAGTAGAATTTTACCTGTGTAGTGTATACAGGTAGACATTACTTTGACAGTATAAGTAGGATTTTACCTGTGTAGCGTATAAAGGTAGAGATTACCTTGGCAGTACAAGTAGAATTTTACCTGCGTAGAATATAAAAGTAGACATCACCTGGACAGTACAATTAGAATTTTACCTGTGTAGTGTATAAAGGTAGACATCACATTGACAGTACAGGTAGAATTTTACCTGTGTAGTGTATACAGGTAGATATTACATTGACAGTACAAGTAGAATTTTACCTGTGTAGTGTATAAAAGTAGACATCACCTGGTCAGTATAAGCAGAATTTTACCTGTGTAGTGTATAAAAGTAGACATCACCTGGTCAGTATAAGCAGAATTTTACCTGTGTAGTGTATAAAAGTAGACATCACATGGTCAGTATAAGCAGAACTTAACCTGTGTAGTGTATAAAAGTAGACATCACCTGGTCAGTATAAGCAGAATTTTACCTGTGTAGTGTATAAATGGAGGTGGCACTGCCTGTGGTTTTCCTGCCAATTGTGTCAGTCTGGTTTCTTCATAACCTCTGGGTAGTCCTGATAAAAAGTCTTTCTTATGTTTACTTAGACCAAGCCAGAAATAAACTTGTATCTTGGCTTGAATTGCCCATCCTGATTGGCCAGTGGCCTTTTTACCTGGGAGCTGGAAAATGTGATAATCAATTTTGAATGCATTTGTAAAGAATAGTTTGAAATTTTAATAACTGTAATGTGTGACATAATTAACTAAACAAATGTGAGTTCATATAGCAAAGTATCACATGTCACAATGTAGATAATGTAAGTGCATATAGTTACATATAAGCTTAATATCTAATAAATGATGCCAACCTAATGTTTTTACATGATGTCAAGTTAATGTTTTACAGTACAGTCCTAAACATGATGACAAGCTAACTTTTTATACTAAAATCCTAAACATGATGTCAAGGTAAAGCTTTACAGTACAATCCTAAACATGATGTCAAGTTAATGTTTTACAGTACAATCCTAAACATGATGTCAAGTTAATGTTTTATACTAAAATCCTAAACATGATGTCAAGTTAATGTTTTACAGTACAATCCTAAACATGATGTCAAGGTAATGTTTTACAGTACAATCCTAAACATGATGTCAAGTTAATGTTTTATACTAAAATCCTAAACATGATGTCAAGTTAATGTTTTACAGTACAATCCTAAACATGATGTCAAGGTAATGTTTTATACTAAAATCCTAAACATGATGTCAAGTTAATGGTTTATACTACAATCCTAAGCATGATGTCAACCTAGTGTTTTACAGTACAATCCTAAACATGATGACAAGCTGATGGTTTATACTACAATCCTAAGCATGATGTCAACCTGGTGTTTTACAGTACAATCCTAAACATGATGTCAAACAACATATCTTTTATACTACAATCCTAAACATAATGACAAGCTAATTTTTCATACTACAATCCTAAACATGATGTCAAGTTAATGCTTTACAGTACAATCCTAAACACCATGTCAAGCTGATGGTTTATACTATAATCCTGTAATGTTTTAAATGCATTTTTTAACATGATGCCAAGCTAATGCTTTATACTAAAAGCCTACATGATGTCAACATAATGTTTAATACTAAATTCCTATACATGATGTCAATGTAATATTTCATACTACAATCCTATACACAATGTCAAGCTAATGTTTCATACTACAATCCTATACAGGATGTCAACCTAATGTTTCATACTACAATCCTATACACAATGTCAAGCTAATGTTTCATTTCATCCTATACAGGATGTACTACAATACTATACACAATGTCAACCTAATGTTTCATACTACAATCCTATACAGGATGTCAACCTAATGTTTCATACTACAATCCTATACACGATGTCAACCTAATGTTTCATACTAAAATCCTATACACGATGTCAAGCTAATGTTTCATACTACAATCCTATACATGATGTCAAGCTAATGTTTCATACCAAAGTCATATACAAGATGTCAACTTAGTGTTTCATACCAAAATCATATACAAGATGTCAACCTAATGTTTCATACCAAAGTCATATACATGATGTCAACTTAGTGTTTCATACCAAAGTCATATACAAGATGTTAACTTAGTGTTTCATACCAAAGTCATATACAAGATGTCAAGCTAATGTTTCATACCAATGTCATATACAAGATGTCAAGCTAATGTTTCATACCAAAGTCATATACATGATGTCAAGCTAATGTTTCATACCAAAGTCATATACATGATGTCAACCTTGTGTTTCACTCACCCTAAGCAAGAGTGCTTGTGACTTTGCACATTCTTTACCACACTCCTCATCTACTATGGAGTATATAATATTTTTGGCCTGTATCCTCTGGTAGGCAATTCTCTTGCTTCCACTAACCATCCACACAAAAATGTCAGGTAATGAATGCTGGGGCTGTCAATCAAAATGTTAAGATTAATATGTAATTGTTTTCAACAGAAAAAAAAAGAAACTGTTAAGTTACCCCTTCTTTCACAAACAACTTAAAGCAATATGAGCTGTCGTAGGTACAAAATTTTACATGCCCAATTTATGTGATATTCTATCTCGTATATATTCCAAAGAGTGAAATAACAAATGCATAAGTAAAATTGCAAAAGTCTTGCCAAACGTAACCCGTAAGATTGGTCACTTTTTGTCCTCCATACTTTGAGCATTGCAAATTAACTTTCAGTAATTTTTTACAAAGATTACCGAGTGACCAATAAACACGTGCTTTTTGCAGTTAATATACAGTCTATTCTTATTACCCTTTTTCGTACATCATCATTTCATACCTAATTCAGGCAAAGTTTGTCTTTTTTAATGTTTCAAAACATTTGTTTTTGAAATTGTCCAAGTGCTGGGAATACTGGGTGATCTCGACCCATTTTTAACTCGTCCCATCGCTTTCTTTCAAAAATAATCATTGTGACAGCTTATATCGCTTTAAGGGATAAAACTACAAATTAATAAAACAATATTTCTTTAATTATTTAAAAAAATTTATTTAATAAAGTACATTTACTGGCAGTAAGAATGTATTCTTACTACATTGCTATCATTTTAAGAATGATTGTACAAGATTTTGTTGGTGCAGAATGTCAGAAACAATGTTAATGACAAATATATGTGTATGTACTTATAACACATTTTTATCTTCATTTAGTGAATAAATATGCAAAATACCACCTATTTCACACACCTCTAGTATTAAAAATACGTCTTATTTCCATTAGTGGAACTCTTCATATTAAAGGCACTTTTAGTAGTGTCTCTTGGACAACCTGTAAACAAATGAACTTCAACATGGCGGCAAATACAAATAACTGTAGTTTGCAATGCGATTTTTTAGGGTACTTAGGGTTGTAAGGGTTACTGATGGAAGAGAGAATCTAGTTACAATATACCAGGAATAAGACCACCAGCCTTCTGCAAGTTAACTGGCAAACTTTCTCACAAAATCAGTTTAGGTTCCTTAGGGGCTTGAACCCATGCTGATTATTAAAATTTTATAAATACTTGATTCCAGTGTGACAAATTCAGATAACTTTACCTCCTGAGATAAATTTTTTAGTTTCTGTAAATACTGATTTGCATAGCGTAGTTTGTCCTTCATGTTACTTTTAGTACTAGTAGCTTTCATTGTCCTTGCCAAGGTAGACAACTGATCCTGTTGAAAGAAAACACAAGGTCAAGGTCAGTTGTATTCAAAATAAAATGTTAAACAACCATGCATTCCATTCTAGTAAAAGATTATGAACATTTTATCCAATGAAATAAAAAAAAAAAATTTAAAGAACAAAAATATTACCATCTCTCTGATAAGCAATTTTTGTCTTTCTTTGTCTAGCTTGGTCTTTCCTGCAGCTGTGCTGTTGCCCTTAACAACTGTTACAAACTTTGAACATCCGGAACCTAACTCCTCAAATACACCGCGCAATCTTTTCTCTGGAAAAGGTTGCTCTTGTTGGATCATTTCATGTACATCTGCTATACCATCTTCCTGTAAAGTGAAATAGATTTATATTATACCTATATAGATTTACACATTACACTGAATACATCTATACCAACATCCTGTAATGTAAAATAGATATACACTGTACCTATGTATATATATATTTACACATTATACTGAATACATCAACACCAGCCTCCTGTAATGTAAAATAGATATACACTGTACCTATGTATATATATATTTACACATTATACTGAATACATCAACACCAGCCTCCTGTAATGTAAAATAGATATACACTGTACCTATGTATATATATATTTACACATTATACTGAATACATCAACACCAGCCTCCTGTAATGTAAAATAGATATACACTGTACCTATGTATATATATATTTACACATTATACTGAATACATCAACACCAGCCTCCTGTAATGTAAAATAGATATACACTGTACCTATGTATATATATATTTATACATTATACTGAATGTCTATATATCGTCCTCCTATAATGTAAAATAGATATACATTATAGCTATACATATATATATTTATTCTGCCTATTTACATTGTCATGTGACATAGAAATAATATAGGGTATTTAGATTTATACATTATATTGCATACATCTAGACAGTATATAGATTTATACATTATACTGCATACATCTAGACAGTATATAGATTTATACATTATACTGCCTACATCTAGACAGTATATAGATTTATACATTATACTGCCTACATCTAGACAGTATATAGATTTATACATTATACTGCCTACATCTAGACAGTATATAGATTTATACATTATACTGCATACATCTAGACAGTATATAGATTTATACATTATACTGCCTACATCTAGACAGTATATAGATTTATACATTATACTCCCTACATCTAGACAGTATATAGATTTATACATTATATTGTGTACATCTAGACAGTATATAGATTTATACATTATATTGCGTACATCTAGACAGTATATAGATTTATACATTATTCTAGGTATTTCTCCTATATCCACTGTCATAGCATAGGGTATAATATAAAGTAGTTATATCTAAAACTGAACCATCTTTATTCTGAGATTTAATAACATTCTTTGTGGAGACTACATGAAATTTACACATGATAAATGAAAAGATCATATCATTAACCACAGCAATATTACCAATTTCTCAGCGATTCTGTCAATGATGTTGGTATTGTATAGTCTTCGTCGATGATCCTCAAAGTTAGTTTTGACATAAACACAAGGTTTATCCTCGTAATATGGCAGGCTGAAGTAACACTTGTCCTTTGTAATTGGTTTCATTGGACTACTGGTACTCTGCCATTTTGGTGCATCAGCCATAACTTCAGTAAGTAGAGGCGAGTCCTCAGCCGTTTCCTCCTCTGAGTCACTCTCGTTACTGCTACTACTGCTGGTGTGACGTTTTGCTGGAGGATTATAGCCATCTAATACATTCCCAGCATTTCCTGATCAAATGTAGAATTATAAGACAACAGAATCTTGATAATGTATGTGTGTGTTTAGTAAAAATACGTCTTGCATGTACAGTAATTGTAAGAACAAAATGCATTTTAAAAAATTGAGAATTTGTGGAAAACTGGCTTTTTTCATAAATATTACCTATGCTGACTTCAGACGGGTTAAGGAAAATTCATAAGTACCGGTAGGTATCGACTGCACTGACTGACTTAAATGTGGACTGGTTGTGAAATATTTCCATATATATACCTGACTCACCCATACTGACCTAAATGTGGACTGGTTGTGAAATATTTCCACATATATATATGCCTGACTTACCTATACTGACTTAAATGTGGACTATATGCAGCTCTTACCTATGCTGATTTCAAAGTGGACTGGTTTATCACCAATTTTCCTGTCTATCATAGTTGCCTCCAGAAAACAGCCGTATAAGAAAAATTCATCCATCTTTCCGGCAGCATTCTAAATCAAATGTAAAATAATCAAGTAAGTTTCCCGAGTTATGATTTACTTTGGATGATTGAAATCTACATGGAATCATAACATCATGGATAACTTGTCATACACAGGACACATCACTGGGTGTATGATTAGTTTGTTTAAGATGTCATACCATGTGTTACTGATGGAATCACATCATGAGTAACTTGTCATACACAGGACACATCACTGGGTGTATGACTTAGTTTGTTTAAGATGTCATACCATGTGTTACTGATGGAATCACATCATGAGTAACTTGTCATACACAGGACACATCACTGGGTGTATGACATAGTTTGTTTAAGATGTCATACCATGTGTTACTGATGGAATCACATCATGAGTAACTTGTCATACACAGGACACATCACTGGGTGTATGACTTAGTTTGTTTAAGATGTCATACTATGTGTAACTGATGGAATCACAGAATAGGGTCAGAGTAATATCTATGACTTTAACCCTTACAATTTGTCTATCTATGACTTTGAACCTTACACAACATTCATGTCTAATCTATGACTTTACCTTCCAAACCTATGGTAAGATTACATACATGTAGTTACTAATGTATTGTACCTCTGGTATTGGTAAAGCAGTCGACACTTCCACACCTTCCTGACCTATGGTGAGATTACATAGTTACAAATGTATTACCTCTGGTATTGGTAAAGCATATACCTTCCCAACCTATGGTGAGATTACATAGTTACAAATGCATTACCTCTGGTATTGGTAAATCAGTCGACACTTCCACACCTTCCGGACCTATGGTGAGATTACATAGTTACAAATGCATTACCACTGGTATTGGTAAAGCAGTCGACACTTCCACACCTTCCGGACCTATGGTAAGATTACATAGTTACAAATGTATTACCTCTGGTATTGGTAAAGCAGTCGACACTTCCACACCTTCCCGACCTATGGTAAGATTACATAGTTACAAATGTATTACCTCTGGTATTGGTAAAGCAGTCGACACTTCCACACCTTCCCGACCTATGGTAAGATTACATAGTTACAAATGTATTACCTCTGGTATTGGTAAAGCAGTCGACACTTCCACACCTTCCCGGCCTATGGTAAGATTACACAGTTACAAATGTATTACCTCTGGTATTGGTAAAGCATATACCTTCCAGACCTATGGTAAGATTACATGGTTAAGATTCTATTGCTTCTGGCATTGATGAAGCAGGCAACACTTCTATACCTTCAAGACCAATGGTATTATCATACCCCTATGTTAGATTCTTAATCCTTACTGGACAAATGTATCAAGTTTCCCTCACATGCTCCATTTTCAGTGTCATATTTCCTCCCGTTCGGAAACCTACTAGAGTTATCGTTCTCGATACGATACAACTACAGATCATCAAAGTGAAGTTTTCATAAATTTCTTGGAAAATGTTGTTTTGAATGAAATATTCTTGAAACTTTAATGGTACTTGTTTAGTATTCTGAGTTCTTCATATCGGTATAATAAACAATTTATTGCCCTGGTTGTAGGGAGACATGAGGATTTGTTTACCCTTGACAAGTCATTCCCCTTGGGCTTCACCCGTGGGATATATAACTTGCCATGTGTAAACAAATCCTCATGTCTTCCTACACCAGGGCAATAAATGTATAATACTATAAGGTTAAGATTCTATTACCTCTGGTATTGGTAAAGCAGACGAAACTTCGACAGAAGCTGGTCCACAAATGTCCAGATTCTCGATCACTTCAGTACGAATTGACACAAGTACCCTGCCTCTGTAAGATACACCCTCACCCAATCCATCATTTAAGTGGTTGTGTTCATCTAAGATACTGTAATCCCGTGTTGACCCATACATGTTTATCCAGCATGGGCCATAAGTTGGTAGAAAACCTAGAAATGAAATTACATGCACATAATATATCCGGGTTAATGTACATATAAAAAACAAATTGAAATTGCAACAAAAATCCCACTAACATATATCTGGAATTTATCATTTGAACGACTAAATCTTGTCCATTTATTTTCTAAAAATAAAATGCATATTGCATGAAGAACTATTTATAACACTTCATCTATTCTCTTTGACAAAAAGCCTACCTCATATAGACAAACTGATCCTAAAAACCAAACAGGCGTAACCAGATGTAAATCTATTTTCATAGAGAATTCTATCAAACTTCTTTTACTGCTAAGTTTAACTAACCTTTGTCTCCTTCATTTGATATTTTGGCGATATCAATGAAATGTGTTCCTACGACATCATCATTAACTTTGTCACTATCTCGGAGTTGTATTTTGATTCGCCTACAAAGAGGTGGAAACATTTCCGTAAACACTACTTGTTCATTCCACATAGGCTCATAACATCCTTTCTTCACAGAGGTTCGACCCTGATGTATGAAATACAGAATTAAGAATATATTATACAAAATATAAACCATGACAAAATTTAACATATTTAGTCATATAATATTGTATATTTACAGACAAAAATTAATGAATTGTTGTAAAAGAAAAGTATTACTTTGAGCAAACTGTTTGTGAACTACACATTAAAACATTGGTTTATCAAGGTGAACTACACATTAAAACATTGGTTTACCAAGGTGAACTACACATTAAAACTTTGGTTTATCCAGGTGAACTACACATTAAAACAATGGTTTATCAAGGTAAACTACACATCAAAACTTTGGTTTATCAGGGTAAAGTACACATAAAAACTTTGGTTTATCCAGGTGAACTACACATTAAAACTTTGGTTTATCAAGGTGAACTACACATCAAAACTTTGGTTTATCAGGGTAAAGTACACATAAAAACTTTGGTTTATCCAGGTGAACTACACATTAAAACTTTGGTTTACCAAGGTCAACTACACATTAAAACTTTGGTTTATCAAGGTAAACTACACATCAAAACTTTGGTTTATCAGGGTAAAGTACACATAAAAACTTTGGTTTATCCAGGTGAACTACACATTAAAACTTTGGTTTATCAAGGTGAACTACACATCAAAACTTTGGTTTATCAGGGTAAAGTACACATAAAAACTTTGGTTTATCCAGGTGAACTACACATTAAAACTTTGGTTTACCAAGATGAACTACACATTAAAACTTTGATTTACCAAGGTTAACTACACATTAAAACTTTGGTTTACCAAGGTGAACTACACATTAAAACTTTGGTTTACCAAGGTGAACTACACATTAAAACTTTGGTTTACCAAGGTGAACTACACATTAAAACTTTGGTTTACCAAGGTGAACTACACATTAAAACTTAGGTTTACCAAGGTGAACTACACATTAAAACTTTGGTTTATCAAGGCTAATATCACCTCTATCACAAATGTCACCTCTCTCTCTTCCAATTGTTTATCATACAAATAGAAGGAAATCTGTGGTTTTGTGGTTAGTGCATCACACTTTAAGTCATGACGTCTCACAACTCTAGTTAATTTGGTCGTTTGTTGAACACTGTTTTATGCCATGACAAACAATTTTCCAGTTAAATGGCATGGGCAAATTATCAATGGTGGAAGAGAGAATCCAGTTACAATCAGGAAGAGATCACTGGCCTACCGCAA
The DNA here is from genome assembly GCA_030159075.1 of Atrina japonica. Taxonomy (NCBI): domain Eukaryota; kingdom Metazoa; phylum Mollusca; class Bivalvia; order Pterioida; family Pinnidae; genus Atrina; species Atrina japonica. The sequence goes on from BROG01000095.1 coordinate 1,524,644, forward strand.
GTAAACAGGCAACTTTCTCACAAAATTGGCTTAGGTTCCAGCGAGACTCGAACCCATGCTGACTAGACGTGAGAGACACCATGGTGTAAAGCATGACGCTTCACCACCGGTTACCACTGATTCTAGCCACACTGGAATCTACACTGTTTACATAAGGACATATACCAGTTTATACACAAAAAGCTGGCGGTATTTTGCTCAGTACTTCATCACAAGGTTTTCTCCTGTGAGACTGAGAACTGGCCACTGAGAACTGAAAAACAATTGCTTAGTGTGACGTAAGACAAATTAAAACAAACAATGCAAAAACAAGACAATTATTAGGAGCTACATACCTTGTGACCAGCAAATAAGACCTGAACATAGGGATCTACAAGATCTTTACTTTCCCCAGTAAAAGCCTTTTTGACATTAGCCATTATTCCTGTATTCATCTTTGGTAGGCCCTCAGCCTTGTATATATTTACACAAAACTTAGCGCGCTGGCGATCAGCTGGTACTCCCTCTGGCAGCAATAAATTTCTGAAATGAACAAGCTCATTAGTCCATAGTATGAAACTTTTACTGATATAAATTTTTAACATTTTTAGATGTTTGGTAACCTAATTTTTTATTATTTTAACATGACCAACATACCAGTAGTTAACCTGATTTTTCTCATTTTATGTTGAGGTTTATGTGGTTATTTCATTGTTCCCTTATATCCACCTTTGATGGAAGTATTGCCAAATATTGATGAAGAAACACTATTTGGCCCTTGCAATGGATTGATACCAATACAGTGACAGTTCTTTAATAAGACACACCACTGTAAGCAGTTAAGGTGACTCGTGGCATAGTCTTTTGGTTTTTAGGCTGCACATTAAATCACCTCATAACCATTAAAGGGATGTATATTGTTATGAAGAATTTATGTAAAATATGCTAAGAACTATATCAATAACACATAATATATTGAAATTTATATAAGACTTTGGAAACATGCTTCTTTGTAACACGACTATTTTGGAATTGTTTGAATAAACTCATATTTCTTAAACAATACCTACCCCTCAATATCATCCTCATCTTTATCAGATTTGGGTGGTACCTGCAATATATGCAGTAAGCATAATATTAAATAAGCAATTTCTGCAAAATTCATTGGATGTATTTATCTAATGAAAATTCAGAACTGTTTTCCCAAAAACAAATAAAACAATATATGATAAAAAATCATCTTGATTATATATCTTAAATCATATTTTCACAAAATCCACTGTACAGAAATCATACCTTCACAGAATCCCTATAAACTACAGAAATCATACCTTCACAGAATCCCTATAAACTACAGAAATCATATCTTCACAGAATCCCCTATATACTACAAAAAACATACCTTCACAGAATCCAGTATACAGAAATCATACCTTCACAGAATCCCTTATACACTACAGAAATCATACCTTCACAGAATCCCCTATACAGAAATCATACCTTCACAGAATCCCCTATACAGAAATCATACCTTCACAGATTCCCCTATACAGAAATCATACCTTCACAGAATCCCCTATACAGAAATCATATCTTCACAGAATCCCCTATACAGAAATCATACCTTCACAAAATCCCCTATACACTACAGAAATCAAACCATCACAGAATCCCCTATACACTACAGAAATCATACCTTCACAGATTCTGCTATACATTACAGAAATCATACATTCACAAATTGCCCTATGCATTACATAAATTATACATTCACAGAATGCCATGTACGTTATTGGAATCAAACTTTCATAGAATGCCCTACACATTACAGAAATCATACCTTCACAGAATTCCCTATACAGAAATCATACCTTCACAGATACCCCTGTACAAAAAATCACACCTTCACAAAATCCCCTATACAGAAATCACACCTTCACAAAATCCCCTATACAGAAATCATACCTTCACAAAATCCCCTATACAGAAATCATACCTTCACAGAATCCCCTATACAGAAATCATACCTTCACAGAATCCCCTTTACCAACGACTGCTATATCACATTTAAGATATCCTTTGGTACCTCCATTGATATCCTCTGGGTCCGTCAACATCGCCCATTTATGGTAAAACTGATGGTCTAAAATTCCAAGCACAATGCATTATGGGTAATATAATTTAATTATTATACTTATTTAACAAAACCAAGAGATAAATTTATCAATTTGTCTTTTTTAAGAAGTTACAATGTTTCCTTCTTTTTAGCTTTTAACATGTAAGACTCTAATGTTAGTGATAATATCAAAGAGAAGGCAAATCAAACTCTACATTAGTAGCAACATTTAGCTATATTGAATTCCATTTAAAGATTCCATGATAAATTAAAAAACTAACAGACATTTTATATAAACGGAATTACTCCCTTGCCATGTAAAATTCATTTTATATGTGTATAAAACAATGGCAGTCATTAAATGAAATATCGATAATCTGGAACGACATGATGAAAGAGATAAAATAGGCGGATATAAAACTTATTATACAAGCATTAGTACATCAGAATGGTGAAGTCACAGTCTTGTGCAGAAGTACAGATACAGTGCAGTGATAACTAACATCAGAATATACAGACAATTTCCTGTTGTATGCAGACAGTACAGATATGTTAATTGACCATGCTGAGACTAGTGAGACAAAGATTATCCGACTTGTTGACTATGGCATGCACTTCCTATTGTAACAACCACGTAGAGTTTAAATAGACTTGGAAATGAGGGAAGCTCTAGATTATAAACATTCCTGCAATATTACCTTATTTGTTGCCAATTTTTATTTGTATCCATCTCATTTTATTTATTTCATTTCAGAATAAAGAATTCTTAAATAAATGTTACACAGAGAAAGACTGTTTCATTTATTATATAAAGCTTTTGATGTACACTAACCATGCTAAGCTACCTTCTATCCCCATGCAACATTTTTTCTGGTCAGGAAAAAATGAGTGTGTAACTAACAGCTAGTGTAACATGTTTATCTGGTGGACAAATTCTAACCAGATTTTCAACAAGGACATGTATTTTTCCCTCATACATGATTTATCAGATTGTTTTTTGTATTTAATTTCTTTAAATATTTTTTTTTTATTAAATATTTTTGTTATTTATTATGTAGTTTCACTGTTTGAACACTTCACAAATGTTTATCAGATTTTGGTATTCACCTAGCCTCTTTTTGAATATCTCAAAAATTAAAACAGCTAACAATTTTTATTTCAACAACAATGACTATAAAAGGAACTCCAAACAATGTCAGTAAAAATTTTAGTATTGACTTGCTCATTTAAATAGTTTATTTTCGCTTCCTATTATACTTAACCCTTTCAACTCTAAGTATCTTGATGATATGCTCTTATCTATTGCTTTGACCAATCTATTATGGTTTGTAGGGGTGAAAGGGTAAAATTGGAATGTCTGGAATCAAGCACTTACCATAGTTTGTCATTTCTAGTTAAGAAAAAACATTTGCTGCCTTTTTACTTTTAAGGTTTTTCTTTATCCATAAAAATGAAAAGATTGCAAAAATAAAAAGGCCTGCAGTGTGCCTAGAATACAATGACTTGCATTCACTGTCAGATTTTATTCCCATTCTACACTTACAAAATTTAAACAAAAATTTTAGAGAATTAAATTTCAAGTGTTTCATATCACTATCATTTTACAGCAGTGTTACATGGATGTCTATTTCATAGCAAACATTTACACAAATATAAATGACAGAAAATTGCATTTCATAATTTCACATTATCCAACAAAAAATATTTTCACAGAACCAGCTACTAATTAAAGGTACGCTTTCATAAAGTTTCATATTTATTAATTTTTATCATAAAATATCTGCTGACTGAAAAAATGTTATCCAAGGTATTGTTAAAAATGCCATCCTAGATTTTGACCCTTTGAATTCATAATGCAAATTCATGTTGAAAAACAGTTACAGACTTTTTTTGTTGTTTTAAGTCGATGCAAGACTATTTATGTTGTTTTAAGTCAAAAAGGACTATTTACTCTGTTTTAAGTCTGTGTAGGACTATTGACATTGTTTTAAGTCAATGTAGGACTATTTATGTTGTTTTAAGTCAATGTAGGACTATTTATGTTGTTTTAAGTTGTCTATTTATATTGTTTTAAGTCAATGTTGGACTATTATTGTTTTTTAGGACTATTTACTTTGTTTTAAGTCAATGACTATTTTGTTGTTTTAAGTCAATGTTATTTATGTTGTTTTAAGTCAATGTTGTTTTAAGACTGTGTTGACATTGTTTTAAGTCAATGTAAGACTATTTAATGTCAATGTACGACTATTCACTTTGTTTTAAGTCAATGTACGACATTTATGTTGTTTTAGTTAATGAAACTATTTATGTTGTTTTAAGTCAAGGTTGTAGTCAATGACTATTGGCATTGTTTTAAGGCAAAGTAGGACTATTGACATTGTTTTAAGGCAAATTAGGACTATTGACATTGTTTTAAGTCACTATAGATCTATTTATGTTGTTTTAAGTCAATGTAGGATTATTTGTGTAGGAACTTTTTATTTATGTACTTATGTTGTTTTAAGTCAATGTAGGACTATTTATATTGTTTTAAGTCAATATAGGTCAATGTACATTTATGTTGAGTATGTTGGTCTGTTTATGTTGTTTTAAGTGGACTATTGACATTGTTTTAAGTCAATGTAGGACTATTTACTTTGTTTTGTCTGTTAGGAAGTCATTGTTTGTAAGTCAATGTAGGACTATTTATGTTGTTTTAAGTCAATGTACGACTATTTATGTTGTTTTAAGTTAATGTAAAACTATTTATGTTGTTTTAAGCCTATTTATATTGTAGTCAATGTTACTTTGACATTGTTTTAAGTCAATGTAGGACTATTTAGGAGTCAATATTGGACATGTTGTTTTAAGTAAGGACAAAGTTGTTTTAAGTTGTAGGACATTGTTTTAAGTCTGTGTTAAGGTTTTAAAATTAGGACTATTTACATTGTTTTAAGTCAATGTCACTATTTATAGATCTATTTATGTTGTTTTAAGTCAATGTAGACTATTTATGTTTATTTAGTTAATGTAAAACTATTTATTGTTTTAATGTAGGTCAATAAGTCAATGTAGGAATTGGCTAAGGCAAAGTTATTGACATTGTTTTAAGGCAAATTAGGACTATTGACATTGTTTTAAGTCACTATAGATCTATTTATGTTGTTTTAAGTCAATGTAGGATTATTTAGGTTGTTTGTTGTTTTTTACATTGTTTCAAGTTAATGTAAGACTACTTATGTTGTTTTAAGTCAATGTAGGACTATTTATGTTGTTTTAAGTCAATATAGGACTATTTATGTTGTTTTAAGTCAATGTAGGACCATTTATGTTGTTTTAAGTCAATGTTGGTCTGTTTATGTTGTTTTAAGTCAATATTGGACTATTGACATTGTTTTAAGTCAATGTAGGACTATTTACTTTGTTTTAAGTCTGTGTAGGACTATTTATGTTGTTTTAAGTCAATGTACGGCTATTTGTTGTTTTAAGTCAATGTACGACTATTTATGTTGTTTTAAGTCAATATAGGACTATTTACACTGTTTTACGTCAAGTAGGTCTATTTATGTTGTTTTAAGTCAATGTAGGACTATTGGCATTGTTTTAAGGCAAAGTAGGACTATTGACATTGTTTTAAGTCAATGTAGGACTATGTTCAATTCATCAAGTAATTACCAAAGACTTGGAGAAACATTAGCTGTGTTTTTAAAATTATTTTTCCCTTTTTACAAGAAATTCCTATATATTTTGTGAAAATTGCTTCAGAAACCCAGGTTTGCCACTTTTTCAATTGCAATTTCATGTATTAAACTCAATCTGACTTTTTGTATATGAATACCAAAATGGAGCTGACCTTATTTTTACAATATATATAGGAATATAAGATTTTTTACCTGTTTGTTATTTTACATCAAGAACAAGTAGTAATTGTAGAAAAATTCGAAATAACTTTTTTCTGGTAAACAGAGATAATGTCCCTTTAAGATTACAGAAAAATAAAATTTTGACGTAACTGTCTGACAATCTATAGATAAACACTTCTGATACTATTATATTTTTTTCAGACCTGTCTACAGCTCTACTCTGTATCTGGACATTAGAAACATAAATTTATGTGATCATAAATATACCACTGTCTTTAGACTGAAAACATATAAACTGGAGAGGAGAAATATCAATGTTTTAGATTGAAATACAGAATATTTTGTGTCTAGAAATTGGAAATCTAATTTGCATTGAACCAAATATTCCTTCGATGATGAACTCCAGGCTGCCATAGAGGTAATATTAGAGTACCAAACTGAAGACTTCTATGATCAGGGTGCTTTGTGTTTGTTTGGTAAAGGGTGGGGGGTCACTAGACATGCATGACAGTTGTATGGGTTGTTATTATAAATACCCATAACCTCTTAAAGTTATCATAGATAATAAGATATCTGGGAACCCATTTTACAGATATGAGGACTATTATCACTGTATATACATGTATATGTATCTCTGACCAGGTATTTGTGAACCTCTTAGACAAATGATGCCACTTTTGTGAAGAGTTCTATGGTCTCCACCTCAAAATTTTCATTTTAGTAAATTGTTTGATTGACGAAAACCTGCATTTCACTTGTGTGTTTCAAGTATATCATATAAATAAAACTGAGATGGACAAAAGGAAGAGAAAATCTTAGAATTGTTTTGACCGACTAGAACTATGGTTAGCTCAAATCAATATGTTTACTTACAAACAACATGATGCAATTGAGAATGAGACAATGTGTACAATATTGACTATATGTATCTGATCATACAGCAATGGTTGACTCATGTTCACACACAAAACAAGCAAATATCACAGGCTATCAAACAGGAATCTATAAGTCAGAAGCAGCAGACATTCTGTTGTGTAACTATGGCAACATAACACTCTACATATCAAAGGACACACACTACCACTTGTCAGTAGTTCAAAGGTTATGGGGTCAAGGCCAGATACTACCTTGTACTGTATATACAGTTCCTACATCTAGTTTGTAGCTTCCAAGTGGCTTGTTGGATCTCAAGAGTCTCCCTGATTGACACACCTATCATTACATCAAAGTCAGTCAAGAATTTAGTTAAATAAGTGAAAAATATCAGAATATGACACAAAAATGAATTACTGAAATGTAGAGAAATATAATGATGATGTCAAATTTTATGTACAACATTTGACCATGGTGATTGCAACATTTTGTTGATGTGCAAACACAACATTTACCAAAATACAGCTTGGATTAAGAGGTAAGAAATCCAGCTACTCTGTACAATGATTGTTATAAACATCAATCACCATAACAACAAACAATATTTCCAGTCAGATTGGTCAGTTTTCTACAAAAGTTGTCTGTGTCATTTAAACATGTTTCAGTGAATATATTTTCTTTTAAACAGTTACAGTAATTCATTCTTACATCACACAACTCACAGTTTATAGATAGGTACAAGCAAAAAGTTATAACAACAAAAATATAAGATAAATACACAATTGTTACATTGTACATTGTATGTTAGATGCATCTCAGTATGACAGTAGATACCTCCTATTGTATTTAAAAAGGGGTATATAGAAATTATGACACAATATGTCATGTGAAACGATCTCTACAATCAAAAGAGACTTACTGGTACACATAATTATATCAACGGTGCTTAGAGGCCTATCTTTGTACATACAGCATTTAGGCTCAATGACCACAGAACTTTGATTTTCTTTAACTGGTTTTTGATTATTTTTTAAAGTTTAAAAGGCAAGGAATTTCACAAAATTCGGATCCGATTCCAAGTTTAAATAGTGAATTTTAAAAATTTACCATCGTCACACTATTATTATCTTAATTGTAAATTTAAATTTAGATTATTTAAATGGTGTTTACCTCCACATACATCCAATAATTTTTCAATTATAAGCCAATTGTTTTAACAGTAGAGGATATAGAATTTTCTTTTTAAAAAAAATCTTAAAAATATTTGAAATATCAACAACATCATAATTACAGAGATGCATCTTCTAATAAGAAAAATGAAGTGGAGAATTGTTTTGTCCCGTGAAATGAATCAGGTAAAGTTTTATATGCCACTGAACAAGAGAGATACTGGGTGTCTGACAACATGGATCACACTTGCCATGTCTCCCCCATAAACAGGGAGACACCCTATTTTTTATGTAAAATTTGATAATTTCTTCAAGAAAAATGCATATGTCCTCCATGAAAAATTTGAAATTTTCCTATAACTTCTTACTGAAATATAGAGTCTCCCCCATGGGATTGAAATATCTCCCCATGAAAATTTTTCAAAGTTAGCAAGTCCGATGGATGCTACACCCGTATATCAATTTCACAGATATTCACCTAACTAAATGATAATTTCTTATCAAATTTGTTGGGATTTTGAATCTTAGTACAGAGTTACAAAAATACAATTTGACTTCTTGAGGATATAAGGAACTATTATTTTCATTGTACAATGGAGAACAGCACTCTTTTTTGTGACAATAATGATGTGTTGAATACTAATTTGTAAGCAGAGACAGTAAAATACACCCCACAACTTCATGAGTGTTTATACTTTTAAATTATCTTGTAAACAAAAAATTTCATTACGAAATACTAATTTAAAAAAAAAATTATGATAATTCTTTAAGATAAACTTCCAAATGACCTGACAAACTAAATATATACCATGCAAGTTTATGATTAACAGACTTAAATACATGTGACATCAGCAAGAAACTCAATGATATGGTGATGATAAAAAAAACCCATGGTGTATCATAGGAAAATGTATATCACATGGATATAGTGATACATCAGTATACAAGATACATAAAACTCCACGATACAAAAATGATACATAGTCTTGATACATATCAAATAGGAGACATAGTTGTAGCACTATAGATGATAAACATGTCTTGTGTTTTTCGATTTCTTTCAGTGATTTTTGTTTGTTTTGTTGTAATTAATGTCTTTAAATAAAAATATGGAATGAATGTGTGTTATTTTATTCTTTATTGATTCATTCATATGTTCAGAGAATACTTGTCCGACAAATCGATGCCGTAACATGGTCATGGAAAGGGTTTCTTAGATATTCAGGTTAACACTTAGATAACGTGATGACCCACTGGCTTTATTGATATAACAATATGTCGTTCTTTATAACTGTAATGAAGGAAATTACAGTTGGTAGGTAAATACTGGATATTAAACTATTTCAGAACATGTAAATACTCATGTAAGAAAATTATTTATTTATACATGTAGATATATTGACAAGTCTTAGATGAATATATGGTGTTATTGCAGTAGGGAAAATGTACACAATTTTTATACAAACGATATATCTCATGAACAGATAAATTGAAATACATTAAGAGAGATCAGATTTTTAAGGACAAGAGTTAATATTTGCTACATGAGATATATGTCACACTCACTGAGTGATAAAAAGAAATAGAATAGAAAAAAAATTACATATGATTTAAATATGGATACAAATCACATTTAACAATTTTGAATCCAGATTTTGTTTTTGCTTATTTAAATGGTGTTTTATGCTACACTCAACCATTTTCCAGTTATATGGTAGCTGCCAAAGTTCAAAGGTGAAAGAGAGAGCCCAGTTACAAAGTACCGGTACCCACGAAGAGACCACCAGCATTGTGCAAGTAAACTGGCAAACTTTCTCACAAAATCAGCTTAGGCTCCAGTGGAGTGTGAACTCGCTTACACTAGAGGTGAGATACTGCATGGTTTAAAGCACGGAGCTCTAACAACTCAGCCTCAGAGTACTCCATGAATTAAAAGCAAAAATCAATATCTACTATGTTTACTCATAATGCTATACAAGACATGTTATGATCAGCTTTATATCTACTAGGTAAGATAATATCTTTATCACATTATTAGATGAAGATAAGATTCACAAACCACCATTTTATATCATTATCTACCAAGAAACAGAATGACAGAAGTGTATAATTATTATTGGATTATAAGTATTGCCAATGAAATGTAATTTATATCACTAGTTAAGATATAAAGAATTTGCATGTTTGAGAATTTTGTTGCAAATGTTTAATGATTTTAACTCAGTTAATGTTTTGCTCATTAAAAACAATGAAAATTGTTTACAACGTTTATGTCCTGCTAATTGGCACTTCAATTCCTTTATTTCGGTAATGACAAACTTGTTTTAATTAAGAATATAAGTATAAAAAAAGAACGCCTGTTTTGTTTTTTAATTTCAAATATACCAAAGTTACGATAATTCATACACCGTTTATGAGCATTTTGCAGATGATACACGAAATGATTTCAAATTCCAAAAGTGAGATTTATTTCACAGCTTTAAATACACATGCCATTGACTGTTATCAAGATATCTCAAAATTACAAATCTTGAATTCAATTGCAATTATGACCTTTGTTTTGCTATCCCGTCACCCCGAAAATCCTGTGAAAACATCAACCGTTAACCGATTCATTTCAAATCAGCATGTTAAGATAATGGTGCCATAACCAAGAGTTCGTGCAACACCATCGAACATGCAAAAACAGCAAAGGAAAGCAAATAATTGTCTGCAGAGGATAAATTAAACAACTTGAAATGATTTTCTCTACCATTCTGTAGATAAACTGTTGCTAAATCAATCTTGAAAAATCCAACAGTGGTGCCGGAACGGAGCAAGTTACGAGAGTGAAGGACCTATGATTCAACAGAAAAAATAAGGAAAACACAAACACAATCATCACAAAAAATAAAAAAGTACTAAATATAAAACAATTACAATGAAGTGAATACACAAGTTTCTCATGTGATGATTGGAGGGGCGGGGAATGTTCATATATCTATTTATATCTGTGATGCAATATGTATGAACATGATAATGACCTTACATCATCAAAAGCACATGAATTACAAATACTGAAAACAAACCTACGTCAGTACAGTACTGCGTGAGTATAATATGTAATATGTCAAAGGTCAACACAATACTTTGTAAATGAACAACACATTGGTAAATGCTCAGTGCCGTACTGTAAATAAGTAAACAATAAAAAATACAAAAACAAAAACAAAACAACTGTCATCAATGGAATGCTGTATACAGGAAGCGCAATGCTATAAACATGTTAATAATCAGTACAGTATTATAGACAAGTACTTAGAACAATCCTGTAGACAAGTATTCAGAACAGTACTGTCGACAAGTATTCAGAACAGTACTGTAGACAAGAATTCAGAACAGTACTGTATGCAAGTATTCTGAATAGTACTGTAGACAAGAATTCAGAACAGTACTGTAGACAAGAATTCAGAACAGTATTGTCGACAAGTATTCTGAACAGTATTGTAGACAAGAATTCAGAACAGTACTGTAGACAAGAATTCAGAACAGTATTGTCGACAAGAATTCAGAACAGTACTGTCAACAAGTATTCAGAACAGTACTGTAGACAAGAATTCAGAACAGTACTGTATGCAAGTATTCTGAACAGTACTGTAGACAAGTATTCATAACAACACTGTATAGAAGTATTCAGAACAGTCCTGTAAACAAGTTCTCAGAGCATTATTGTACACAAGTACAAGTATTCAGAACATTAACGTAGACAAGTATTTAGAACAGTACAGTAGACAAGTATTCAGAACAGTACTGTATGCAAGTATTCTGAACAGTACTGTAGACAAGTATTCTGAACAGTACTGTAGACAAGTATTCTGAACAGTACTGTAAACAAGTTCTCTGTACTTTACTACAAGATAATCAATGCATCAATGTACAGAAGTATATCTCCATTTCATTTTTATAAACATGTACTCAGTATAGTTCTGTATACAAGTTGTTCTTATGTACACTACTATAAATATGTTGATAACCAGTACAGTACTTTCAACAATTTTGAAATCACTACATGTATACAATAGTATGTATTAGTACAGGACAAATCACAAATAAACAATCAGAACATTACGGTAGATAAGTACATCTTTAGTATAGTACTGGTAAAATGCTGGAAATAAATACATCATTAAGTATATGTTGATTATAAAAGTAAATAACTGATTTTATTTCAAAAAATGTCCAAACTCTAGGATATCTATATTTCATGTTCAGCTGAACACATTAGATTTCTCTATAAAATAATGACCACTAAAATACACCTATAATGCCTGGTTTAACATCCTTATAATTTCCAGGAGTTATCTTTCTTTGTATAGAAACCCACAATTATATAGCCAACAGGAAAATTAGAACAAATACAGCATATGGAAATATCAATACTTACCGTTAAGGTAATTATTTTGTCAAAAAGCATCGCTGGTGCCATGTGAAAATCAAAGACAAAATACTGCAAAGAAAAAACATTTCATAATTATAATTATTAAATTCAAAATGAAATATTAATATTATATACATTTCTAATATTTCCTAAAGATTAATTGTTAGACTGTGTGAACTATGAGATTTGTAAGCTATTATACATGTATCATAAGTGGCTCTTTTCCTACATTTCTAAAAACTATCACAATCTCTGGATAAATGACAATTGTTTTTATTTATGATTGATATCATGCTGAAGTGATCACTCTCATAATAACATTTTTCATTAAATGTGCTTTAATGGATATTTCTCTAAAACTTTAAGTGTAGTAACTTATTAACTCATTGACCCCTGTAGTTGCATTTGAAATCATCCATTTCAAGGAATGGTTAAGTCCACTGTCATAATTCAGGAGTGTTCAATTTAGCATCTGATTTTTTTTATAATAATTTAATTTGCATAATTAACTTGTTCATTCCTGATTTATGACAGTAGACCATGCTTTTGATTGATTTGGGTGAGTCTAAATGTGACCCTAGGGGTGACTGAGTTAAGAATTGTTGTAAAAGGAGATCCGAGATGTAACAATTTCAGTTATTAAATAAGAGTTATCTCTCTTTGTCAACTTCAGTAAACTGTCCCATTGGATTAGCTGTTAAATGACAAAGAATAAAGCTAATTTTCATTTGTTTCTGTATAGTGGTTTTAAGAACATGTGCACATGGTCAAAAATAAAATCTTCAATATACATGCTAATTCATCATATAAATGTGTGATATACAATGAAAAATACATGTATTTCCATTACGGTCATTTCTGTGTGTTTGCAGCCACATGCATGCAGTTAACAACAGAACTGTACTGATATACATGTAACTTTGATGGTTGTCTCAATTCACAAAATCTCGATAAGTTTGTCATCCTTGTTTTGTTTGAACTTGGAAACGGCTCATTCTTAGAAAATACAGAATCCTGGCATCATCATTCTAATCATACACCTTGTGTACAGCACACAACCCAGACTAGTTAAAGTAGCATTAGATGTGTTTAACAAAATATATTATTGTTTTTTTTTCTACTTTTACAATTTGTACAATAACAAATAAGTGCTATAAACATGGATAAAAAATCTTATATTCCTTTATATTTTTTGCAAATCAGGTCAGGTCCCATTTGGTATTCATATACAAATGGTAAGGTAGCAATTGCAATTGAATAAATGCCAAGCCTGGGCTTCTCAAGCCATTTTCATAAAATATATAGGAATTTAAGAATTTCTATGCAAGTGTATATCTCTTTTTTGTTATTGTATATCAATCTAAGTAGTAAACAAGAAACCGCTAAAGGCAGTATGGCCGGATTACGGGGCCTTGACAGAAGTTGAAAACAAGTCTGTAGGAAGTCTATACCTCCTTTCGTTGCAAATAATTCACTTCAACCTGAAACTTTAATCAAAATGTTGATCCCAATCCCCATTACTACTTTGATCCACCCCCAAGACTCAAACCCATATAATTCAATTGCACTTGTCACAGGTAACCTACAGGCCAAGTCTGAAGTTTGTACCTCTATCCATTACCAAGAATTTGTTTCAACCTGAAACTTAAACCAAAATGTTGATTCCAAACCTTATTACTACATTGATCCATTCCCCAATTCAACTGCACTTGTCACAAGTTTCCTACAGGCAAAGTATGAAGTCTGTAACTCTATCCATTGCTGAGAATTTGCTTCAACCAAAACTTTAACCAAAATGTTGATCCCATCCCAATTACTACTTTGATCCACCATTCAAAATTCAAACACACATAAATCAACTGTACTTTTCACAGGTAACCTACAGACCAAGTTTGAGGTTTGTACCTCTATCCATATAGCCGAGAATTTGCTTCAACCAAAATGTTGATCCCCACCCCCATTACTTAACTACTTTAATCCACCCACCAAAAGTAAAAAAACAAAGGTTGTGATGGATAGTTCTCATCAAGGTCAATCTACAAGTTGAGTTTCAAAGAGATATCTTCTATGGTCTTCCCACAATGGACCGAAATGCAAGAGCTAAACAAAATTGTTGTTCTGACAGTCCACCCCTATTATTACTTTGATTCCCCTCCAAAATTTAACAAGTAAATATATTGTTTAATTGTTTTAATCTGTACTATTTTCAAGTAATAATGAAATATCAAAAATTTCCCATTGGTTCCATAGTAAATATGAAACCCAAACTCCACCCCACATTACTTCTTTGATCCACCTTCCAAATTCAAAAATAAAGGTTGTGATGGATAGTTCTCATCAAGGTCTATCTACATTTGAAGTTTCAAAGAGATATCATCTATGGTCTTCCAACAATGGACCTAAACGCAATAGCTAAACCAAATTGTTGACACAGTCCATCCCCCATTTTTACTTTGATCCCCCTCCAAAATTCAAAATCAAAGAATGTGTTGGATAGTACTCATCAAAGTCTATCTTCCACTAACGTTTCAAAGAGTTATCACCTATGGTCTTTCCACAATGGACCTAAACACAAGAGCTAAACAAAATTGTTGATGCAGACAGTCCACCCCCCATTATTACTTTGATCCCACTTTCAAAATTCAAAATCAAAGATTGTGATGGATATTACTCATCAAGATCTATCTACATGTGAAGTTTCAAAGAGATATCATCTATGGTCTTCCCACAATGGACCTAAACACAAGAGCTAAACCAAATTGTTGACGCAGATGGACAGATGGACCCCGACATTTCATAAGCCGGATTGTGTTTCACAATCTGGGCAAAAAGCAAAAACAAATTTTTGAAAAAATACAGCTACTGCCCTTTAAGATAATTTTTCTTACATCCTTTTAAGAATAGAACAAGCTTCAGTTTTATGTGAAATGTCACTAGTTTTTACCTAGGCTACAGATGTATGTCAATGAATCAGTTCATCACGTAACATCTGCCTCATCATCGTAAAACCACGGTCTGGAATTGCTATGCTCTTTCCTACTCATGGTTTCATGCATCAGAATCACTCAGGCTTATTTTAATTATTCATTAAGCCTCAGCCAATGTGAGTAAACAGTGCTTGCATTCGTCAACTAATCAGATTGAGGCTTTTAAACAATTTCATAAATGTATTGGATCAACAGACTATGCAATAACTTCCATTGCCGATCACAACTGCTCTGATTGGATAAACTGGACACACCTACTCTATATAAATATTCATAAGATATGACTGATTTTGGTCATATGAAACCACAGGTTAGAAAGAGCATAGCAATTCCAATCCTTGGTTTTAAAACAATTCATCTGCCTTGGCACTGGACCTTACTTTCAAGTTTCATCTGAGTAACTTGACTGTTAACTTGACTGTTAACTTGACTGTTAACTTGACTGTTAACTTGACTGTTAACTTGACTGTTAACTTGACTGTTAACTTGACTGTTAATTTGACTGTTAACTTGGCTGTTAACTTGACAGTTAACTTGACTGTTAACTTGACTGTTAACTTGACTGTTAACTTGACTGAATATCTGCAGTTATATTTTCCGACATTTTGTAAGATACCACCCCAATGACAATGTTACAGTCAACTAGTGTGACATTGTGACATGGTTCAATATATATGTACATTATTTGAGGTCATCGTTTTGCAAACTTTCCTTTACACTTAAAATGAATTGACTGGAGTATTTGAGCTGTAATATATGATAATTCTGTATGACCTTCAGACCAAAGACACTTCAGAGAATCAGAGGAAAGTTATTGACATATGTTATTTATACAGACATGTAGTGTTTTCTCCTTCTTCAAGGCTTAATTCTCTAATTATCGTTACATGTACTTGTCATCTGTAGATATTACTACTATGTCTCTGAACTAATTTGAAGAAATTCATTAAACACAAATTTACACAAGACAAAACAGGATAGTTTTCTATTTACCTCGCTATAGTAGGGACAGTTTGTTGACTCTTTCACACTAGTATATCTTTTCTGGTCTCCCACCTGAACACACACCACTGGATCCATGTTTAAGCCAGCTAACTGTCGAGCTTCAATGACTGTCACACAAACCTATAAATCATCAACACTTTCTCAATCTTTGATTTACTTTATCAATGTTTGATAACTCTATAATTTCTGTCAATATAATGTGGTGAGATCAGATACAATCTCACCTATCAGTGGTGAGATCAGTTGGAATCTCATCTAGCAGTGGTAAGATCATATAGAATCTCACCTAACAATGGTAAAATCAGATGAAATATCATCTAGCAGTGGTGAGATCAGAAAGAATCTCATCTAGCAGTGGTAAGATCAGATAGAATCTCACCAAGCAGTGGTGAGATCAGTTGGAATCTCACCTAGCTGTAGTAAGATCAGATGAAATTCAAATGAAATATCATTTAGCAGTGCTGAAATCAGATTGTTATCACCTAATAGTTGTAAGATCAGACAGAATCTCACCTAGCAGTAGCGAGATCAGTTGGGATATCATCTAGCAGCAGCGAGATGAGATGGGATATCATCTAACAGTGGTGAGATCAGATAGAATTTACCTAGCAGTGGTGAGATAATTTGGAATCTCACCTAACAGTGGTGAGATCAGATAGAATCTAACCTAGCAGTGATGAGATCAGTTGGAATCTCACCTACCTGTAGTAAGATCAAATGAAATATCATTTAGCAGTGGTGAGATCAGATTGTATATCAACTTATAGTTGAAAGATATGACAAAATCTCACCTAGCAGTATCGAGATCAGATGGGATATCATCTAGCAGTAGCGAGATCAGATGAGATATCATCTAACAGTGGTGAGATCTGACTTAACATCACCTAGCAGTGGTGAGATCAGATGGAATCTCACCTAAGTGGTGAGATCTGACAGAATATCACCTAGCAATGGTGAGATCAGATGGAATCTCACCTGACAGTGGTGGGATCTGAGAGAATATCACCTAGCAGTGGTAAGATAAGATGGAATTTCATCTAACAGTGGTAAGATTAGATGGGATCTCACCTAGCAGTGGTAAGATCAGATGAAATATCATCTAGCAGTGGTAAGATCAGATTAAATATCATCTAACAGTAGAAAGATCAGATGGTATCTCAACTAGCAGTAGCAATATCAGACAGAATTTCATCTATTAGTGGTAAAATCAGTTGGAATATCATCTAACAGTGGCAAAATCAGAAAGAATATCATCTATTAGTGGTCAAATCAAATGGAATATCATCTAACAGTGGTAAAATCAGAAAGAATATCATCTATCAGTGGTAAGATCAGATGGAATATCATCTAACGGTGGTAAGATCATATGGAATATCATAAATTGTGTGGCCTATTAATGTATGATATACCTGGAAGTCTTGTGCTTTGAGAGAGGCTGGTTCAATCTGCGGAGTTGTCTTCCCTTTCATCCTATAATACAAAAGTACATGTAAACATCAGTGATTTCAGCTAAGTGATCCGGAAGTTCAAATCAAAGTTGTAATAGAATACAATATGTTACTGAATGACAGTAAACTCAAATACAGTGGAACTAATCTTAAAAGACCATGTCATCTGCCACTGAAATGTGGTTTCTCAAAAGAGGGTTTAGGTAAATATATATGTACAAATGTATATCACATGTAAATGTATATCATATGTAAATGTATATCATGTGTGTAAAAAAGAGGTTTCATGTAAAGGATTATTTAATCAAGTGGTTTTCAGAATGTGGTCTCAGAAGACAGGTGTTCATTTACAAGAGTGACCTATTAAGACAGGTAACACTATATACATGTCTATCCTCATCTCATCCAGATACAAATAAGACATGACATCATTAACATTTTGTTGTTTAACCCTTTCACCTCTATAGACACATTTGACCGGTCTAAGTCATTGATTTACAGAAGAATCTATTGTATTTGAGGGTTGACAAGTTAATGTCTGACTCAAATAAAGTTAAAAACCATTTTTCTTTAAATCAAATGCATTGACATCATAACATCAGACTGTGGCAAAAGCTCAGAGTAGTATCGATATTGAGGTAAGTGACATTGGATTAATTAAAGAAATGATTTCACATTGATTGCATAAAAAATATAAATACCCTTTGCAAATCATACAATATCTCTTTATACAATTCTGTCAACAGAAGGTGGAAAAATTAGATAATTTAATTTGTGTACCTTGTGAATTACTACATATCTCCAGATTGGAAGATTGTTTAGATTTCTACATATTCACACTGTTTTCATTTTTTCATAATTTAATCTTCATTCTGGATGTCAGGAACTAGGGGAATTACACTGGGTACACTGACTATGATATGTACAGATATAATTGTATTGTTTGTCTGGATGGCTGAAATTGACGTCTATGTAGAATGAATGAAGAGACAGACTCTCGTTGCTTCCCACTTATTTTGTTTTTTGTTCTAACGGCAGACATTATCTCTCTAACTAATACCATATGTCAATTTGCGGACTATGACAAAACACTTCATAATTAGAGGAGATTGCCATTCTGTGACTCAGTAATTGATTACTGTGAAATCCATATGGTGGAGAGATTGAGTCTCATATTGTTTACTACTTATTTATTTGTCATACAAGAGGATATCACCTCTCTGACAAATACATTTCCTCCAAGCAATTTGCTATGATATGATATTAAACATTTAGAAAGATAATTTTTCTGTAATATTGTAGTCGATATACCGTCAAGAACTGCTGGTGTGATATATCATGTGGGTATATACATATCAAGTGTGTAAATATATACAATGTATTATGTGTGAACATCTATATTAAGTTTGTAGATGTATGCATGTATCATGTGTGTAAATGTATATCATGTGTATATCTCATGTGTGTAAATTTCTATCAAGTGTGAAAATGTATATCATTTGTGTAAATGTATATCATGTGAGTAAATATATATGTAGAAATGTACATCATGTGTGTAAATGTATATCATGTGTGTAAATGTTT
The DNA here is from genome assembly GCA_030159075.1 of Atrina japonica. NCBI lineage: Eukaryota > Metazoa > Mollusca > Bivalvia > Pterioida > Pinnidae > Atrina > Atrina japonica. The sequence continues at coordinate 1,544,064 of BROG01000095.1, forward strand.
ATCATGTGTGTAAATGTATATCATATGTATATCTCATGTGTGTAAATTTCTATCATGTGTGTAAATGTATATCATGTGTGTAAATGTATATCATATGTACAAATGTATATCATATGTAGAAAAGTATATCATGTGTGTAAATATATATCATGTGTAAATGTCTATCATATGTACAAATGTAATAGTATAACATGTGTAAATGTATATATGTGTAAATGTATATTATGTGTAAATGTATATCATATGTGTAAATATATATCATGTATAAATGTATATTATATGCATAAATGTATATCATGTGTAAATATATATCATATGTGTAAATATATATCCTGTGTAAATGTATATCTTATGTACAAATATATACCATGCATGTAAATGTATATCATATGTAAATGTATATTATGTGTAAATGTATATCATATGCATAAATGTATATCATAGGCACAAATACATATCATGTGTGTATATCAAGTGTAAATGTATATCAAATGTGTACATTTATATCATGTGTGTAAATGTATATCTTATGAACAAAATGTATATCATGTATGTAAATGTATATCATGTGCATAAATGCATATCATAGGTACAAATATATATCATGTGTATATCATGTGTAAATGTATATCATGTGTGTAAATGTATATCAGGTGTTTAATGTATATTATGCATGTTAATGTATAGTGAATTCATAACTGTAGATCAAGTGTATAAATGTATCAGTTTTTACTTACTACATAGACTATATCACCTATTAAGAGTACCATATACTTTGTAATTTTTGCTGTGGTTTAATTTTCATCATTTTTGCCCTTAGCTGAGAGGGTGAATTTAAGATGAAAGCAAAGTTTTCAATTCAAATGATTGAAGCACAAACATACAAGTTGTCCATGAGATTATAGTGATTTAGAGCAAATTTAAGATGGGGTGGATATATTTTCTGTCATGAAAGGGCGAAAATATCCAGGGGGCAAAAAGTATACAGTAATTACCGTCTGCCAGCTATAGGTGTTGCTATTGTTGATCCCTGGCTGTCACTTTGCTGGTCGTCGTCAAGGTGATTGTCTCGACCCCCTCCTACCATTGAAGCTATTTCTGCTACTTTGGCATCCAAACTTGGATCTGTCATTAGAATTTTATAGTATCTACAAGATCCTTTATAATACACTAAATACTTTGAAAATCGTTCCAAAAACAAGATTAGCACTATTTAATATTTCATCAATAATTTAACATCAATACTTTTGTGACTGAAATGCATCCTATTTAGAATTAACATTTCATAGAAATAAGAATGTTTGCCATTTAAATACTCCTTACTAATGTGACATGCAGATCACTACAAAGACACAATAATTTCATTAATATACTCTGTAATTTCTTCTGTTTAAACTGATTTATCTCCATTGTATTTCTCACCTGTCTCTAGATCATCAATCAGTGACACCTTGTCATCTGTTACGCCACTACTCACACCTCCCCTGAATTATCTCCCTTGTTTTTCTCAAATGTCTCTACATCATCAATTAGTGTTACTTTGTCAGCTGTATCCCCACTACGCATGCTTCCCCTGAATTATCTCCCATGTTTTTCTCACCTGTCTCTAGATCATCAATCAGTGACACTTTGTCATCTGTATCCCCACTACTCATGCCTCCCCTGAATTATCTCCCATGTTTTTCTCACCTGTCTCTAGATCATCAATCAGTGACACTTTGTCATCTTTATCCCATCTACTCACACCTCCCTTGAAATATCTCCCTTGTTTTTCTCACCTGTCTCTAGATCATCAATCAGTGACACTTTGTCATCTTTATCCCATCTACTCACACCTCCCCTGAATTATCTCCCTTGTTTTTCTCACCTGTCTCTAGATCATCAATCAGTGACACTTTGTCATCTGTATCCCCACTACTCACACCTCCCCGTTGTTGTTTAGCCATCATCATCATCTTTACAACCGATGACAAATGTTTAGTACTGAAATTTTAACAAAATAATTGTAAGTCTTCAAGTATATCATTGTTATAAGACATGTGTATATAGGTATAAAAGTCAAAGAACAATAAAAGAAATAAGCATCAACATCAAACACCAAACAAACACAAATGTAAAATGAAAGATACAATATAATTTTATAGAAAAATAAATGTCCAATGGTTTCAATATCTAAACAGGGATGTCAGGATGAAGTGTAGGTCTAACCGTACCTTGTATAAAATCTATATCTAAACAGGGATGTCTGGATGAAGTGTAGGTCTAACTATTGTATAAAATCTATATCTAAACAGGGATTTCTGGATGAAGTGTAGGTCTAACCGTTGTATAAAATCTATATCTAAACAGGGATGTCTGGATGAAGTGTAGGTCTAACCGTTGTATAAAATCTATATCTAAACAGGGATGTCTGGATGAAGTGTAGGTCTAACCGTTGTATAAAATCTATATCTAACCAAGAATGTCAGGATTAAGTGTAGGTCTAACTGTTGTATAAAATTTATATCTAAACAAGGATGTCTGGATGAAGTGTAGGTCTAACTATTGTATAAAATCTATATCTAAACAGGGATGTCTGGATGAAGTGTAGGTCTAACCGTACCTTGTATAAAATCTATATCGAAACAGGGATGTCTGGATGAAGTGTAGGTCTAACCGTTGTATAAAATCTATATCTAAACAGGGATGTCTGGATGAAGTGTAGGTCTAACCGTTGTATAAAATCTATATCTAAACAGGGATGTCTGGATGAAGTGTAGGTCTAACCGTTGTATAAAATCTATATCTAAACAGGGATGTCTGGATGAAGTGTAGGTCTAACCGTACCTTGTATAAAATCTATATCTAAACAGGGATGTCTGGATGAAGTGTAGGTCTAATGGTATCTCATATAAAACCAATATCTAAAGAAGGATATCTGGATAATCTCATGGTCTTCCTTTGTATAAAACCAAAATCTAAACAAGGCTATATGGATGGACTACAGGCCTACCTTGTATAAAACCAATATCTAAACAAGGCTATCTGGATGGACTATAGGCCTACCTTATATTTAAAACCAATATCTAAACAAGGCTATATGGATGGACTACAGGCCTACCTTGTATAAAACCAATATCTAAACAAGGCTATCTGGATGGACTACAGGCCTACCTTGTATAAAACCAATATCTAAACAAGGCTATCTGGATGGACTACAGGCCTACCTTGTATAAAACCAATATCTAAACAAGGCTATCTGGATGGACTATAGGCCTACCTTGTATAAAACCAATATCTATACAAGGCTATCTGGATGGACTAGACGCCTACCTTATATTTAAAACCAATATCTAAACAAGGCTATATGGATGGACTACAGGCCTACCTTGTATAAAACCAATATCTAAACAAGGTTATCTGGATGGACTACAGGCCTACCTTGTATAAAACCAATATCTATACAAGGCTATCTGGATGGACTACAGGCCTACCTTGTATAAAACCAATATCTATACAAGGCTATCTGGATGGACTATGGCCTACCTTATATTTAAAACCAATATCTATACAAGGCTATCTGGATGGACTACAGGCCTACCTTATATTTAAAACCAATATCTATACAAGGCTATCTGGATGGACTACAGGCCTACCTTGTATAAAACCAATATCTATACAAGGCTATCTGGATGGACTATGGCCTACCTTATATTTAAAACCAATATCTATACAAGGCTATCTGGATGGACTACAGGCCTACCTTGTATAAAACCAATATCTATACAAGGCTATATGGATGGACTATAGGCCTACCTTGTATAAAACCAATATCTAAACAAGGCTATCTGGATGGACTACAGGCCTACCTTGTATAAAACCATTATCTAAACAAAGCTATCTGGATGGACTACAGGCCTATCTTGTATAAAACCATTATCTAAACAAGGCTATCGGGATGGACTATAGGCCTACCTGTATAAAACCAAAATGTTAGAATCTATATAAAAGTCCTAACACATTATTAGAATCATGATTAAGATGTGATTAAAGTTGAAAAAAAATGGATTTAGAATAAAGAGAAAGTAATGGCACTAAACTCTTAATTTCTAAAACCAGAAACAGGACAAAGTCAGTGTATGTTCAACCTTGACAATTCTGATATTGTACTGATGCAATGTGATTTATGAGATAGCTTATAAAGAAGAGAAACCAAATGTCCTCTCATTGTTTTTTTAAACACCAGTAGATATTCTCTAATCATAAAAGTAGGCTACTTAATGGTTAAATGAAAATCAATGTTCTCTCATGAACTATTTTATCCGACTAGCAATCACATTATATACAATTTTAACAAAGAATGTGATTGAGATAGCTGGGCATGGTAATGATAAAAAATTACACACAAGTAGTATGGCTTTCTTACAAATAGTGTAGGTAGCTATGGATTGACAGGATAACAAATTATCTACAAAGGGACTGACCTTGTAAAAAAAAGTGAATATGACCTTGTAATAAAAAGTATGGACAATAAAGTGCTGTGATGATCACAGATTATTTACAGTACATAGGATATGACCTTCTATAGAAAAGTATGGAAGCTAGGGAATATCTTGAACACACATGTTTTACAGACATAGGTATGATCTTCTCATAATATGTATGGACAGCTTAAAGTAGTATAATTGCAAATTTAATGGGGGATGACCTTAAAACAAAAAGTACTGACAGGTAGCAAGTATGATAACAAATTATATACATGGGGAATGACCTTATAACAAAAGTATGGGTAGCCAGTATGATTAAAAACTATATACATATTGGGGACCTTATAACAAAAGTATGGGTAGCCAATATGGTAACAAATTATATACATTGGGAATGACCTTATAACAAAAGTATGGGTAGCCAGTATGATTAAAAACTATATACATATTGGGGACCTTATAACAAAAGTATGGGGACCTTATAACAAAAAAGTATTGGGACCTTATAACCAATATGATAACAAATTATATATATGGGGAATGACCTTATAACAAAAGTATGGGTAGCCAGTATGATAACAAATTATATACATGGGGAATGACCTTATAACAAAAGTATGGGTAGCCAGTATGATAACAAATTATATACATATTGGGGACCTTATAACAAAAGTATGGGTAGCCAGTATGATAACAAATTATATACATGGGGAATGACCTTATAACAAAAGTATGGGTAGGTAGGCAGTATGATAACAAATTATATACATGGGGGATGACCTTATAACAAAAATATGGGCAGGTAACCAGTACGATAACTAATTATATATACGGGGGGATGACCTTATAACAAAAGTATGGGCAGGTAATCAGTACGATAACTAATTATATACATGGGGGATGATCATATAACAAAAGTATGGGCAGGTAATCAGTACAATAACTAATTATATACATGGGGGATGACCTTATAACAAAAGTATGGGCAGGTAGGCAGTATGATAACAAATTATATACACATGGGGGATGACCTTATAACAAAAGTATGGGCAGGTAATCAGTACGATAACTAATTATATACACAGGGGGAAGAAGACCTTATAACAAAAGTATGGGCAGGTAATCAGTACGATAACTAATTGTATACACGGGGGATGACCTTATAACAACAAAGAGTTAGATGTCAGAAGACAACAAAGCTTGCCAAAAATGTATGTAAATTTTCAATATAGGTTTTTGACCTGCAGGTATCAGGGTTTAAGGTCAAGGTACAGTAAATATTTTGATTCCTTCAGCTCAGGTTAAAGTTAAAGTCCTATCTCTCATGGTTTAAAACATATAGTTAAGGTTACAGTTTTTGAAAAGTAGGTCAAAGTCCAAGGTCACTAGGTCAAAAGTCAGCACAGCAAATTAAAGCTCTGGTCATGAAGAATCTTTATGTGAAATATCAAAGCCCTATCCCTTGCAGTTAAAACGATTATAGGCCAGGTTAAAGTTTTGTCTACTGATGCCGATAACAACAATGACGACAACACCAGGGTATGATATAAGCTCTCGAATCTTTCTTACTGGCAAGCTAAAAAGTATGGACAGTTAGTCAGTCTGAAAACAAATTAAATACATGGGGGTGAAGCCATGTAGCAAAAAGTATACAGAAAAATATGACAATACACGTACAGGGAATTTCCACTTTCTTTGTAAATGTACTTGGATGACACGGCAACATTTTTAATTATCTACCACTATGATCAATCTAGCGGGATTACTTTAATTAAAAAACAGAACAATACTGAAGTATTATTGAAATCAATATACACATGTAGATGTGGAAATTAAGAAAAAACTTGTTGCATTATTTCTTGAAGCAATACACCAAAGACAAAAAAAAGCCAAATAAATCCACCAGAGCTCTTGTCAATAAAATCTGGAATTACAGGAAATCTAGATATAATACTTACTAGAAACTAAAATGTCATTGAGCTCATAAAAGAGAATTCAATCTATCGGGCTACTGTTCTTTAAAATCTAGACTTATGATAATGAAAATATATAGGTATGTTTTACTAAATATCAAATCTGTAAGGCCAAATATAAAAATTACTGGAATTTCATTTAATTTAAATGTCAAAGTTAAAAACAAAATGTGTTTTGAGAACACTATGCCTCCCACCAGAAGTAAACCAGTATTGAAGATTTCAAAGTCCCATAACTCTAGTAAATATTGTGGAATGTTTATTGTAACTAAATTTCTAGATTGTTTTGATATAAGATTTCAAGCCAAATGTGAAGTAAACTCATGTTAATTGATGGAAACCAAAATGTTACAAACAAACAAAAGAACTAATGGACAATGTGACACGCCTCAATAGCGTTTAACGCCACACTCAACAATTTTTCAGTTATATGGTGTCAGCCATTTTTTGATGGTGGAGAAGAGACCCTGGTTACAATGTACCCAGGAAGAGACCAGCAACCTTCTGCAAGTACCAATCTTCCTAACCAGATGCTGAAACAAGGGTGATAGCAGAGGCTTTTCTCAACTTATTGACAAGAGCTAACAAGAGATGTTAGAAGACAACAAAGCTTGCCAGAAATGGGTATAAATTTTTGAAATAGGTGTTTGACCTACATGTACAGCTGTCAGGTTTTAAGGTCATGGTATAATAATATTTTGATTCCTATGGCTCAGGCTAAAAGTTTTGAAAAATAGGTCAGAATTCAAGGTCAAGGAAATTAGGTCAAAAGGTATCAAATGAAAGCTCTGGCCATAAGGAATATACATGTGAAATATCAAACCCTATCCCTCATGATTTTAAATATATAGCCAAAGTTCTTGTTTTTGAAAAGTATGTCGAATTCTAAGGTCAAGATCACAAGGTCAAATGAAAGTTCTGGTCATAAGAAATCTATATTCGAAATATCAAATACATATCCCTCATGCTTTAAAAGTAATGTTTTTTTAAAAAGTATGCCAAAAGTTCAAGGTCAAGATCACAAGGTAAAAAGTCAAGGTACCAAATGAAATATCTCATCATCATGTGAAATATCAAAGATCTATCCTTCAGGGTTTGAAAGATATAGCCAAGGTTAAAGTTTTTCAAGAGAGGGTCAAATTCTGATGTCAAGGTCACAAGGTCAAATGTCAAGAAAGCTTTGATCATAAGAAATCTATATGTGAAACATCCAAGCCCTATCTTTCATGGTTTAAAAGATATGCCCAAGGTATGGTTAAAAAGATATGCCAAAGGTTAATGTTTTTAAATAGTAGGTCAAAGTAAAAGGTCAAGGTAATTAGGTCAAAAGTCATGGTACTAAATGAAAGCTCTGGTCAAAAGGGATCTATATGTGAAATATCAAAGTTATGCCCCTTGAGGTTAAAAAGATACAGGTCAAGATAAAGTTGACAATGATGCAACAACAAAAACAACAACAATGCCAGGGGTATGGCATTAGCCTCTGGACTTTCATCCTGGCGAGGTAAAAATCCAGTAAAAATGTTTTGAATTGTTAAAATATTTGCCTGTACTTATGAATCTTTCAGGATACACCAAGGATATTCAATTCATGTTTCTTTCAAATTTATTGGTCTATCTGAGAGTAAGACTTGTATAACCACTACAAACACACAACTATTACAGAGCTTTATATAGTTATCATTGGAATTCATCTAGGATTTCATGGCACCTACAATTGAGTTAAACAGAAATGACTTTGTTTATCATCCTGATTTTAAAACTTCAGGGAATTACAGGAAGTAGATATCTGACAAGAACTAGACCAGATGCTAGGGACCATGAAATGTACATATACTCTAGAGACACCAGAAGCTCAATTGAATTGTTTACAAACATAAAAACATTCTATCAATAATTCATTTGTGATAAAAGTTTTGAAAATAATGGTGAATTACACAAATAAGTTAACTGAACTAGAATTCAACAAGCAAAGATAAAGCCCAAGGTGAGGTATAAATTACTTGTGTACTACAAGACCTATAATGTCTTCCCTGTCTCCCAGACTGATGTAAAAGTAAGATGTATGTCTAGGTAATATATTGTTCATGGCAATCAGGAAATTATATCTAATTTCTTATAATAAAACTTGATAAACATGTATTGCATTTTTGTTTTTCATCAAAAAACCAAAAAAATTAACATATTTACAGACCTCAGACAGACATCATTTTTGTGCATTGACAGGATTTCTAGACATTACAAGATGAATCTGATATTGTCTCTGGCTTTAGGCAATATGGAATCTGAAGACCTTAGAATATAGCTCAGATATGATTGATAACAATGATGCATACCTGGAGAGTTTTGCTGCTTTTCATTTTCCCCATTTCTGCCCTATGATGAGGCGAGTATATAATAAGATTATAAAAATGAAATTAAAATTTTAAAGTTAATTAACAACTTGAAGCATGGACATATATACCATACATGAGACTAGCAATTTAGGGTGAATCTAAGATGGGATGAATATGTTTTCTGTGGTAAAAGGGCAAAAATAACCAGTGGCAAACATAACCAAGGGCAAAAATGTTCAGGGGCAAAAATAACCAAGGGCAAAAATGTCCAGGTGCAAAAATAACCAGGGGCAAAAATGTCCAGGTATATAATATAAATGTAAAATCATCTCTGTAAACAGTTTTGAACTTCCTATGAAATAAACCAAGGATAAGCTAAATCAAGGAAAATCAAGAGGGCTGTTTGTGGTAAACAAAAATTTCATTCCTAAAATATCAGGAACAGTAAACACTATGATAAAAATGATTGAAAATAAATCCAGTTACAAGTTGTCATAAAACTGATTATGTGACATTTACAACAAAGCTTTGAAATTTCTAGCTTAACATGCATTTAGTATAGGGTTTTAGATTGATAATAATAGCTCTTTAGTGAGTATATTATATGCAATTCCATTTGCAAATATTTTGTTGGAATTTTATCAATATGTGTAAAATGTGAAGCAATGAAAGAAATACTAGTAAACAGAACGTTCATCTTGATGTAATTATATAAGACTTGTATAAACTCAAGCCATGTTTTATCTACAAATCCAAATCCATTTCAAACAAAATATAAAAAAATTGGGGGTAAAATTTCCTGAAAACAACTTTTTATATTTTTTAAAAGAATAAGTGTATATGATTTTAGAAATACTCTCAGTTTTTCTGTACCTATACAACTAATCATTGGAGGCAATACTGAATACCAGTAAGTGTAACGCTGGGTTGAAATTTCAGTTCTGTAAAAGCATATGATAATCTTTAAAATTAAATTTTGTGAATTATAAAACACACATACTGTCTAGGTGACTTTTCTCTGGAGGTTTTAGATGCTAGACTGAGTTTAGATCCATATGAAGATTTTGTAGGACTTGATAGCAGTGATTCAGAATCTAGGCTGCTGCGCTCTAAATTCAGCCGATTTCTTTCTTCCTCTGTTAACGGCTTCCTTAATTCATCTGTTGTCAACTTTTCAAAACCTCCCTTTTGCCACATTCCAACTGAGCCATCAGGTGCATTGTAGGTCAACTCAAAGGTCACACTAGTCTGAGAAAGAAAAGAAAATGGCAATGTAATAGAGAAAAACTGGGATAGATATGTATATCTATTATTTGTAGTAGATTGTGAGGTTGGCTCAGTAGAGAGACATGACTTTTGTTTGAATATGAGTTTTTCAGTTATTTGGTGGCAGATAATTTTTATCAGTGGAGGAGAGAACCTTATACAATGTACCTGGGAAGAGACCACTGGCCTTCCGCAAGTAAACTGGCAAACATTCTCACAAAATCAGCTTAGGTTCCAGCCCTGCTGGAACCTTCTCTGACCAGAAGTGAGAGACTTCATGGTTCAAAGACCTCTAACCACTCGGCCACGAAGGCCACCATACCTTTTGTAGAATCAGGATATCTATATCATATCATGTTTCTATGTTGTAACAGGACTTGCAATTTATTAGTTGATTTCCAAATATGACCAATATATAATCTTCTCTGTTTTCATAATTACTGTAATGGGATATTTATATCATCTAATATTTATATCTAAGACAATCTTTTACAGAAAGAAATCAATAGTTGTATATAAGGGGATATAACTCCTGTAGAAAACAATCAGTTCCTTATTGTGAGTCAAGAAGAGGTTTTGTTGATTTCCATTTGTCAATTTCATTCATGGACGCCTGTCTCCACTTTTCAACATTTGTTCCTTTTTTTCATACCATTCTGAATACTTTAAAGGTAATTACTATGTGTTTTTTGTTGAAATGTCAATGATATACTCAGATGCATAGTAGGAAATGATGCCCAAAATAGCACTTCATAAATATTTGACAATTAATTCACGCTTCTGTTATATTAACTAGAAATTTGATTTGAAACTAACACATTACATTCACAGAGATTCACCATTTCACAGATTTACAGAGAACTGATTAGTTTAAAGTGTGATCACATTGGCCATTTACTTCAACATCAGGAATCTAAAATAATTTTTGTGTCATTCAATCAGAAACCATGAATGATAGTTATTGGCCCATTATCATTTTTTAAAATTGGTCAAGGTTAATGAATTTTACATTACAAAAATAGCGAGGTTTTTCAGTATCTATAAACATCACTTTCATTTATAATTATAAACGTATGCCCCTCTCTATGACCTCTTATGTGAAAAAAAATTGAATTTTCACATATACAATAGAACCCTTCACCTAAAAACAACCCTGTTTAGGAGAACAACTTACATTTAAGACCGTACATATTCAGTGTCTTGAAATTTTATTTTACTAAACATTAAATAAGCCTAGACCCTTATTTAAGCGGCCACCTCACTAATTGGACTATTTTGAGTCAGTCAGTCAGATGATAGAGAGGTTTCACAGTATATAGTTAAAATAATTTTTTCTCCCTGCCATCAGTACAGTAATAAGTATGGCATTTAAAAATGAAAATTCAGGAAACTTATATCATTGAAGTATTTTTTAGAATTTCAAATTGCAGCTTCATGATGACTTTTGCATCCTATTATTTAAATGATGGTCATGTGATTTCTGTACCATTGGCTGTTGCATGTTGTCTTCCAAACACAAAAAATCAATGTTATTTTCAGTTAGAAACATGCTTCTAACAGTTCAGCCATATCACTGATCTAGCATTATTAACAACAACAAAACTCTGCAGTTTTCCAGTTATATATTGGCAACCAGTTTTTAGTGGTGGAGGAGAGAACCGGATTACAATGAACCTGGGAAGAGAACACCGGCCTTCCACAACTTTAACTGGAAAATTTTCTCAAAAAATCAGTTTAGGTTACACAAGACTTAAACCTGCACTAACCAGATGTGAGAGACTTCATGGCTTAAAGCACTATGAACTCATCACTTGGCCACAGAGGCCCCATTTCCAGTTCTAAGGACATTGTTGTTAAAAATGACATTATAACACATATCCCGATAAACACCATGACAAAGTTCACATGATCATGATGTCATCATAAAATGCTGTTCTGATGAAAAAAATATCATCATTTTGAAAACTGCATATACATGTACAGTTAAGAAGCTCAGGGGAGAAAAGAGGTATTGCATCTTAAGACACTTTGTGAGTTCCTTATATAAACCTTTGTAAGACACTTTGTGAGCTCCTTGTTTAAACCTTTGTAAGACACTTCATGAGTTCCTTATATAAACCTTTGTAAGACACTTTTTGACCTCCTTATATAAACCTTGGTAACACACTTTGTGAGCTCCTTACATAAACCTTTATAAGACACTTTGTAAGCTCCTTATATAAACTTTGTAAGACACTTTGTGAGCTCCCTATCATAGAATGCTGTTCTGATGAAAACATATCATACATTGCATCATTTAAAAAATTGCATACACATGTACAGTTAAGGAGCTCAGGGGAGAAAAGAGGTATTGCATCATAAGACACTTTGTGAGTTCCTTATATAAACCTTTGTAAGACACTTTGTGAGTTCCTTATATAAACCTTTGTAAGACACTTTGTGAGCTCCTTACATAAACTTTGTAAGACACATTGTGAGCTCCTTACATAAACTTTGTAAGACACTTTGTGATCTCCTTGTATGAACCTTTGTAAGACACTTTGTGAGTTCCTTATATAAACCTTTGTAAGACACTTTGTGAGTTCCTTGTATAAACCTTTGTAAGACACTTTGTGAGTTCCTTATATAAACCTTTGTAAGACACTTTGTGAGCTCCTTACATAAACCTTTGTAAGACACTTTGTGAGCTCCTTTTATAAACCTTTGTAAGACACTTTGTGAGCTCCTTACATAAACTTTGTAAGACACATTAGGAGCTCCTTACATAAACTTTGTAAGACACATTGTGAGCTCCTTACATAAACTTTGTAAGACATTTTGTGAGCTCCTTACATAAACCTTTGTAAGACTCTTTGTGAGTTCCTTTTATAAACCTTTGTAAGACACTTTGTGAGCTCCTTACATAAACTTTGTAAGACACATTGTGAGCTCCTTACATAAACTTTGTAAGACACTTTGTGAGCTCCTTACATAAACCTTTGTAAGACACTTTTTGACCTCCTTATATAAACCTTTGTAAGACACTTTGTGAGCTCCTTATGTAAACCTACCAGTATGTAAGACACAGGGGTAAAAGAGCTATTGAAAAGAGGTAGTCAAATATTAGTCCTTTTTTATTTCTATGTTTTATGCTTATGTCTTTATTATCAAACATGTAGGTTTAATCAAAAATAAAAATGTGGACATTACTCCTGACAATCTTTTTAAGATACTTACTATGACACAATTATAAATTGATGTGGTTATTATACCTATTACTATCATCACAATATATCATTACTGATAACGCTTACAGTGGTCTTAAGCTGTACAGCTATTGACTCACAAGCGGAAGATCCTAGGTTCGATTCCCAGACCATGTCACACCAAAGACTTTAAAAATGGTAGTGAACGTTCCTTAGCCAAGTGCTCGGCATAAATAGTGAGTCTTTCAGTTGAGACTGAAAATTGAGGTCCCGTATCGTGGAAGGCATGGCATGTAAAAGAACTCTCATTGTATTGGCACTGGTCCGTAGCACAGGTCAAAATTTGTGGAACTTTACCTAAAGATGGTGACATCTCAATATAAGTGAAATATTCTTGTCAGAATGTAAAACATCAATCAAATAAAGAAACAGACAATTATTACTGGTAAGATGATGATTTTTTATTCATTTATTCATTTTATCCATCTATATTAAGAACTCCAAATTCTACAAAATTTGTCTAAATCTGACTGCATTTATTTCTACAGATGTACAGTTCAGTAATAAATGACTTATGTAACCAAACTGTTGTCCTTTACCCTAAGCCTGTATATCATAATTATACAGATTAATGAAATGGATCATTACATTTCCTCATTATTCAGGATTTACTGGGAACATGAACTCTCAGAAATTGTCAATATACACATAAGGCATTGTCAGGCAAAGTAATTAACTAAAGATATCTTAATATAGAGGTAGGCCATTTTCTAATAACTAATTTTGTTACATTGTACAAACAAAGTAATAAACGATAACCTGTGAATCACCTGTAAAAAGTAACGAGATACATATAGGTGGTTAATATTACTAATAACCAAAATGAAGAGCTTTTTTGTTCAACAAAATGAAGGTCCTTTATCTATTAAATTTGTTTGAGTGTTTTTCTCTACAACTCATTCATCCCATAAGATGCAATTGGACAGGCCTGAATCATTGATTTACAGAAGAGTTCATTGTTTTTCTGGGATAGATGAGACATTCAAAAGTATAACTCCATTTTCTGTTTTCTTCTAACCTGCTATTTGTGTTAATGTAAAAATGTACATGAAAGTGCCATAAGTGTTGTATTTCAATTTTAACATGCATCATTTTATCAAACTGATTTTTTGTTTTCACTTTCATAGGATATTTGTCACTTTAGGAAATATATTGGGAATTACAACAGATATTTCTCCATATTAACATAGCAGTGATACTCTTTGTATGTATTGGAATAACCTAATATATCAAAATAGCGTTGGCATTTCTAATTCTGATGGGGAAGTCACTTACAAACCTAACCTTATACAAGATATCAAAATAGCAGTGGTATATCTAATTCTGATGGGAAATAAGTAACTTACAAACCTAACCTTTTACAAGATATCAAAATAGCAGTGGCATATCTAATTCTGATGGGAAATAAGTAACTTACAAACCTAACCTTTTACAAGATATCAAAATAGCAGTGGCATATCTAATTCTGATGGGAAATAAGTAACTTACAAACCTAACCTTTTACAAGATATCAAAATAGCAGTGGTATATCTCATTCTGATGGGAAATAAGTCACTTATTTACACAAGATATCAAAATAGCAGTGGCATTTCTAATTCTGATGAGAAATAAGTCACTTACAAACCTAACCTTATACAAGATATCAAAATAGCAGTGGCATTTCTCATTCTGATGGGAAATAAGTCACTTATTTACACAAGATATCAAAATAGCAGTGGCATTTCTCATTCTGATGGGAAATAAGTCACTTATTTACACAAGATATCAAAATAGCAGTGGTATATCTCATTCTGATGGGAAATAAGTCACTTACAAACCTAACTTTATACAATATATGAAAGTAGCAGTGGCATTTCTAATTCTGATGGGAAAGCCACTTACAAACCTAACCTTACACTAGATATCAAATAGCAGTGGCATATCTAATTCTGATGGGAAACCTCTAATATGTACGTATTATACAGTGATGATATAGGAACGGTGTTATTCTCCTAACCTCCAACAGGCACTACGAGGTATATGAGGATTAAAATTATACCCGACACTTGATCGGATGTTGTTACATTTGTTATATTTGATAAATATTTCAGTATCCACTTATCCTAAGTAAATACTAATTTGATAAAATCTAATAATTTTGTATTATCTCAGAGGGCATGATATTTTTAGCATGTCAATAATGTAATATATTTATGTCAATATTTGGCTGACTTTTTCTGAACTACTCTATATTTGTATCAGATCTGTTTAAAGGTATAAGTCTGCGGCAAGACATACAACGACAATTGAAGCCAACCTACATATCTGATTTACAAATCATATCAAACACGGCAAATATTGGGAAATTCTGTGACAATTCTGATGAATCTAAACACAATTTGACTGAGTAAACACTAGAATGCAGTCGGACCATCCATTGACTTCATATTGATGTGTATAATGAACTAGATACAGCAGTGATTGATGAGTAAACACAAATATCAACAAAAACATGTCAAAGCCACCAGACAAAGTGTAATTGATAGAATAATCTGACTCAACAAATATTAGAGCTGATACACTCCACAAATATCAAAGCTGACAGACTCCACAAATATCAGAGCTGCCAGAGTCCACAAATATCAGAGCTCACAGACTCCAAAAATATCAGAGCTGCCAGACTCCACAAATATCAGAGTTGGCAGACTCTACAAATATCAGAGCTGCCAGTATCCAGAAATATCAGAGTTAGGGCTCCACAAATATCAGGACTGAAAAGGTTTTTCTGGAACTGACTACATAAATATCAGAGTTGACAGACTTAATAAATATCAGAGCTGCCAGACTACACAAATAACAGAGCTGCCAGACTACACAAATATCAGAGCTGCCAGAATCAACAAATATCAGAGCTGCCAGACTACACAAATATCAGAGCTGTCAGACTCAACAAATATCAGAGCTGCCAGACTACACAAATATCACAGCTGCCAGACTCAACAAATAATACAGCTCCCAGACTACAAAAATATCACAGCTGCCAGACTCTACAAATATTAGAGCTCCCAGACTACACAAATATCAGAGCTGTCAGACTCAACAAATAATAGAGCTCCCAGACTACACAAATATCACAGCTGCCAGACTCTACAAATATTAGAGCTGAAAATATTTTTCTGGAACTCACTACATAAAAATCAGAGCTGTTAGACCACAAATGTCAGAGATGCCAGACTACAAATATCAGAGCTGACAGACTCCACAAATATCACAGCTGTCATACTTCACAAATATCAGAGCTGTTAGACCACAAATATCAAAGTTGCCAAACTCTACAAATATCAGAGTTGTCAGACTCAATAAATATCAGAGCTGTTAGACCACAAATATTTGAGTTGGCAGACTCTACAAATATCAGAGCTGACAGACTCCACAAATATCAGAGCTGACAGACTCCATTAATATCAAGGCTGACAATGCTTTTCTGGAACTGACTACATAAATATCAGAATTGTCAGACTCCACAAATATCAGAGTTGACAGAAAAGACCACTGGCCTTTCAAACCTTAACTGCCAAACTTTCTAACTCACACAATCGTTTAGGTTCCAGCCGGGTTCGAACTTGTGTTGGTCAGAAGTGAGAGACTTCATGATTTAAAGCAAGATGTTCTAACCACTGGGTTACAGAAGCCCCTAGCAGTTAGTAACTTATTTCTTGTACAAGTCACTGCAATGGTCAGAACATTTCATTTTCAGTTGAAGTGGAAAGTGAAAAATGATATTTTGAGATATATCAGGTGACAGATCTTTATAATTAAGGGTTAACAATTATATTTCTTCATTTTTCATTGAATTTTTGTTTCTCAAATGACATCCGATTCTTTCTGGAAACTTACATGGTGTTGGTCAATTTTCTTGTCGTCATTATAACCATTTGTTGCCAGGCTATTAAAGTGATAGTTGCATGTTAAGAGATTTTTCTAGTTTTTATTTCTAACATGTTGTCAATCTAAATATGTCCTGATATAAAACACAAGTGGCACCAGTGAGGCAACATCAGGCAACAAAACAATAACTTGATCCTTGACGTATATTATATACATGTATGAAAAATTATCCAGCACAATGTCTGGACAACAAAAGTCACTGAAATAAATGAGGAGAGTTGTCCAAGTTCAATCATCTTCCTTATCCTGCAGACAAAGCCTGTTTTCCAGAAGTAAACACATCCATTCTAGATTCCCTATGGTATGCAATTGCATAAAGACAGAAAAACATCACACAGCATTGAATCATCTACTCTTCAGAGTGCTTTGATGTCATACAATATATATATATATATATATATATATATATATATATATATATATATATATATATATATATATATATATATATATATATATATATATATATATATATGAGCATATGTGTGTGTGTGTGGTATGTAATGTTTGTGTATGAAATGAGTGATTGTATCCATGTGTGTTTTTGGTCCATGTGAGTTTGTGTCAATGTGTTTTTGTGTCCATATGTGTTTAGGTGTCCATGTGTGTTTTTGGTCTGTGTGTGTTTGTGTCCATGTCTGTGTACATGTGTGTGTCCATGCATGGGCATGTCTGTGCATGTCTGTGTGCATGTGTTTGTGTCCATGTATGGGTATGTCTGTGTATGTCTGTATCCATGTGTGTGTGTCCATGTATGGGTATGTCTGTTCATGTCTATGTGCATGTGTTTGTATTTATGTATGGGTATGTCTGTGTATGTCAGTATACATATGTGTGTGTCCATGTATAGGTATGTCTGTGTATGTCTGTATCCATGTGTGTGTGTCCATGTATGGGTATGTCTGTGCATGTCTATGTGCATGTGTTTGTATTTATGTATGGGTATGTCTGTGTATGTCAGTATACATATGTGTGTGTCCATGTATAGGTATGTCTGTGCATATATGTGTGCATGTGTTTGTGTCCATGTATGGGTATGTCTATGCATGTCTGTATACATGTGTTTGTGTTTATGTATGGGTATGTCTGTATCCATGTGTTTGTGTCCATGTATGGGTATGTATGTGTATGTCTGTGTACATGTGTGTCCATGTATGGGTATGTCTGTATCCATTTGTGTGTGTCCATGTATGGGTATGTCTGTGCATGTGTTTGTGTTTCTGTATGGGTATGTATGTGCATGTCTGTGTACATGGATGTGTGTCCATGTATGGGTATGTCTGTGCATATCTGTGTGCATGTGTTTGTGTCCATGTATGGGTATGCCTGTGCATGTCTGTGTGCATGTGTTTGTGTTTATGTATGGGTATGTTTGTGCATGTCTGTGTACATGTGTTTGTGTCTATGTATGGGTATGTATGTGCATGTCTGTGTACATGTGTTTGTGTTTATGTATGGTCATGTCAGTGCATGTCTGTATGCATGTGTTTATGTATGGGTATGTCTGTGCATGTCTGTGTACATGTGTTTGTGTCTATGTATGGGTATGTCTGTGCATGTCTGTGTACATGTGTTTGTGTCTATATGTATGCATGTGTTTGGTCCATATGTATGTGCATGTCTGTGTATACATGTGTTTGTGTTTATGTATGGGTATGGGTATGACTGTCCATGCATGTCTGTGTGTATGTGTGTGTCCATGTGTCCATGTATAGGTATGTCTGTCTGTGTATGTATGTCTGTACATGTGTTTGTGTGTATATGTATCTGGTATGTCTGTATGGGTATGTCTGTGCATACATGTGTGCATGTGTGTCTATGTATGGCCTGTGCATGTCTGTGTTCATGTGTCTGTGTGCATGTGTATGTGTGTGTCATATCTGTGTACATGTGTTTGTGTCTATATGGGTATGTCTGTGTACATGTGTGCATGTCTGTGTATATGTGTTTGTGTCCATGTTTGTGTATGTCCATGTATGTATGTGTGTGTGTGTACATGTGTTTGTGTCTATGTGTGAGTATGTATGTGCATGTCTGTGTGATGTGTGTGTGTTTATGTATGAGTATGACTGTGCATGTGTGTGCATGTGTGTAAGTGTGTGTCTGTGCATGTCTGTACATGTGTTTGTGAGGGTGCATGTGTGTGTCTTGTACATGTGACTGTGTCTATGTGTGTCTGTTCATGTCTGTGTGCATGTGTGTGTGTGTCTATGTATGGGTATGTCTGTGCATGTCTGTGTATATGTGTTTGTGTCCATGTTTGTGTATGTCCATGTATGTATGTGTGTGTTTCTGTGTGAGTGTGTTTCTGTGTGAGTGTGTGCATGTGTGAGTGTGTGCATGTGTGTAAGTGTGTGTGTGCATGTGTGAGGGTGCATGTGTGTGCTTGTATGTGACTATGTGTGTGTCTGTGTGTGTCTGTGTGACTCTGTGTGTATGTGTGTGTGTGTGTGTGTGTGTGTGTGTGTGTGTGTTTGTGTGTGTGTGTTATTAGTGTGCTTGTACCTGCTACGGGTACAACTGTTATTGGTGAATATCATTATAATTGGCTGATCTTCCCATATTTATTATTATCATATATCACCTTTAATATTTTGTGAAAGGAATGTCAATAGTATTCTTCTGATACAAAACAAACTGGTCAGTATGCTATAACATAGACAAAACAACAAAAACAATGATACTGGTCAGTATGTTATAAGATAGACAAAACAACAACAACAATGATACTGGTCAGTATGTTATAACATAGACAAACCAACAACAATGATACTAGTCAGTATGTTATAACATAGACAAACCAACAATAATGATACTGGTCAGCATGTTATAACATAGACAAACCAACAACAATGATACTGGTCAGTATGTTAAAACATAGACAAACCAACAACAATGATACTGGTCAGTATGTTATAACATAGACAAACCAACAACAATGATACTGGTCAGTATGTTAAAACATAGACAAACCAACAACAATGATACTGGTCAGTATGTTATAACATAGACAAACCAACAACAATGATACTGGTCAGTAAGTTATAACAAAGACAAACCAACAGCAAAGATACTGGTCAGTATGTTATAACATAGACAATCCAACAACAATGATACTGGTCAGTATGTTATAACATAGACAAACCAACAATGATACTGGTCAGCATGTTATAACATAGACAAAACAACAAAAACAATGATACTGGTCAGTATGTTATAACATAGACAAACCAACAACAATGATACTGGTCAGTATGTTATAACATAGACAAACCAACAATGATACTGGTCAGCATGTTATAACATAGACAAAACAACAAAAACAATGATGCTGGTCAGTATGTTAAAACATAGAAAAACCAATAACAACAATAATACTGGTCAGTATGTTATGAAATAGAAAAACATATAACAACAATGATACTGGTCAGTATGTTATAACACAGACAAAACAACAACAACAATGATTCTGGTCAGCATGTTATAATACAGACAAAATAACAACAACAATGATACTGGTCAGCATGTTATAACATAGACAAAACAACAACAACAATGATACTGGTCAGCATGTTTTAACATAGACAAAACAACAATAATGATGCTGTTCAGCATGATATAACATAGACAAAACAACAACAACAACAATGTTACTGGTCAGCATGTTTTAACATAGACAAAACAACAATAATGATGCTGGTCAGCATGATATAACATAGACAAAACAACAACAACAACAATGTTACTGGTCAGCATGTTTTAACATAGACAAAACAACAATAATGATGCTGGTCAGCATGATATAACATAGACAAAACAATAAGATCAATGATAATGGTCAGTATGTTATAACATAGACAAACCATCAACAACAATGATACTGGTCAGCATGTTATAACATAGACAAAACAACAACAATGATACTGGTCAGCATGTTATAACATAGACAAAACAACAACAATGATACTGGTCAGCATGTTATAACATAGACAAACCAACAACAATGATACTGGTCAGTATGTTATAACATAGACAAAACAACAACAACAACAATGTTACTGGTCAGCATGGTATAACATAGACAAACCAACAACAACAATGATACTGGTCAGCATGTTATAACATAGACAAAACAACAACAACAATGATACTGGTCAGCATGTTATAACATAGACAAAACAACAACAACAATGATACTGGTCAGTATGTTATAACATAGACAAAACAACAACAATGATACTGGTCAGTATGTTATAACATAGACAAACCAACAACAACAATGATACTGGTCAGCATGTTATAACATAGACAAAACAACAATAACAATGTTACTGGTCAGCATGTTATAACATAGACAAACCAACAACAACAATGATACTGGTCAGCATATTATAACATAGACAAACCAATAACAACAATTATACTATTACAACACTGATACCAAGTAATGCTAATCACAACAGAAAGAGATGATGTTAGAATTACAGTAAAACCCGCTGTAGCAATCACCTGTGTATAAAGACCACCTGGTCACAAAGACCATTTCTCACTGTCCCCAACAGTACCATCTGTGCACAAATCAACCTCCATATAAAGACCACCTTACTATAAAGACCAGTTTTCTTGTGTCCCTAAGAAGGTTGTTATATATAAGTTTCGCTGTAGGTAAAATAAGTTTTGATCTGTACAGGGAAAATAATGTTAGAATAAGACATAATTGGTGTTTACATGTACATGTACTGTAGAGATAAGAAAATATGAAATATCATATAGCTATTTACACTAGAGATGCAAAACAGATGAGATGACAATTTGGTGTATACTAGAGATAAGAGAAGAGGAAAGATAATGGAAAAATAATATCAAATTAAACTGGAGACAAGGCAAAGATAAGATATAGACATAGAGAAAGGAAAGTGAAAAGGTCATGTCAGATTATTATTTACACAGGAAACAAGGCAAATATGAGATATAGAGACTAGAGAAATGATAACTAAAGAAAGATAATATCAGATTAGATTTTACATTGGAGACAAGACAAAGATGAGATATAGAGACTAAAGTAAATACAATGGTAAGATGATATAATATTAGTATTAACACTGGACAAGTAAAAAACCAGATAAGTAAAAACTAGATAAGTAAAAATGAAATAAAGATACTAGAGAAAAAATGATTAAAGAAATATAATAGATTATATTTTACACTGGAGACAAGACAAAATTAGATACAGAAACTAGAGGAAAGAATATGGAAATATAATATCAGATTATATTTTACACTGAGACAAGACTACATTGTAGGTGAAATATAGAGACTAGAGGAAAGAAAACGGAAAGATAATATCAGATTATATTTTACACTGAGACAAGACTAGGTGAAATATAGAGACTAGAAGAAAGAAAACAGAAAGATAATATCAGATTATATTTTACACTGGAGACAAGACTAAGTGAAATATAGAGACTAGAGGAAAGAAAATGGAAAGATAATATCAGATTAGATTTTAAACTGGAGACAAGACAAAATTAGATATAGAGACTAGAGGAAAGAAGATGAAAAGATAATATCAGATTATATTTTACACTGAGACAAGACTAAGTGAGATATAGAGACTAGAGGAAAGAAGATGGAAAGATAATATCAGATTATATTTTACACTGAGACAAGACTAAGTGAGATATAGAGACTAGAGGAAAGAAGATGGAAAGACAATATCAGATTATATTTTACACTGAGACAAGACTAAGTGAGATATAGAGACTAGAGGAAAGAAAACGGAAATATAATATCAGATTAGATTTTACACTGGAGACAAGACAAAATTAGATATAGAGACTAGAGGAAAGAAAACGGAAAGATAATATCAGATTATATTTTACACTGAGACAAGACTAAGTGAGATATAGAGACTAGAGGAAAGAAAATGGAAACATAATATCATATTATATTTTACACTGAGACAAGACTAAGTGAGATATAGAGACTAGAGGAAAGAAAACGGAAAGATAATATCAGATTAGATTTTACACTGGAGACAAGACAAAATTAGATATAGAGACTAGAGGAAAGAGAACGGAAAGATAATATCAGATTATATTTTACACTGAGACAAGACTAAGTGAGATATAGAGACTAAAGGAAAGAAATGGAAAGATAATATCAGATTAGATTTTACTCTGAAGACAAGACAAAATTAGATATAGAGACTAGAGGAAAGAAAACGGAAAGATAATATCATATTATATTTTACACTGAGACAAGTCTAGGTGAAATATAGAGACTAGAGGTAAGACAATGGAAAGATGATATGAGATTACCGGTAGATTTTACACTGGAGACAAGACAAAATTAGATATAGAGACCAGAGGAAAGACAACGGAAAGATAATATCAGATTATATTTTACACTGAGACAAGACTAAGGGAGATATAGAGACCAGAGGAAAAACAACGGAAAGATAATATCAGATTAGATTTTACACTGGAGACAAGACAAAATTAGATATAGAGAAGTGGAAAGACAATGGAAAGATAATATCAGATCAGATTTTACGCTGGAGACAAGACAAAATTAGATATAGGGAAGTGGAAAGACAATGGAAAGATAATATCAGATCAGATTTTACACTGGAGACAGACAAAACAAAGTTGAGAAATCACATTGATGTATATACTAGGACATAGGCAAAGATGAAATGATAATAAGAGGCATGAGAAGTCAGGTGAGCTTACAAATCAGTGGGCTTTTTTCTCACTAAAAAGATATAATATATAGACAAACCCACACAAATGTTTCTATCCATATTATCAGACTGCACAAGATTGTTGTAGAGGAAGGATTCAGTGAGAGCGTAGCTCGGGTTGTATCATTCTGCTACAATGATCAAGTGCAGTCTGATGATACGGACAGAAACATTTGTGTAGTTTTGTTTTTATAACAAGTCCCTTATTTATCTATATGTATACAATTTAAAATTCAATCCACTTTTAACCACACCATCAAATATTTTGGATGACATAAAGGTCATTTAGAAAAGTAGCTCTGGCAAAATTTCCGTATCTAACTACGTGCAATACGACATTACGACATTACGTATTGCATGGGCGTATTGTAACTGTATGATAACACATGCATGTAACAGATTTACAGTTATTCAGCAGTCTCTTACTTTAAAAAAAAAAGACATTTGCATGAATTTTGCCAACTGAAAACTGAACTACCATAAAAACTAAATACTAATTGAATTCAAAACAAGGCAAAAAAAAAAGCAACAGAGAGAATTTTCTTCAAATTATAAATACTTTGGTTGATGAATCAACTTTAACTAAAAGTTTAAACTAGATTAAATTCAAAATATGATTTATCAGTTTATGTGTATCTTGTGACAAGGATAAATCTAATTCATTTTCAAAATGATACGCTAAAAATAATCTGCTTATCTCTTACATCTGGTTGACTGAACATGTCAGAATACACACAGGTAATCTGAAATCTAATCTTATCACACTGAAAACTATCATAAAATGACAGCTGATCTGAAAATATGAAATAACTGGAAAATTAACGTTCATATTTCAGGATACCATTTTCAAGTTGTAGATTACTGGTCTGATAGAAACATGAAACATGCACTTGGCAATTAAATGTTTTAGAATTTGAATGATTTACGTCCACAGAGGAAGGAAAACCTAATTATAAAGATAAATTCCCTTTAAACATTTCATTTCCATGCCTCACATGAGATTCAAAACCAATCCATTGAGTATTTTACATAACTATTGATGAAAATAGTGAAAATAATTCATGTAGAAACAGCAAATATCAAAGTTGACAATATTCTCAGATCTCCCAAGAGTAAGCATTGATTTCAATTAGGTTGCATTTTCTGCAATTGTTGATTTTGTATAACACAATCATTTTACAGCTAGCATGAATAACTGCCATTCAAAAACTTAATTTTGTGATTAGTGTAACAAGCTATACATGAAGCCTAAACTACAGAAACATCTTCTTTACATTTATAGCCTTTTATCAGCATCAATAGGAAAATATGTATGATGAATTTATCTATAACTGGTGACAACTTGATACAGGTGATTGAAAACTTGGCTGGATCTAAACAATAACTACACAAAAACCAACAAACATAATGCTATTAAGAATACCATATAAATTTATTAGAATTGTTTATAAACAATAATGTCCAATGGAGAATGGGACACATATTTTTATGGGATATCATATTTTTTATTTCTGGCATATTTCCAGAAAACCGAGATAACATATTTTGTGGTCTTATATCACTTAGAAAGAACAATTGATGTTTTCATGTACAGGTAAATCAAGTAACAACTCTATGTGCAACCATTACAGGTGGACAATTAGTAAATGATATTGATGATAAAACCACTAAAACAATATATGTAATAGAAAATGTACAGGTCTTGAGACCGGATGTGTTTTGTATAAAACTGTTGGCCGAGTGACAAGAGCGTCACACTTTAAACCATGAAGTCTCTCAACTCATGTCAGGGAAGGTTGGAACCCCACTGGAACTTCAGCTGAATTTAGAGAAAGTTTGTCAGTTTAGGCATCTGTCTGCCACTAAAATTTGGTCACTCGAGACAGGGGGTGATTGGTTAGAGCATTGTGCTTTAAACCATGTAGTCCTTCACCTCTTGTCGGCATAGGTACGAGCACGACTGGAACCTAAGCTGGTTTTTTGGGGCAGTAGAAGGTCGGTGGTTTCGTTCTAAGTACTTTGTACCCAGATTTTCTCCTCCACCATTAAAAACTGGCCACCACCATATAACCGAAAAAATTGTTGAATGTGACCGTAAAATATAAATAATAAAAAAAAAGATAAAACTGTTGATCACATATATACGATAGCTGTGTAGAACTACTGTTTTATATAAGATAGGGCAGTGTAGAACTACTGTTTTATATAAGATAGGGCAGTGTAGAACTACTGTTTTATATAAGATAGCTGTGTAGGACTACTGTTTTATATAAGATAGGGCAGTGTAGAACTACTGTTTTATATACGATAGCTGTGTAGAACTACTGTTTTATATAAGATAGGGCAGTGTAGAACTACTGTTTTATATAAGATAGCTGTGTAGGACTACTGTTTTATATAAGATAGCTGTGTAGAACTACTGTTTATATAAGATACGGCAGTGTAGAACTACTGTTTTATATAAGATAGCAGTGTAGAACTACTGTTTTATATAAGATAGCAGTGCAGAACTACTGTTTTATATAAGATAGCTGTGTAGAACTACTGTTTAATATAAGATAGCTGTGTAGAACTACTTTTTTATATAAGATAGCAGTGTAGGACTACTGTTTTATATAAGATAGCAGTGTATAACTACTGTTTTTATATAAGATAGCTGTGTAGAACTACTGTTTTATATAAGATAGCAGTGTAGAACTACTGTTTTTATATAAGATAGCTGTGTAGAACTACTGTTTAATATAAGATAGCTGTGTAGAACTACTGTTTAATATAAGATAGCTGTGTAGAACTACTGTTTTATATAAGATAGCAGTGTACAACTACAGTTTTATATAAGATAGCAATGTAGAACTACTGTTTTATATAAGATAGCTGTGTACAACTACAGTTTTATATAAGATAGCAATGTAGAACTACAGTTTTATATAAGATAGCAGTGTACAACTACAGTTTTATATAAGATAGCAATGTAGAACTACTGTTTTATATAAGATAGCAATGTAGAACTACTGTTTTATATAAGATAGCAGTGTAGAACTACTGTTTTATATAAGATAGCAGTGTAGAACTACTGTTTTATATAAGATAGCAGTGTAGAACTATTGTTTTATATAAGATAGCAGTGTAGAACTACTGTTTTATATAAGATAGCTATGTAGAACTACTGTTTTATATAAGATAGCTGTGTAGAACTACTAGCTGTTTATTGATGATGTTTAAATTTCACTGTTTCCATGGCACATCTAATTACATTCTGATTTTAAGTTTGTTGGAGACAAGTATATGGCAATGAATACTGATTAACTAGCATGCAGGAAATCAAGTCCAAAGTGATAGTAATGTTTTGTGATAGTTTCATCACCTTTTACAGTATATCAGTTTAATTGTCGGCATGCTGGTTTTTATATCAATGGAGATAACTCAGTTAAAATGTAGCAATGGTGGTGAGTAATGGGTTTGCCATCTTACTGTTGAAAGGAAAATTATCTTGAATTCAGTATGGTGTAAGGCCTAGAAGTAGAATGATTGATGTAAAATATTTTGTGTGTGTAAAGCAGTAAAGTCCAAAAGCAATATATTTTATGGGATATATGCTTTAATCTTAGGTATACATGTTGGTATAACAAGGTCTTGTCACAAAGAAAGCTCATGTGAAATAATCAGCATTCTCTGCAGTTCCAAATTTATTCTCAAGGTTGATTTTGAGATTAAGGTCAAACTTCAAATAAAGGCAATAGAAGTCATTAGATTTGGTTTAAATGGAAAGGTCATGAGTAGTTCACATCTGTCCTCAATGCATCATCCTCAAAGGTCAGGGCCAATGGTAAGGTTTTAGACAGACATTTCAGCAATAATATAATTACCATTTTTGTGGTCATACATTTACCGAGAATGGTCAAAGGAACACAGGTGTGTGGGGTGACACATTTTGTCTTTGAGCATTTCAGTGTGCTGTCTCTGTGAATATTTCCAGACAAACAACACAGAGAGTAATAACTTGGTACCTTATAGCCAGCATATCATCTTTTTACTCAATATCATACTTGTTTATATCAAAAAGAGACATACTGGGGACATGGTCATCTGTACTTTAATATTTGTACCTAATATTATATCCTAAGACATACTGGACATGGTCATCTGTACTTTGATATTTGTACCTAATATTGTACCCAAAGACATACTAGGGACATGGTAATTTGTACTTTAATATTTGTACTTGTACCTATACCCTGAGACATACTGTGGACATGGTCATCTGTACTTTAATAATATACTTAATGTTCCTTATACCCTAAGATATACTGGGGACATGGTCATCTGTACTTTGATATTTGTACCTAATATTATACCCTGTATGTCAGAGATATACTGGGAACATGATCATCTGTACTTTGATAATTGTACCTAATATTATACCCTGTAACATGTCAGAGATATACTGGGAACATGGTCATCTGTACTTTGATATTTGTACCTAATATTATACCCTGTATGTCAGAGATATACTGGGAACATGATCATCTGTACTTTGATAATTGTACCTAATATTATACCCTGTATGTCAGAGATATACTGGGAACATGGTCATCTGTACTTTGATATTTGTACCTAATATTATACCCTGTATGTCAGAGATATACTGGGAACATGGTCATCTGTACTTTGATATTTGTACCTAATATTATACCCTGTATGTCAGAGATATACTGGGAACATGGTCATCTGTACTTTGATATTTGTACCTAATATTATACCATGTATGTCAGAGATATACTGGGAACATGGTCATCTGTACTTTGATATTTGTACCTAATATTATACCATGTATGTCAGAGATATACTGGGAACATGGTCATCTGTACTTTGATATTTGTACCTAATATTATACCATGTATGTCAGAGATATACTGTGGACATGGTCATCTGTACTTTAATAATGTACTTAATTGTCCTTTTACCCTAAGATATACTGGGGACATGGTCATCTGTACTTTGATATTTGTACCTAATATTATACCCTGTATGTCACAGATATACTGGGAACATGATCAAACAAATACAATACACTGTAGGCCTACATACTATAACCTTCAATGTTCATAAATCAAAGATTTCCACAAAACACAAAAAATGTCAAAAAAGATTTAATCATGAACCTGATGATATGGAACTAACACAGAACTTTCATTGTGGAATCAATTGGTGACATTTTAGAACTAAAACAAAAGATAGTCTTAAAATACAATCACAGTCTTCAATAATACAAAATTAAAACAGATCTTTCATCAGGGAATCATAATGCCATTTTAGAAATTGTCAAAAGTAAATAAAAAAACACTTCCTCACCAGTGATTAAGTATAATTACTTTAAATCAGAGTGTCTGGAGACAAGATTTTATATTGATTTTTTTTCATTTTTGTTTAACACATCATTAGAAACAGTGTTCTATTTATTTTTAAGATATAAATGATTGTACATCAGAGAAAATCTTTAAACCAAACATGAAATGCAGCTATAACAAATATTTGGACTGTACTTTAATCAAATGAACCAGGGAAAAGCAGATCATGTTTACTTGAATAAGGCCCTACCACAATAAATAGGCACATGTTTACAAACATGACAAGTCTAAACCACAATAAATAGGCACATGTTTACAAAATGACAAGTCTAAATCATATCATAACAGGGGTGGCAGGTTACTTGTCACAAAATATCAGAGCTATAGGTCCTACCATGACAAATTGTCACATGTTTACAAACATGACAAGTCTAAATCATATCATAACAGGGGTGGCAGGTTACTTGTCACAAAATATCAGAGCTATAGGTCCTACCATGACAAATTGTCACATGTTTACAAACATGACAAGTCTAAATTAGATTAAGACAGGGGTGGCAGGTTACTTGTTACAAAATATCAGAGCTATAGGTCCTACCATGACAAATTGTCACATGTTTACAAACATGACAAGTCTAAATTAGATTAAGACAGGGGTGGCAGATTACTTGCCATCACAAAATTTTAGCGCTACAGCAATGTATGGAATCAGAGCAAGACAAAATGTTTAACCTGTACACCTGTGCATATCTGGAAAATAGACCATATTGTTTTGCTTTTTGCCAGACCTCAGATGTTCCTGTTTATCTTGGTAAACCTAAATGTAAGCTAAATGCATGAAATGTCTTTGATGTTATTGTTATGTCTGGTAATTAGATGCACCTGACCATTATAAACACATTTCATACTTCTTCTGAAGAGTCAATGGTTCAATTTATTTGAGAGAGAGAGAGAGAGAGAGAGAGAGAGAGAGAGAGAGAGAGAGAGAGAGAGAGAGAGAAAGAGAGAGAGAGAGAGAGAGAGAGAGAGAGAGAGAGAGAGAGAGAGAGAGAGAGAGAGAGAGAGAGAGAGAGAGAGAGAGAGAGAGAGAGAGAGAGAGAGAGAGAGAGAGAGAGAGGAACACACATATTCCCTGTCGATCTGCATCTTTGTATCATTGTTTGATGGTTTTAAATGTAGACATATAGATTTGACCCATGTGAATAGTCTGAGCATAAAATTCCCTTGATGTAAAACCAATGGCAGCCAAATATTATCAAATTTGGTCAGACTTGGAGATATGCTGTCATATTTCATTGTCTAGGAGAAACTTGAACCAATGATACTAAAATCACCAACACTTATAAAATAAACATCAGAAACTCATCCTACATTTGACTCTGGACCCAATATATATCCATGTTCTGTCCATACTGTCAAAATTTAGTTTATCAAATTAAGAGACCATTACAAATGCTTTTTTCCTTTTGACAATAACAATATTACCTCAATGATTTTAACCAGAATCATACACAGAAATACACAGACCAATTTTGCTTCACCTCTTTGTAATAATGCACACTTAGAAACTGTCTCCTAGTTTTTTGACTGTTTTATTATTGTTGTTTTATGCAACGCCAAAAATTTCTCACTTTTACAAGGTGACATAGTCAGATTGTTTAGTTATGGCATTAACTTCAAAATGACTGACAGATGAATGACTACAATTACATTTCATTTCATTTTCTTGTTGGAGATATAACCAGCTTTAAGTGAAATACCACAATTTTAACCTGTGCTATGGACCGACACCTATGCAATGAGGGGTCATTTATGCGCCACAGGACTTCAGATTTAAGTCTCATTTGAAAAACCTGTGATTTGCATTTGGCAAAGAAAAAAAATCATTTTTATAGTCTTTGGTCTGCCCAAAGTACCAGGAATTGAATCTGGAGCCCATTGATTGCAAATCAAATGCTTTACTACAAGACCCCGACAAGTTAATAAGTTACTAAAGGGTCTGTAACTAAACATTTTTGTGGGAGTTATATATAGTTTCTATAAATAACTCATAAAATGTCTTTGACAGTATAGCATTTTTCTCCTCTGTGTGTCTTTTTGTTCTATGTGGGTTGTTTATACGTGTAGGTTTTATAATTAACTCATAAAGCGTCTTTCACAGTATAGCATTTTTCTCCCCTGTGCATCTTCAAAGATTGGTATTTGTTCTGCGTGAGTTATACTTTTTATAACGGGTTCAGTGTCTTAGACAATATAACTCTTTTTCTCCCCTGTGCATCTTCAAAGATTTGTTTTTGTTCTGCGTGAGTTATAGTTTATATAAGGAGCTCACAAAGCATCTTAGACAATATAACTCTTTTTCTCCCCTGTGCATCTTGATTGGGGTACCAAATTTTAAATCATTATTCAATGTATGATTTTTTAAATAGGGGAATGGCTTTAAATTTTTACCTTCATCACAACATTGTTAGCATCCAGTAGGGAATCAGATATCTTGACATTTCCCACCTCAACCAATTCCTGTAGGATCATTTGAAATGCTCCAATCCATCTGGAAAAATAATATATATATATATGTAAATTAAAAAATAAAATCCACAAGGATAATTATTATACATCAGATGACTTGTTTCATGTTGTATGACATCACAGATATGCTTATTTAAACTTGACATTGTGACATCAATGTCAGTATACAGCCAGTGTAATATCACATGAACATCAGTATGCATTGGACAATATCAATAATGTTCCAATATGACATCACTGATGTGTCAGAGTGACATCAAATGACCTATCGCCAAATACCTGACATATGACTCTCCATGTACATGATGTCATTCGACTGAGACATCATAATAACACAAATTTTTGAAGGACCATTTTAAAGTGACATCATATTGTAAAAGTCTGCCAAAAGGTGTCGTGTCAAGCCTTTTGCAAAAGGTCAGTTATACATTACTATTATGTTATATTTTTACCTATACACTATGACATCAGAAAAAAAGTCAGTAGAAAGTCAAGGTGACATTATTGACATACCTGAGATGGCATTATTGACATACCTGAGATGACATCACTGACATTTGACTTAGTATGACAGTATGACATCAGGGACAAGGTTACATCACTGGTATTTTAATATTATACATTATTATACCTTCTGTTATAATCTCATAATCTTATGAATATGCAATATCACCCTCTCATGAATATTTATATAGTATAACACCCCATGTCTGTTCTATATATGTTACATGTGATTATACAGAATGTGACATAATTAACATGCCATTGCTAATGTTCTTTACAAATATATACATGTATAAGTTTGATGTTTTGCTTTTTACGCCATACTCAACAATCTTTCAGTCATATGATGGCGTCCAGTTTTTATTGGTGGAGGAGAAACCCCGGTTACCCGGGTAAAGACCACCGACCTTCCGCAAGAAAACATGTATAAGTGATGTGAGCTGGTTCACAAGAGTATAAAGATAACCCTGTATATGTATTACTGTCATTTTTCCTAATTAATTTGTTATAGAAATACAATAAATAGGTCAATCTGGTAAAAATATGTAGGTCAGAAGTATGATATGAATAGGTGAATCACATTAAATCATACACATGTTATATCAATCAGAGTCATGTGGGACAAGTAAAATCATCTAAGCAATTGTTTACTTTTGTCACAGTCAATGATCAGAAATCTCCTTGAAGATTACTTATTATTACATTTCATCATGAAGATGGATATACTGTCATTGTCTGTTTCATCCTAAAAATGTATTAGTAATGTCATTCACAAAGATTACCAATTAATCAAAATGATTGACTTTTATCATAATTAACATTACCATACCAGTAGAGCAAGGATGAAGGTTAAATATCCTAAAGAAAATAGCATTTATCTTAAGTTATCTCAAGGTCTTTATATCTATCTAAGTTATCTCAGGGTCTTTATGTCTATCTAAGTTATCTCAGAGTCTTTATATTTATCTAAGATATCTCAAGGTCTTTATATCTATCTAAGATATCTCAAGGTCTTTATATCTATCTAAGATATCTCAAGGTCTTTATATCTATCTAAGATATCTCAAGGTCTTTATATCTATCTATTTTATCTCAAGGTCTTTATATCTATCTAAGATATCTCAGGGTCTTTATATCTATCTAAGTTATCTCAAGGTCTTTATATCTATCTAAGTTATCTCAAGGTCTTTATATCTATCTAAGTTATCTCAAGGTCTTTATATCTATCTATGTTATCTCAGAGTCTTTATATCTATCTAAGTTATCTCAGAGTCTTTATATCTATCTATGTTATCTCAGAGTCTTTATATCTATCTAAGTTATCTCAGAGTCTTTATATCTATCTAAGATATCTCAAGGTCTATATGTCTATCTAAGATATCTCAAGGTCTTTATATCTATCTAAGATATCTCAAGGTCTTTATATCTATCTAAGATATCTCAAGGTCTTTATATCTATCTAAGATATCTCAAGGTCTTTATATCTATCTAAGATATCTCAAGGTCTTTATATCTATCTAAGATATCTCAAGGTCTTTATATCTATCTAAGATATCTCAAGGTCTTTGTATCTATCTAAGTTATCTTAGGGTCTTTGTATCTATCTAAGTTATCTTAGGGTCATTGTATCTATCTAAGTTATCTTAGGGTCATTGTATCTATCTAAGTTATCTTAGGGTCATTGTATCTATCTAAGTTATCTCAGGGTCATTATATCTATCTAAGTTATCTCAGAGTCTTTATATCTATCTAAGATATCTCAAGGTCTATATATCTATCTAAGATATCTCAAGGTCTTTATATCTATCTAAGTTATCTCAAGGTCTTTATATCTATCTAAGTTATCTCAAGGTCTATATATCTATCTAAGATATCTCAAGGTCTATATATCTATCTAAGATATCTCAAGGTCTTTATATCTATCTAAGTTATCTCAAGGTCTTTATATCTATCTAAGTTATCTCAGAGTCTTTATATCTATCTAAGATATCTCAAGGTCTTTATATCTATATAAGATATCTCAGGGTCTTTATATTTATCTAAGTTATCTCAGAGTCTTTGTATCTATCTAAGTTATCTTAGGGTCATTGTATCTATCTAAGTTATCTCAAGGTCTTTGTATCTATCTAAGTTATCTCAGAGTCTTTGTATCTATCTAAGTTATCTTAGGGTCATTGTATCTATCTAAGTTATCTCAGAGTCTTTATATCTATCTATGTTATCTCAGAGTCTTTATATCTATCTATGTTATCTCAGAGTCTTTATATCTATCTAAGTTATCTCAGAGTCTTTATATCTATCTAAGATATCTCAAGGTCTTTATATCTATCTATGTTATCTCAGAGTCTTTATATCTATCTATGTTATCTCAGAGTCTTTATATCTATCTAAGTTATCTCAGAGTCTTTATATCTATCTATGTTATCTCAGAGTCTTTATATCTATCTATGTTATCTCAGAGTCTTTATATCTATCTATGTTATCTCAGAGTCTTTATATCTATCTATGTTATCTCAGAGTCTTTATATCTATCTAAGTTATCTCAGAGTCTTTATATCTATCTAAGATATCTCAAGGTCTTTATATCTATCTATGTTATCTCAGAGTCTTTATATCTATCTAAGATATCTCAAGGTCTTTATATCTATCTATGTTATCTCAGAGTCTTTATATCTATCTATGTTATCTCAGAGTCTTTATATCTATCTATGTTATCTCAGAGTCTTTATATCTATCTATGTTATCTCAGGGTCTTTATATCTATCTAAGTTATCTCAGAGTCTTTATATCTATCTAAGATATCTCAAGGTCTTTATATCTATCTAAGTTATCTCAAGGTCTTTATATCTATCTAAGTTATCTCAAGGTCTTTATATCTATCTAAGATATCTCAAGGTCTTTATATCTATCTACATTATCTCAAGGTCTTTATATCTATCTAAGATATCTCAAGGTCTATATATCTATCTAAGATATCTCAAGGTCTATATATCTATCTAAGATATCTCAGGGTCTTTATATCTATCTAAGATATCTCAAGGTCTATATATCTATCTAAGATATCTCAAGGTCTATATATCTATCTAAGATATCTCAAGGTCTTTATATCTATCTAAGATATCTCAGGGTCTTTATATCTATCTAAGATATCCCAAGGTCTTTATATTTATCTAGGTTATCTTAGGGTCTTTTATCTACCTAAGTTATCTTAGGGCCTTTTATCTACCTAAGTTATCTCAGGGCCTTTTATCTACCTAAGTTATCTTAGGGCCTTTTATCTACCTAAGTTATCTCAGGGCCTTTTATCTACCTAAGTTATCTTAGGGTCTTTTATCTACCTAAGTTATCTCAGGGCCTTTTATCTACCTAAGTTATCTTAGGGCCTTTTATCTACCTAAGTTATCTCAGGGCCTTTTATCTACCTAAGTTATCTTAGGGCCTTTTATCTACCTAAGTTATCTCAGGGCCTTTTATCTACCTAAGTTATCTTAGGGTCTTTATACCTATCTCAGTTAGCTCAAGGTCTTTGTATCTATCAAAGTTATCTGTAAGTTTTTATTTGTATTTAAGTCATCAAGGTTTTTATATGTATCTAAGTCATCCAGGTTTTTATATATATCTAAGTCATCAAGGTTTTTATATGTATCTACGTCATCAAGGTTTTTATATGTATCCAAGTCATCAAGGTTTTTATATGTATCTAAGTCATCATGGTTTTTATATATATCCAAGTCATCAAGGTTTTTATATGTATCT
The DNA here is from genome assembly GCA_030159075.1 of Atrina japonica. Taxonomy (NCBI): domain Eukaryota; kingdom Metazoa; phylum Mollusca; class Bivalvia; order Pterioida; family Pinnidae; genus Atrina; species Atrina japonica. Next base: position 1,580,159 of record BROG01000095.1, read on the forward strand.
AAGTCATCAAGGTTTTTATATGTATCTTAGTCATCAAGGTTTTTATATGTATCTAAGTCATCATGGTTTTTATATGTATCTAAGTCATCAAGGTTTTTATATATATCTAAGTCATCAAGGTTTTTATATGTATCTAAGTCATCAATGTTTTTATATGTATCTAAGTCATCATGTTTTTATATATATCCAAGTCATCAAGGTTTTTATATATATCTAAGTCATCAAGGTTTTTATATGTATCTAAGTCATCAAGGTTTTTATATGTATCTAAGTCATCAAGGTTTTTATATATATCTAAGTCATCAAGGTTTTTATATGTATCTAAGTCATCAAGGTTTTTATATATATCTAAGTCATCAAGGTTTTTATATGTATCTTAGTCATCAAGGTTTTTATATGTATCTTAGTCATCAAGGTTTTTATATGTATCTAAGTCATCAAGGTTTATATATTTATTTAAGTTATTTCCTGGTTTCACTGTAATATCATGTATTTTACATTACGGCAATATGAGCTGTCATCAGTGAAGACTTAACATGTAGATTTTACGCAATATTCTCTCATATACCTCAGAAAGATATCACCTGGTGGTTAAAAGAAGAAGTATATGTATAGTATTAGAACCAACATGCAAACATAACCAATTGTAATCATCAGATTGAATCTGCCATTGTAAAATCAACTTTCTGTATATTTTACCAAGATAACCAAGTGTCAAGCACATGAAATTTGCCATAAATAACCTTGTATTTATTTCATATACATGAAAAAAAAAATAATATAGTGTTATTAAATGGGTGTTTTCATATTGATACTGTATTATGTCTGAGTACAGTTGTATTGGGTTGAGGTCAGCTGATTGAGACCCAAAGGACTGTACGAGGGCATAATACAGGATCAATATGAAAACACCCATTCATGACACCTTTATGAACCAAAGACTTAAAATGACCAATAAAAGCTGACTAAAATAATAAATTTATGTGAAGCAGCTATAAACAAAATAACATTTGATGATATTCCTTATACTGCTTCTAAATTTAGTTCTCATTCAATAATCTCATTATAATCATTATGCCCTCATGCATTTTTGGTTGTGTCATAAGCCAGTGACTTCAGGTATGTCAAATTCAATGGAGTGTGTGTTAAAACGTTGCTTTCATACATTTTTTATATGATAGATCAGCATCATTTTAAATGCTGGAAAAACTTTATAGGCCCTACCCAAAAGGACAGTGGTACAGACATATAATTTACAGTCTTCATTCTTGTCCAATATGGAATTCACTGACTGTGTATGTCCCATATGATATTAGGTCAAACATCGACTGTGTAAGTTATAGTTTTATGACTGACATGACTCATGAGTCAAAATCCCCATCAAATCTTCCCGTCTTCTGCATTTCTGGCTGAGACTCTCTCAGGGACTTAAATTTTCTTTGTTTCCGTCTGCTAAATATAGAAAGTCCATTCCAGAATGTTCAATTTTTGGGAAATCAATTACAGTCCATTTCAGTTTACTCCTGATTTATCCCTTACTATTTTTGAAGTGGGGTGATTTTCTCAATGCTTCCATGCATGATTCAGAACCAGAAGTGAAAATTCTGTATGAGACCGGTTAAAATTTCTGCATTAACCAGTTTTTTTGTATTAGCCCTGTATTAATGACCTGTTGTCAGACATATAAAATCATATTAAATGTACAATTTCTGGTGTATTTTAAGTCACTGGCTAATAATTATATGTATTGCTATGACTGTGTTATTTTGGCATTGCTTTGGCTTCAACAAGTATCTAAACATGCACATTAAAGGTCCTCCAAGTTTTCACTTGTATATTACTATCAAAATCAGAGAAATCTCGATTGCAATACAGTATTTATCCCGTGCCTGAAGAATATGTTTATGAGGTTAAATGTACATAATTCCATGTTTGGAGATTATTTTATTGTATCAAATGATTTGTCAATGTCCTAAGAACGTTATCAATGACAGTTCCTATTGCTCTAATACCAACACTATCACACCAATTGGAATCCAATAGAGTACATTTCGAAATTGAAAAATTAAAAAAAAATACTTCAGACATCCTAGTGTAATGATGATTCAAAAATTAGATATAGGTGTCGCAGCTTTGTTATTCAAACATATTTTAAAATCGTCCATTTAAATTGGTATTTGCAATTTACATGGTGAATAAATATTCCCTATTGGCAAAATTTCAAAATAAATGAGTTAAGAGAAGTACAGATGATAATGAAAACATTCATCATAAAACAACGCCCACGATGTAATTGATATTCCACAATATTATACTACCTAACCCGGGAATAACCTCCCATAGGAAGTGTTCCACTACATTAAGCAAAGTTTACCTTTGATGTCACCGACAAAAGTCTAGTACATACAACAGAATGATCAAACTTAAAATACATCCAACTGTTGTAAGTCCTAAACAGGTTCTAAATAGCCAGTTGTTGGTCAGGATTTGAAAGCAGATTTTCAATTGTAAGCTGTACCCGGGTTAGAATGTTGAGACAGATCCAAATTGTAATCTGTACCTGGGTTAGAAAATTAAGACAGAATCCAAATTGTAAGCTGTACCCGGGTTAGAATGTTGAGACAGAATCCAAATTGTAAGCTGTACCTGGGTTAGAAAATTAAGACAGAATCCAAATTGTAAGCTGTACCCGGGTTAGAAAATTAAGACAGAATCCAAATTGTAAGCTGTACCCGGGTTAGAAAATTAAGACAGAATCCAAATTGTAAGCTGTACTCGGGTTAGAAAATTAAGACAGATCCAAATTGTAAGCTGTACCCGGGTTAGAATATTAAGACAGATCCAAATTGTAAGCTGTACCCGGGTTAGAATGTTGAGACAGAATCCAAATTGTAAGCTGTACCCGGGTTAGAAAATTAAGACAGAATCCAAATTGTAAGCTGTACCCGGGTTAGAATATTAAGACAGATCCAAATTGTAAGCTGTACCCGGGTTAGAATGTTGAGACAGAATCCAAATTGTAAGCTGTACCCGGGTTAGAAAATTAAGACAGAATCCAAATTGTAAGCTGTACCCGGGTTAGAATGTTGAGACAGAATCCAAATTGTAAGCTGTACCCGGGTTAGAATGTTGAGACAGAATCCAAATTGTAAGCTGTACCCGGGTTAGAATGTTGAGACAGAATCCAAATTGTAAGCTGTACCCGGGTTAGAAAATTAAGACAGAATCCAAATTGTAAGCTGTACCCGGGTTAGAATGTTGAGACAGAATCCAAATTGTAAGCTGTACCCGGGTTAGAATGTTGAGACAGATCCAAATTGTAAGCTGTACCCGGGTTAGAATGTTGAGACAGAATCCAAATTGTAAGCTGTACCCGGGTTAGAATGTTGAGACAGAATCCAAATTGTAAGCTGTACTCAGGTTAGAAAATTAAGACAGAATCCAAATTGTAAGCTGTACCCGGGTTAGAATGTTGAGACAGAATCCAAATTGTAAGCTGTACCCGGGTTAGAATGTTGAGACAGAATCCAAATTGTAAGCTGTACCCGGGTTAGAAAATTAAGACAGAATCCAAATTGTAAGCTGTACCCAGGTTAGAATGTTGAGACAGAATCCAAATTGTAAGCTGTACCTGGGTTAGAATGTTGAGACAGAATCCAAATTGTAAGCTGTACTCAGGTTAGAAAATTAAGACAGAATCCAAATTGTAAGCTGTACCCGGGTTAGAATGTTGAGACAGAATCCAAATTGTAAGCTGTACTCAGGTTAGAATGTTGAGACAGATCCAAATTGTAAGCTGTACTCAGGTTAGAATGTTGAGACAGATCCAAATTGTAAGCTGTACTCAGGTTAGAATGTTGAGACAGATCCAAATTGTAAGCTGTACTCAGGTTAGAATGTTGAGACAGAATCCAAATTGTAAGCTGTACCTGGGTTAGAATATTCAGAGAGCCGGCCTGGCTCAGTTGGTAGCGCGCTCAACTCTGGATCGTATGGTCATGAGTTTGAGTCCTGCCAGCTGCAGGTTGGTTTCCTGTCTTTCGGATGAGACAGTAAAAACCAAGGTCCCGTTGTCACAGTAGGTGTCGGCACATTAAAGAACACTCACTGCTCAATGGCCGTAAGTGCCGAGCATAGGCCAAAATTTGTAGCCCTTCACCGGCATTTGGTGACGTCTCCATATGAGTGAAATATTCTTGAGTGTGAAATTAAACAACAATAAACAAATAAACAAAAGAATATTAAGACAGAATCCAAATTGTTCCTCATCATTTACTTAGATAATGATGTGACAGATAATAAGTTGTAATTTGTTATTAAGTTAGAATGTTGAACCAGATTACAAATTGTTATGTTATTAAGTTTGAATGTTGAACCAAATTACAAATTGTTATGTTGTTATGTCAGAATGTTGAGCCAGATTACAAATCGTTATGTTATTAAGTTTGAATGTTGAGCCAGATGACAAATTGTAATGTTATTAATTTTGAATGTTGAGCCAGATTACAAATTGTTATGTTGTTATGTCAGAATGTTGAGCCAGATTACAAATTGTTATGTTATTAAATTTGAATGTTGAGCCAGATTACAAATTGTTATGTTATTAATTTTGAATGTTGAGCCAGATTACAAGTTGTTATGTTATTAAATTTGAATGTTGAGCCAAATTACAAATTGTTATGTTATTAAGTTTGAATGTTGAACCAAATTACAAATTGTTATGTTTTTGAATTTGAATGTTGAGCCAGATTACAAATTGTTATGTTATTAATTTTGAATGTTGAGCCAGATTACAAATTGTTATGTTATTAAATTTGAATGTTGAGCAAGATTACAAATTGTTATGTTATTAAGTTAGAATGTTGAGCCAGATTACAAAATGTTATGTTGTTATGTCAGAATGTTGAGCCAGATTACAAATTGTTATGTTGTTATGTCAGAATGTTGAGCCATGTTACAAATTGTTATGTTGTTATGTCAGAATGTTGAGCCAGATTACAAATTGTTATGTTGTTATGTCAGAATGTTGAGCCAAATTACAAATCATTATGTTATTAATTTTGAAAGTTGAGCCAGATTACAAATTGTTATGTTATTAAGTTTGAATGTTGAGCCATATTACAAATTGTTATGTTATTAATTTTGAATGTTGTGCCAGATTACAAATTGTTATGTTGTTATGTCAGAATGTTGAGCCAGATTACAAATTGTTATGTTGTTATGTCAGAATGTTGAGCCAGATTACAAATTGTTATGTTGTTATGTCAGAATGTTGAGCCAGATTACAAATTGTTATGTTGTTATGTCAGAATGTTGAGCCAGATTACAAATCATTATGTTATTAATTTTGAAAGTTGAGCCAGATTACAAATTGTTATGTTATTAAGTTTGAATGTTGAGCCATATTACAAATTGTTATGTTATTAATTTTGAATGTTGTGCCAGATTACAAATTGTTATGTTGTTATGTCAGAATGTTGAGCCAGATTACAAATTGTTATGTTGTTATGTCAGAATGTTGAGCCAGATTACAAATTGTTATGTTATTAATTTTGAATGTTGTGCCAGATTACAAATTGTTATGTTGTTATGTCAGAATGTTGAGCCAGATTACAAATTGTTATGTTGTTATGTCAGAATGTTGAGCCAGATTACAAATTGTTATGTTGTTATGTCATAATGTTGAGCCAGATTACAAATTGTTATGTTGTTATGTCAGAATGTTGAACCAGATTCTACATTTGGTAACTGCTGTTATTGAGTTTCTTAATAAATTTATCATAAAACATAAAGGCACTGCTTGGCACTACGTCTATACATAGCAGAATTTTAAACAAAACTTTTAATACAACATAATGCTGAAATATAGAGTGTCTTTACATACATGGTAGGGCTTGTCCCAGTTCCCCCTTGTATCATAAAAACCAACTGATTTATGTTTTTATCCTGGTTCTATAGATATACCTTTACAATTATTGATAAAATGTCATTTTAATGAACTGTACACAGAACAAACACAAGACTTCATTCAACTGATCAATGACAGAAACGGCACTATATTCAGTTCCTAATGAATTATCAAACACAATATTTACTTTTACGGAACATTTTTATTTCCATTCAGCATAATACCAAATAGAAAATTACAATGATTCACAATATCACATAGAACCTATAATGATTCACAGTACCAAAAGGATCTTACAATGATTAACATAATCAAATAGAACCTATAATGATTCACAATACAAAATAAAACCTTCAATAATTAACCCAAAGAGAAACTACAATGATTCACAAAACCAAATAGAAACTACAATGATTCACAAAAAAATTAAACCTTCAATGATTTACAATACCAAATAGAACATATAATGATTCACAATACCAAATAAAACCTGATTCACAGTATCAAATAGATCTTACAATGATTCAAAGTACCAAATAGATCTTACAATAATTCACAGTATCAAGTAGAACCTACATGTCTAATGATTCACAACACAAAATAAAACCTTCAATGATTCACAGTATCAAATAGAACCTATATTGATTCACAATATAAAATAAAACCTTCAATAATTAACAATACCAAATAAATCTACAATGATTCACAATACCAAATAAAAACTACAATGATTCACAATACCAAATAAAAACTACAATGATTCACAATACCAAATATATCTTACAATGATTTACAGTACCAAACAGAACCTATAATGATTCACAGTAATAAATAATACCCTACAGGATCATCAGTGATTTATAATGCCACATCATGTATATGATGATTCACAATACCAAATAGATTATTATTATGATGATTCACAATACCAGATAGATTATATGATGATTCACAATACCAGATAGATCATATGATGATTCACAATACCAGATAGATTATATGATGATTCACAATATCAAATAAAACCTACTGTATATTGATTCACAATATTATATAGAACTGATAAAGAATCACAGACACAAATCTTCACAAAATACATTTCACCTACTAATTATCTGGTACATATAAGTCACATTCAACTCTGTTCTTAGCAACAATGTTACAATAAAACTTATCATGATCATTTGATGGTCAATAGCTTGATACACTAATTAGTAATCAAGTACTTTCATAAAACACATTCTACTCATTACATGTGATTGTAGCCAGCTGTAAGTCACACTTATACAACAATTATCCATGGTTCATCCATGGTCAGTCCTTAGACACACTCATTAGTAACAGGTATTTTCACCTTATACTTGTTGATAAACATCAGTAGCTAAGCCGATTGTCATTGTTATCAAGTGAGAGTGGGGAAAGGCTTATAATTCTGTAAGGATAAAGGCTAAATTATAACACAAAACAAATGAACTGGTCAGGCAAGTCTAATTGTTATCTATTTCTGTATTGTCTTTTAGCACGCGATATCAACCTGACAACCAATATTGACTGGTTGTTTGAGGATATTTGATCTGATGTGGAACATCCAATCAGATTAAAAGACCGTAATTTACAACTATAGCATCAGCAAATGGTCAACAGCATCCTGTATATACAAGTAAATGTAACAACGGGAAGAAATATACAAAGAAAAACAGATACAGATGTACTGGAGAGTTTTTAAACATACATATATTACAAATTCCTGTATATAATTTGTATGTAAAAAATAAGGCAAGATGTTGGATTCAGAAATACGATTTAATATGAAAAAATCATAAAATTTTTCTAAAAAGTAGTCACAGATATAAAAACAAGGCATGTTTGAGATAGATAATGCCCATGAGAACTAAGTAATTCATCATGAATTTAAAGTCCCATAACTCAAAAGGTGACCCTAATAAAACATATTGGAAATCTCATTGGTTTACAGAAACATGATCAATTTTAATTAAAAATTGAGGAAAAAACTAAAGTTATTTGATGTAAACAAAAATATTACAAATAAAAATATAAACAAAAAGCAAAAGGTAAAAAGACAAACCAAAAACAATAATCCCAAACTTAATCCTGGAGGCTGAATAAAGATCAAAGCTTTTCTTATGCAATCTAATACATTTAATTTCATTTACATTTCAAATAATTTGCAGATGTCTTACAACCAAACCCCCACTCTACCCCATCCCATTCCACTAATAAAATGGAAACAAAATGAATGTATCCAGGTAGGATGCAGTTAAGACAACAAAAGAAAATGGCTGATATTTTTGTCTTACCTGTTACTAAGGTACTTGTTGTAATTGTACAGGTGAATCTCAATTACTTCTTCTTTCTCTATTGGTCGGGCTACAGGCCATTGGAATGTCTGGATAAAATCAGTATATGATTAGTCATATATTAGATATTTAAGATAATCTTATTATGATTATCTGGTGATATAATTATCTTTACTAAACAGAAGGAAACATACCACATTTGGAGATTAATCTCTAAGATAAATTGTTTTAGGTATCTTTATACTGGACAAATTCACAGATATTTACTAAAGAAAATCAACATGAAATGGAGGCATTTAAAATAAACTAATTAGCATAAAAATGTATAATTGTCCTGTAAATGTGTTATAGTGATGTCAGTGTTTTTGTTTGATGTCATATAGTGTTGTCAGTGTTTATGACTGATGTCATATATTGTTGTCAATGTTCTTGCCTAATGTCATATAGTACTTTCAATGTTCTTGCTTGATGTCATATAGTGTTGTCAGTGTTCTTGCTTGATGTCATATAGTGTTGTCAGTGTTCTTGCTTGATGTCATATAGTGTTGTCAGTGTTCTTGCTTGATGTCATATAGTATTGTCAGTGTTCTTGCTTGATGTCATATAGTGTTATCAGTATTTTGCTTGATGTCATATAGTATTGTCAGTGTTCTTGCTTGATGTCATATAGAGTTGTTAGTGTTCTTGCTTGATGTCATATAGTGTTGTCAGTGTTCTTGCTTGATGTCATATAGTGTTGTCAGTGTTCTTGTATGTCATATAGTGTTGTCAGTATTCTTGTATGATGTCATATAGTGTTGTCAGTGTTCTTGTATGATGTCATATAGTGTTGTCAATGTTTTGCTTGATGTCTCAAAAGAAAGTATGGAATTTTGCTGGTTGTCATAAAAATTGTTATTGTTCTTGTTAGAATGTTTCAGAATGTCAAAATAATTGTTACTGTCCTTGCTGAATGTCATAAATAAAGCATGTGATCAAGCTGGATGTGATCTAGGGTTGTTTATATTCTGTCTTGATGTCATTATTTGTCAGTGCTCTTGTTGGCTGTATCATAAGAATATATACAATTTGACTATATATCAAATAAGATTATCTGTGTCCTGTTTATTGTCATATATCAATGTCAATCATGGACGTCATATACGACTGAAAGTTCAGTACATTGTCAGATAAGACTGTCAGAACACTGTCTGACATTTTCTGAGAATAAATTTCTTGTCTGTCTGAACTATTTCTTGTCATACAATACTGTTACCATTCTGATGTTATATACATTGTACATTTGCTAATATTTTGTTTATTGCCATGTCATAAAACATATATTGTTTTTCTAATGTAATTTTTTTCAGTGTTTTGATTTACAAGACTTTTCTGATGGTATCATACAGGATAATGAAAGTTTGGCTGTCATAGAAGATGTTTACCATTCTGCTGTTATTTTGGTAACAAATTTAAACTTTAATGCCTTGTTGTGGTTGGTTAAAATATGGGCATGTGCATTTGCCAGATTACTTAAGTCTAAAAATATTACTCAACTTGGCTATCCAGAAATCTGATTGGCTGAGCAAGCCAAGTTGAGAATATTCTCAGACTTGAGTAAATTCTCAAGTTTTATGGTGTCAGGCCCTGTTTTGCTGTTGGTGTCATTGATAATATCAGGACATGTACAGTAAGGGTTAACATTCTAAGGATAATCATCATTCTGTTGGGTTTGTTATTTAAATTCTAATTCATCTGTGTTGTTTTAAAGTTACCCGGTATGTCATTACTTTGTCATGTTATGCAGACCTATCATTATTTTGCATGTGACATCCCATTTCCATTATTCTGTTTGATGTCATACAAAGTTGTCAGTATCCTGGTGGGCTGGCATTATTTGTAATTACAGAAGCACTTCAGTAAACAGTCAGCTTGTTATTGTTGATTGTTGCTCTGTTTTGAGGCGTAATACTTACACCTTGAGGAATGTTTATCAAGATTAATACAATTGATTTACAATAAATTTTTAAAGAAAGTGTGAAAGTTAGCAAAAACATGCTGGCTGATAATTTACTATATCCCAAGAAGTGATCATACAATTTGTTCACTTGTTGATACATAATTGGAACCTAAATTATATAACTGCAACAAATAGAACATAAATGTGTTCTTTACAGACATATGTAAGGTTAAGAGGCTGCTATCTACAGAATGAGTGGGTGTATTAGCTATACACATGGCTTTATATGTATATATGTACATATATCATATACACATTGTTACATATTAGTATGTAAATCTATCATATAGATATGTTACAGATCTGATAACAGACCCTGTTCTATCATTAACTGTACACAATATAAATAAAATCTGTATCCTGTTGTCATATAACCAGTGTTTCAACATCTATACAAAGGTCAGCTTGTAGCAATATAAACCATCAAAATAAAACAATAATCTTCTGATCTCAAAACAAGCCAAAACAATACCCTCCATGTACTTCTTCTGATCTCGAAACAAGCCAAAACAATACCCTCCATATACTTCTTCTGATCTCAAAACAAGCCAAAACAATACCCTCCATGTGCTTCTACTCATCTCAAAACAAGCCAAAACAATACCCTTCATTTGCTTCTACTGATCTCAAAACAAGCCAAAACAATATCCTCCATGTGCTTCTACTTATCTCAAAACAAGCCAAAACAGTACCCTCCATGTACTTCTGATCTCAAAACAAGCCAAAACAATACCCTCCATATACTTCTTCTGATATAAAAAAAAAGCCAAAACAATATCCTCCATGTGCTTCTTCTGATCTCAAAACAAGCCAAAACATTACCCTCCATGTGCTTCTACTCATCTCAAAACAAGCCAAAACAATACCCTCCATGTGCTTCTACTCATCTCAAAACAAGCCAAAACAATACCCTTCATTTGCTTCTACTGATCTCAAAACAAGCCAAAACAATATCCTCCATGTGCTTCTTCTGATCTCAAAACAAGCCAAAACAGTAACCTCCATATACTTCTTCTGATATAAAAAAAAGCCAAAACAATATCCTCCATGTGCTTCTTCTGATCTCAAAACAAGCCAAAACATTACCCTCCATGTGCTTCTACTCATCTCAAAACAAGCCAAAACAATACCCTTCATGTACTTCTTCTGATCTCAAAACAAGCCAAAACAATATCCTCCATGTACTTCTTCTGATCTCAAAACAAGCCAAAACAAAACCCTCCATGTGCTTCTTCTGATCTCAAAACAAGCCAAAACAATACCCTCCATATACTTCTTTGATCTCAAAACAAGCCAAAACAATACCTTCCATGTGCTTCTTTTGATCTCAAACCACGTCAAACAATACCCTCCATGTGCTTCTTCTGATCTCAAAACAAATCCCTCCATATACAATGTACTTCTACTGATCTCAAAATAAGCCAAAACAATACCTTTCATGTGCATCTTCTAATCTCAAAACAAGCCAAAACAATACCCTCCATATACTTCTTTGATCTCAAAACAAGCCAAAACTACATCCTCCATGTGCTTCTTCTGATCTCAAACCAAGCCAAAACATTACCCTCCATGTTCTTCTACTCATCTCAAAACAAGCCAAAACAATACCCTTCATGTACTTCTTCTGATCTCAAAACAAGCCAAAACAATATCCTCCATGTACTTCTTCTGATCTCAAAACAAGCCAAAACAAAACCCTCCATGTGCTTCTTCTGATCTCAAAACAAGCCAAAACAATACCCTCCATATACTTCTTTGATCTCAAAACAAGCCAAAACAATACCTTCCATGTGCTTCTTCTGATCTCAAACCAAGCCAAAACATTACCCTCCATGTTCTTCTACTCATCTCAAAACAAGCCAAAACAATACCCTTCATGTACTTCTTCTGATCTCAAAACAAGCCAAAACAATATCCTCCATGTACTTCTTCTGATCTCAAAACAAGCCAAAACAAAACCCTCCATGTGCTTCTTCTGATCTCAAAACAAGCCAAAACAATACCCTCCATATACTTCTTTGATCTCAAAACAATACCTTCCATGTGCTTCTTCTGATCTCAAACCAAGCCAAACAATACTCTCCATGTGCTTCTTCTGATCTCAAAACAAATCCCTCCATGTACAATGTACTTCTACTGATCTCAAAACAAGCCAAAACAATACCTTTCATGTGCATCTTCTAATCTCAAAACAAGCCAAAACAATACCCTCCATATACTTCTTTGATCTCAAAACAAGCCAAAACTACACCCCCCATGTGCTTCTTCTGATCTCAAACCAAGCCAAACAAAACCCTCCATGTGCTTCTTCTGATCTCAAAACAAATCCCTCCATGTATAATGTACTTCTACTGATTTCAAAACAAGCCAAAACAATACCTTTCATGTGCTTCTTCTGATCTCAAAACAAGCCAAAACAATATCCTCCATGTGAATCTACTCATCTCAAAACAAGCCAAAACAATACCCTCCATGTGCTTCTACTCATCTCAAAATAAGTCAAAACAATACCCTCCATGTGCTTCTACTGATCTCAAAGCAAGCCAAAACAATACCCTCCATGTGCTTCTACTGATCTCAAAACAAGCCAAAACAATACCCTCCATGTACTTCTTCTGATCTCAAAACAAGCCAAAACAATATCCTCCATGTGCTTCTTCTGATCTCAAAACAAGCCAAAACAATATCCTCCATGTGCTTCTTCTAATCTCAAAAATAAGCCAAAACAATACCCTCCATGTGCTTCTTCTGATCTTGTGTGTGTGTGTGTATGTGTGTTTGTCTGGTGCATGTGTATGTGTCTGGTGTGTGTATGTGTGTTTGTTTGTGTGTGAGGGTGTGTATGTGAGGATGTGTGTGTCTGTGTCTGATGTGTGTATATGTCTGGCATATGTGTGTATTTGTGCATGTGTGTGTGAGGGTATATGTGTGTGTCTGTGTCTGGTGTGTTTGTATGTGACAGGTATGTGTGTGTGTCTGGTGTGTGTGTGTATGTGTGTGTGTGTGTGTGTGCACATGTGTAAATGTGTGGTGTGTGCGTGCATACTCTGTGGTAATATATGGACATGTCTCTGTATTTAATATCAACATACAGGATATAATGTCATTTACTTTACTGTATCTGTATTGTAATATTAACATACAGTAAGTAATGTCATTTACTTTACTGTATAAATATTGTAATATCAACATACACGATATAATGTCATTTACTTTACTGTATCTGTATTGTAATATCAACATACAGTATGTAATGTCATTTACTTTACTGTATAAATATTGTAATATCAACATACACGATATAATGTCATTTACTTTACTGTATCTGTATTGTAATATCAACATACAGTATGTAATGTCAATTTCTTTACTGTATCTGTTTTGACAATATCAACATATAGTATGTAATGCCATTTACTTTACTGTATCTGTATTGTAATATCAACATACAGGATATAATGTCATTTACTTTACTGTATCTGTATTGTAATATCAACATACAGTATGTAATGTCAATTTCTTTACTGTATCTATTTTGACAATATCAACATATAGTATGTAATGTCATTTACTTTACAGTATCTGTATTGTAATATCAACATACAGTATGTAATGTCATTTACTTTACTGTATCTGTATTGTAATATCATCATACATGATATAATGTCATTTACTTTACTGCATCTGTATTGTAATATTAACATACAGTAAGTAATGTCATTTACTTTACTGTATAAATATTGTAATATCAACATACAGGATATAAAGTAATTTACTTTACAGTATCTGTATTGTAATATCAACATACAGTAAGTAATGTCATTTACTTTACTGTATCTGTATTGTAATATCATAATACAGGATATAATGTCATTTACTTTACTGTATCTGTATTGTAATATCAACATACATGATATAATGTCATTTACTTTACTGTATCTGTATTGTAATATCATAATACAGGATATAATGTCATTTACTTTACTGTATCTGTATTGTAATATCAACATACAGTATGTAATGTCATTTACTTTACTGTATCTGTATTGTAATATCATAATACAGGATATAATGTCATTTACTTTACTGTATCTGTATTGTAATATCAACATACAGTAAGTAATGTCATTTACTTTACTGTATAAACATTGTAATATCAACATACAGGATATAATGTCATTTACTTTACTAAGTCATGTATGAGTATTGCTTAAGCACATTATATAATATCATCATATTCATTATGGAGTGTACGGTGTTAATAATGAGTCTGCGTAATCTTCTTATCATTCTATAGACTAATCTAACATTGCTATCTATGACAAAAGACAGTTAACAATGGAAGTTTAGGAAGATCAGACATTATGTCATTTCTACTGTGTTGACATTTCTAGAGAATTTCTAGTAACAGAATAAAAAAGCAAAAAGGAAAAGGTTAAATCAGTAAATTTAACAGACAAACCTGAACAAGTAATTCATTGGAATTTTCAAGTTCCTTACCTCATCAAAGAAAACACTCCTCTCTGAGTTTTCCACAATATTTGTGTAGTGAGAAACGCCTGTAATAAATAAGAAAATAAAATACATAGATGACAGACAGAGCTAAAATACATACACATAAAATACAGTAGCCTACTCATACATGGCATACAAAATGTGTACATAAAACATAATTTATACATAAATACAGCACTATATGTTTAGTATAGTAGTCATATATAAAATACAGCATTTATACATAAATACAGCACTATATGTTTAGTATAGTAGTCATATATAAAATACAGCATTTATACATAAATACAGCATTATATGTTTAGTATAGTAGTCATACATAAAACAGCATTTATACATAAATACAGCACTATATGTTTAGTATAGTAGTCATACATAAAATACAGCATTTATACATAAATACAGCACTCATACATAAACACAGCATTATATGTTTAGTACAGTAGCCATACATAAATACAACATTCATACATAAATACAGCATTATATGTATAGTACAGTAGCCATACATAAATACAGTATTATATGTATAGTACAGTAGCCATACATAAATACAGCATTCATACATAATACAGCATTATATGTTTAGCATAGAAGTCATACATAAATACAGCATTTATACATAAATACAGCATTATATGTATAGTACAGTAGCCATACATAAATACAGCATTATATGTATAGTACAGTAGCCATACATAAATATAGCATTCATACATAAATACAGCATTATATGTATAGTACAGTAGCCATACATAAATATAGCATTCATACATAAATACAGCATTATATGTATAGTACAGTAGCCATACATAAATACAGCATTCATACATTATATACAACATTGTACAGTAGCCACACATAAATACAGCATCCATACATAAATACAGCATTCATACATAAAATGCAGCACTCCAGATAAAATATAAAACACAGCACAGATACATAAATACAGCATTCATACATAAAAGATAGCACTCATACATGATATACAGCACTTATACATCAACAAGAATTACATGTTATATGTCTCGACAATCTCCCTGCTTTGATATTAAATATAAAGTATACTTGTTACATGTAGTATTAATAAGTGTAGGATCAGAGATGTTAATGTATTTCAGGTTATAAGTAATAATATATTTTCCAATGAGTGGGGCAGGACCCCTACTTGCCCCACTGAATGTGTCGCCAATAAAAATAATAATAATATATATGGTTTAAGGATGGGGCGTTATAGATAAAAATGTATATTTCAGGGGATGGGGCAGGATCCCTATATGCACCACTAAATGTGTTTCCCCATAACAGTCAATGATATAGCCTATATGGTTTAAGGGTGGGGCTGTGAATAGCTTTTAAGTTATAAGTAAAAATGTATATTTTGTAGGGTGGGGAAGGACCCCCACATATACCACTGAATGTTTTCCCATAACAATTAGTAATATCTGGTATATATTGTTTAAGGGTGGGGCTGTGAATAGTTTTTAAGTTATAAATAAAAATATTAATTTTAGGGGGTGGGGAAAGATCGCCGAGAACCACAACATACACCACTGAATGTGTTTCTCCATAACAATCAATACAATATAAGGTTTAAGGGTGGGACTGTGAACAGTTTGTAAGT
The DNA here is from genome assembly GCA_030159075.1 of Atrina japonica. NCBI lineage: Eukaryota > Metazoa > Mollusca > Bivalvia > Pterioida > Pinnidae > Atrina > Atrina japonica. Next base: position 1,596,526 of record BROG01000095.1, read on the forward strand.
TATATGTACAATATAAACTTCAGAGGGTTGGGAAGGACCCCAATGGATATCATACATCAATAAATGTGTCTACCCATAACAAACAAGAATATATATGGTTCAGTGGCAGGCCTGTGAATAGTTTTTCAAGAAATACATAATAGAATAAATTTAAGGGGGTGGGGCATATACCCCCAAAAGACCCTGATGCATATCAATTAGCACTGATGTTCTCCCCTTATGGAACATCCATCAAAGTTATCAGCAACCTAACACTATCATTTACAAAGAACCAAGACCCTAATGAAAATTTAACATTGATCACGTCAAAATTTTGGAAACAACAGTAAGTCAAAAAATGTTATGCCCCCCCCCCCCCCCCCCCCCCAAAAAAAAAAAGAATTCCCAATCAACCTTCACAACATCAATGCTAGACAAATATCACCAAGCTGGCACCAATATCAACTGAACAGCAAGCATGTAACAAAAACTTAACATTGGAGCTTAAAATAAAAACATTATGTCAAAAAAATGTTAAAAATTCTAAGAAAAAATAAAAAGGATATTCCAAATTTAATTTCACAAAATCAGTCCTAGATCCCCAAGGAACATTTAAGCCAAATGTCATCAATCTAACACCAACATTACCTGAACAGCAAGCTGGTAACCAAAACTTAGTGATGAAGTTAGAAGTAAAGTTCAACACCGTCGACGTCAGAAAAACAACGGCTATGTCTCGCTTTCTATGAGACAAAAAAACACTTGCACATAAAATACAGCACTCGTAAACATAACATACAGCAGTCATACATTAAATACAGCATTTATAAATAAAATACAGCACTTGTACATTACAGCAATCATACATAAAATACAGCACTCATACAGAACATACAGCGCCGGTACATAACATACAACACTTGTACATAAAATACAGCACTCATACATAAAATACAGCAGTCAAACATAACATACAGCACTTGTACATAACATACAGCACTTGTACATAACATACAGCACTTGTACATAAAATACAGAGGTCAAACATAACATACAGCACTTGTACATAACATACAGCACTTGTACATAAAATACAGCAGTCAAACATAACATACAGCACTGGTACATAACATACAGCACTTGTACATAACATACAGCATAACATACAGCACTTGTACATAACATACAGCACTTGTACATAACATACAGCACTTGTACATAAAATACAGAGGTCAAACATAACATACAGCACTTGTACATAACATACAGCACTTGTACATAACATACAGCACTGGTACATAAAATACAGCAGTCAAACATAAAATACTACATAACATATAACAGTCATACATAAAAAAACAGCATTTATACATAAAATACAGCACTCTTGCAAAGCAAACAGTGGTTACTTTATATCCCATTTTAAGGGGCAAGTTATTTGATATCCCATTTTGAGGAGGAAAGTTAAGATCCCATTTTTCACTGCCTGAATTAAACAACATTTTAACAACCTGAATATTACACCTTGTAAATTTTATTTGATATGATGAATTTTAACAAACACACAAACTTATTTGGTTATATGGACCAAGGGAGATAATAATTCAACAAATTTAGACTAACATCTAGTGTACTACTAAGTTTTTACACTCCCCGTCTCTGGCGTTTCAGTGTATACTGACAAAGGACCATTATATTATGACAAATACAGATTAATGGACAGATGCACTAATCAGGTTTTGTACTGTATGCCTCGGGTCATTCGAGTGCATGTTGCCAAGGGAGGTAATAAATCAACAAATCTAGACTTATTATCTAGTATACAAATCAGGTTTTATTCTGTATGCCACAGATCTCAAGTGGACCAAGGGAGGTAATAAATCAACAAATCTAGACTTATTATCTAGTATACAAATCAGGTTTTATTCTGTATGCCACAGATCTCAAGTGGACCAAGGGAGGTAATAAATCAACAAATCTAGACTTATTAACTAGTATACTAATCAGATTTTTTTTTCTGTATGTCTCAGGTCATTCCAGTGTATATGGGCCAAGGGAGGTAATATGGCAAACTCGGACTGATGGATGAACACTCTAATCACCTTTTACACCCTTAACATGATATTGTCGTCAACCATTTCATGGTGTCAGATTTCCTTTAGTTATATGGAAAATGACATTTTAATTGTGATGACATTTACAAACAACTTTACAAAATCTGATTAGCAGAATAAGGCCATTTAATATTTTTTATTCCGCAAAAAGAATCTTCCCACTTGAATAGTAAAAGAATATTAGTAAAAACAATTGTGATAATTAGATCAAAGAGCAGAAGTTACTTCTTGTTTGTTTGTTGACTATAGAGGAAGACAAACGCTGATCATTTTATACTTGTCCATCATTGGTAAAAGTAAATCCATACACATACTATCTTTTCTTCTGTTATTTTTATTCTTTTTTTGTTTTCTTATATTAAGTAAGACATGTTTGTTAAACAATACGATTTGAAATTATTTGTAAATATTACATCAGATGTAAGAAACATACTATGCTGTAAGTGAAATCTTCAACTCCATGTTTATTTTTTTATATCCTGTCAAGAATTTGTCACTTATATTGAGATGTCCCCAGCTTTAGGTGAAGTGCCACAAATTTTGACCTGTGCTATGGACTGATGCCAATGCAATGAGTGATCTTTCATGTGCCTAGCCTGTCATGACACAGCACCTTAGTGTTAAGTCTCATCTGAAAGAGATGTGACTCTCATCTTCAGGCAAGTGCTTGGCAACAGAACATTATCTACCTTTTTATATTCTCAGGCATGACCACTAGACTGACCACCAGACCATTGCAAGCAGTCTTAACACCAATGAAATGGTTATTCATTACATCTCTTTAATCAATTTTTGTTACAAATACAAAAATATTGGGGATATGTCAAATGAAAGAAGTCAAGTTCAGAAATACAAGGTTTCTAAAAACATTTTTTCTTGTTCAAAATTTGGCACACAGTTGATTCATAACAATGTCCATGATATCTTTTATGAACCAGATACTAAAGGGGCATTAGCTGTGTCTTTTTTAAAAAAATGATTTCCCTTTTTTTACTATTTTAGATTGATATACAATAAGAGATATATACACAGGCATAAAAAATCTTAAGTTCTTATATATATTGTCAAAATTACCTAACAAACCCAGGTTTGGCACTACTTCAATTGCAACTGAGTAACCCAACCTTACTATTTGTATATGAATACCACACTGGACCAGACCTTATTTTCACAAAATATACATGAATATAAGATTGTTTATGCCTGTGTATAGCTCTTATTTGTTATTGTACATCAAGTACAAATAGTAAAAATAGAAAAATTTGAAATATTTTTGGTAAACACAGCTAATGCCCCTTTGAGATACATGAATAGTTATGTCCCTTAGATAGTACATCAGGACAACACTAAATGTATATTATAAGTGCATACCTCAAATAATTGATTACTTTTATATGTTTTACTCTTCAGAGCAATGTGATCCTACATCTTTTTATGTTATCCAAGATTCATCTTTTATGCGATATACAAGTTTTATCTATTACATGTATGTCCCACTTTTTACAAGCAATAACCATAAATGTATTCAATTTAATTATACAAACCTATTACCCAACTCCCCAAATGCAGATAATACATAAAAATATGATACCAGGGAACACTAAGTTGTATATATGCATGATTTGTAACTTGATGTAGGTAGTTAATTATGTAAGCTTTTTTTCACAAATCTCATGTGGGAATTAGATAAATGAGACAATGGAAGATCATATCTCTCTCACAGTATTTACAATAGATCTACTTGTGGGTAGTGTGTTGATCTGGATGTGTACAGTATACTAACATACAAGTTTGTAAACATCTCTCTTACAATACTTCCATACATATATATAAACATCTCTCTCATAATACTTGTGGGTCATGTGATCACCTGAGTGTATTTAGTATACAGACTACAATTATGTAACCATCTCTCCCACAATACCTGTAGGTGAGTGTGTTCTAGATATACAAACATACAAGTATGTAACCATCTCTCCCACAATACCTGTTGGTGAGTGTGTTCTAGATATACAGACATACAATTATGTAACCATCTCTCCCACAAGACCTGTTGGTGAGTGTGTTCTAGATATACAGACATACAATTATGTAACCATCTCTCCCACAATACCTGTTGGTGAGTGTGTTCTAGATATACAGACATATAAGTATGTAACCATCTCTCCCACAATACCTGTTGGTGAGTGTGTTCTAGATATACTGACATACAAGTATGTAACCATCTCTCCCACAAGACCTGTTGGTGAGTGTGTTCTAGATATACTGACATACAAGTATGTAACCATCTCTCCCACAATACCTGTTGGTGAGTGTGTTCTAGATATACAGACATACAAGTATGTAACCATCTCTCCCACAATACCTGTTGGTGAGTGTGTTCTAGATATACTGACATACAAGTATGTAACCATCTCTCCCACAAGACCTGTTGGTGAGTGTGTTCTAGATATACTGACATACAAGTATGTAACCATCTCTCCCACAATACCTGTTGGTGAGTGTGTTCTAGATATACTGACATACAAGTATATTGACAAACAAGAGAGATATGTCATCAAATTAAGATACCAACACACTGACTGTTAGTCAGACACACTCTCATCACTCTCGTTTTATGATATGTCTCATGGTAGGACTTAAATAGAACATTAGTTTTCTGGAGTGGTCCACAGGGCCAGAAGAATAAAAAACTTACTGGCCTCATCAAACTTTTACTGGTCTAGAAATAACGCAAAAGAAAGGATTTTACAATATATTTAGACAAAGATTAATTAGCTATAACACATGAGGAGAAGACAGGATATTTAATTTTACATGAAAGATGAGACAGATTATTTGGTTAGATGCACTAAGGCTCTGTCAATATGTTTTACTGGACAATTGCGCCAATACAGAATAGAAATCTAAATTAACCTATGAGTAAAATCTTGACTCTGGTCTGAAAAACCTTAATAACCTATAAGTAATAACTTGACTTTGGTTTGATAAACCTTAATAACCTATGAGTAAGAACTTGACTTTGGTTTGATAAACCTTAATAACCTATGAGTAAGAACTTGACTTTGGTTTGATAAACCTTAATAACCTATAAGTAACAACTTGACTTTGGTCTGATAAACCTAAATAACCTATGAGTAAGAACTTGACTCTGGTCTGAAAAACCTTAATAACCTATGAGTAAGATCTTGACTCTGGTCTGATAAACCTTAATAACCTATAAGGAAGAACTTGACTCTGGTCTGAAAAACCTTAATAACCTATGAGTAAGATCTTGACTCTGGTCTGATAAACCTTAATAACCTATGAGTAAGAACTTGACTCTGGTCTGATAAACCTTAATAACCTATGAGTAATAATTTGACTTTGGTTTGATAAACCTTAATAACCCATGAGTAAGAACTTGACTCTAGACTAAGATACCTAGAGTCAAGTCTTATCTAAAGTCCAAGTTAACTTCATAATGTTTAATGCAGAATTTGACTCTGATCTGAGATAACTTCATGATCTGTGAGCCAGATTTTGACTCTGGTCTGAGATAACGTCATGATCTGTGAGCCAGATTTTGACTCTGATCTGAGATAACTTCATGATCTGTGAGCCAGATTTTGACTCTGGTCTGAGATAACTTCATGATCTGTGAGCCAGATTTTGACTCTGGTCTAAGATAACTTCATGATCTGTGAGCCAGATTTTGACTCTGATCTGAGATAACTTTATAATGTTTGAGTCAGATTTTGACTCTGGTCTGAGATAACTTCATGATCTGTGATCCAGATTTTGACTCTGGTCTGAGATAACTTCATGATCTGTGAGCCAGATTTTGACTCTGGTCTGAGATAACTTCATGATCTGTGAGCCAGATTTTGACTCTGATCTGAGAGAACTTCATGATCTGTGAGCCAGATTTTGACTCTGATCTGAGATAACTTTATAATGTTTGAGTCAGATTTTGACTCTGGTCTGAGATAACTTCATGATCTGTGAGCCAGATTTTGACTCTGGTCTGAGAGAACTTCATGATCTGTGAGTCAGATTTTGACTCTGGTCTGAGATAACTTTATAATGTTTGAGTCAGATTTTGACTTTGATCTAAGATAACTCATGATCTGTGAGTCAGATTTTGACTCTGATCTGAGAGAACTTCATGATCTGTGAGTCAGATTTTGACTCTGATCTGAGATAACTTTATAATGTTTGAGTCAGATTTTGACTTTGATCTAAGATAACTCATGATCTGTGAGTCAGATTTTGACTCTGATCTGAGAGAACTTCATGATATATGGAGTCAGGTCTGGTGTAATTTTATCTGAGATAACTGAATATCATTACAGTCAGATCTTTTCTGTCTGTGTGTCTATCAAAAATTAAAGAAGTTCTAAACATAAATCATTCTGAGATGCTTGTCAAACAAATGTACTAAAATGATGAATTTTTGCCTTATTGTTTTTATATTGTTTAATAAATTCTATTAACAGAGTAAAGTAACACATCCTTCATTCTCATCATCAACAGTGGAGTATTATGTCACAGTTACAAATATAACATGCCTTGTAGTTAATGGAATATTGGTGATGTTAACACTTTACTGAATATAACCACACACTGGTGAGAATGGGAAGATCTGTAAGATCTATAATACAAGAATCACAATGGAGACATGTGATATACAGTGTGTCATGAATATGTTCATGGAAAGCAGAGACAGAATTTCAAATTGGCTAGATTAGAAACAGGAGAAAGTTGTCCTCAAAAGTAGAGTTAACTGCTTGTTTGTTTTGTATATAACATCAATATATGTTGTATTTGAAATGTCAAGGTTGACAAAAGAGATTTGCAGCTTCTCTTTACTTTATCTCATTTTTACCAGAAATGAGTTATCTTCTCTACATATGCTGTTATTCTTAATTCCATAAGGATATACATCCCCTCACCTGATGGTATACATGTATCGAGGAAACTAAATTATCCAAAGAACCACTTTGCATATATCTTTGTTTAAAAGAAATTCTGATTGTACTTAGAAGTCAGAAGGTCGTGTGTTACAAGTTCCTCACATACAAGCACTTGCTACTTGATAAGTCTGATGAACTGCTTTAATTCTGACAAAAATAATGAAGCATTAGAATATCTGATTAATTATTTACAAATGCATGATATTCATAAACTCAGGACTGGACAGAATCAATGATGATAGAAATAACAGCTGAACTAATGTATTGTGTTAGTGTATCGTGAAATAAAGTCCAGACATTAGTACCAAGTCATACTCAGTCTGCATATACTGAATTACTTTAACTTATAATGTAAGCTCAAATATGTTGAGTCACATTGAGATCTACTAATACCAGTATAAATACATATCCCATCACATGAATTAAATAATGTAAGCTCAACTATGTTGAGTCACATTGAGATCTACTAATACCAGTATAAATACATATCCCATCACATGAATTAAATAATGTAAGCTCAACTATGTTGAGTCACTTTGAGGGAGTTACATGTACCAGTATAAATATATCTCATCACATGAGTCAAATAATGTATGCTCAACTATGTTGAGTCACTTTGAGGGAGTTACATGTACAAGTATATATATCCCATCACATGAATCAAATAATGTAAGCTTAACTATGTTGAAACACTTTGAGGGTGCTACATGTAACAGTATACATATCCCATTACATGAGTCAAATAATGTAAGCTCAACTATGTTGAGTCACTTTGAGGGTGCTACATGTACCAGTATATATCACATCACATGAGTCAAATAATGTAAGCTTAACTATGTTGAGTCACTTTGAGGGAGTTACATGTATCAGTAGGTCTATATACTTGTTAGTTGTATCAAATGATACCAAATAATGTTATTACTTTGAAGCTAACTGTGTCAGTGTCACAAGTCAATAAATAGATCAACTGTGCATTTACTTATTATAAAGGGAATTCCAGTTTTAGAGAACCATACAATCTAACAAAAATCCATTTCAATGCGGCACATTCCACTACTATTTTGTAATTACAGTCATTTGGAATCCATTTGTACAAAAGATCACGATAGAAGAATTAATTAGACTAAGAGGCATGCTCAACATTACAGTCACATAAAGCTAACAAAATGGAGTCAACAAGTCTTTAACTATAAAAGTGTAACTCATTTACCCTAGTTTGAAGGGTTAGAGTGGTCAACTATTGATCACATTAATATATTGTAGGGGTGAATGCTGTACTTATTATATCAAAATCTGTTTTGCAGATGTTTGTTTCCTGTAGCTTTACATACTACCAAGAATTTAACTTACATGGAGATGTCACCCAGTTTAGGTGAAATAATTAAATATACATTGTGATATTTCACTATGATCTATTCTTTAAAAAATGTTCTCAATGTCTATTGTGAATTTAATTCTCCAGAAATCAAATAACTACTTCTATTGCCTGATTTCGGTTTTCTATATACCAGTATATTGTCCATTTCTGAGGCTATATATGACTGAAGATTGGAGTATTCTAATATTGTTATTACTGTCATGTTCTAATATTCTTACTACTGTCATGTTCTAATATTGTTATTACTGTCATGTTCTAATATTGTTATTACTGTCATGTTCTAATATTGTCATTACTGTCATGTTCTAATATTTTCATTACTGTCACATTCTAATATTGTTATTACTGTCATGTTCTAATATTGTCATTACCGTCATGTTCTAATATTGTTATTAAACTAAAATACATTTTCTATATACTGGTATATCGTCTGTTTCCAATGCTGAATATGAAAAAAGAATGTCGAGTTCTAATATTCTTCTTAAACTAAAGTGCATTTTCTATATACTGGTATATCATCTGTTTCCGATGCCGAATATGAAAGAAGAATGGGGAGTTCTAATATTCTTCTTAAACTAAAGTGCATTTTCTATATACTGGTATATCATCTGTTTCCGATGCCGAATATGAAAGAAGAATGGCGAGTTCTAATATTCTTATTAAACTAAAATGCATTTTCTATAGACCGGTAAATCGTCTGTTTCAGATGCTGTATATGACAGAAAACTGGTGTGTTTGGCTCCGTTGATCATGTAATAAGAATTACATCTTTAAACAATTCCACTGTTGCTGCCAAATTGAATTAAGTTCTCAAGGAGGCAAGCTCTGTAGTCTATGATTACTGCTTGTTTATTTATCTGTTCCAAATACAATTGAATAATTTATATTTCAATCTTTTGTGTCAATATCAATCACTCAGAAACTTTTCTTCAAACAAACAATATTCATTACAGTACATTTAAGTTCTGACATTTTCATTTTATGTGAACTTGACATCATTTAAACATGCCACACTGTATACATCATTGACATTATATCTACAGTGTGTTTATAAAATGGTACAACACTGTGTATCATTGACATTATATCTACAGTGTGTATTAAAAGTGGTATTACACTGTGTTTCACTGATGTTATATCTACAATGTGTTTATGAAATGGTATTCCACTGTGTATCATTGACATTATATCTACAGTGTGTATTAAAAGTGGTATTACACTGTGTTTCACTGATGTTATATCTACAATGTGTTTATGAAATGGTATTCCACTGTGTATCATTGACATTATATCTACAGTGTGTATTAAAAGTGGTATTACACTGTGTATCATTAGGGTGACAACATTCTCCTTGTCATATATAACTGATATTATATCTATAGAGTGGCTACATTTAAAAGTGGAGGTTATCTACCTAATATAATCAGTATGTCTATGCGACATGTGTTTGTAAGGTAGATACTATGTATACAGATAAATATTTAGACCTTATGTAACATAAATCATTGGCATGATTTGTCATATATCATTGAGATATTTACAGAATGAGTGTAAATCAAAGGCAATGCCTACATGTACATGTATCTGTATAAATGAACAGTACATCTACAGTGTTTGTAAAGCAGAGGCAATGAACACATGTACGTGTAGCACATATTACTAACACAACATCTACAGAGTGTTTGTAAAGCAGAGGCAATGAACACATGTATGTGTAGCACATATTACTAACACAACATCTACAGAGTGTTTGTAAAGCAAAGGCAATGAACACATGTACGTGTAGCACATATTACTAACACAACATCTACAGAGTGTTTGTAAAGCAGAGGCAATGAACACATGTACGTGTAGCACATATTACTAACACAACATCTACAGTGTTTGTAAAGCAGAGACAATGAACACATGTACGTGTAGCACATATTACTAACACAACATCTACAGAGTGTTTGTAAAGCAAAGGCAATGAACACATGTACGTGTAGCACATATTACTAACACAACATCTACAGAGTGTTTGTAAAGCAAAGGCAATGCATACATATACATGTAGCACATATTACTAACACAACATCTACAGAGTGTTTGTAAAGCAAAGACAATGCATACATATACATGTAGCACATATTACTAACACAACATCTACAATATATCCTTTAAATCTAATTGAAGTGTTTGTAGACATCTACAGAGTGTTTGTAAAGCAAAGACAATGCATACATATACATGTAGCACATATTACTAACACAACATCTACAATATATCCTTTAAATCTAATTGAAGTGTTTGTAGACATGAAACCCATCAAAATGTAGGTTAAATCAATTACATTATATCTGCTATATGTAAGGTTATTCTTTCATGTACAAGTTGCATAAATCCTTTATATAAAAATCATATTACAGTCACACAATTGTCAATTCATTTAAAACAGGTCATATAGACATTGAACATATTGCTAAGCAAATTAAGTTGATATCATACATATGTCCAATTCACATTTTCACTGAGATGAGGCATTTAAACTACATGTTAGCTACTTCTAATTTTGACAGATTTTGGCAACTGCTAATTAGGTTTGAATGTAAAATGGGATAAAGTTATGCTGTAATACATCTAAAATGGAAATAATAAATTCATAATTGACAAGGCTTTTAACACTGTCTGTATCTCTATGCAGACCAATTTTATACAGCCCAGTGCCCTATCTTAATGCTATACAGTTGGCATGACCATATATATATATATATATATATATATATATATATATATATATATATATATATATATATATATATATATAATAGGGTGTCCATATTTCGTGCCCCTTGGCACGTTCGCCGCATGTGTTACTTTGGAATAAAATAAAATGTAACACAACCATATATTTTTGAATTCAGTAATAACTAACCTACTGATTTGATGTGATTAGGATACTGTGTTGCTCATTTTTATTCTTGTTTATGTCAGTATAAAAGTCCAAGTAGCATTAGCTGACATCGGGCCGACAGGGTTCTAAATTTGTGCCTCACTTTCAAACAGGAAATAACCGCTTTAAGGGCGTACCAATTAATTGTTCGTTGAATGGCAATGTGATTGGTCAGTGAGTATTGAGATTTCAAGTTTTGCTCTGATTAGAGTTAAATATGTACATGTATTATATATTATATATACATGTGTCCAGTAAATAAATTGACAGTGTTTTTAATTTTAACTGGTACAACACAAAATTCACAGGCAATAACAGGGAATAACGAAATTAATAAATCCTTTCTTCAATTTGGTTAATTATAATTTAATGATTGTAAATTGTAGAATTATTCAACACAACTTATTTTAATTTATCTATTCACATCTGTAAATTCATTTTTCTTTATTGACAATGAGGGCATACATATTCCACACCCCTTCTGATGACAGTTTCTTTAGTGCAATACTGTAAATGAGCCCAGTGACTACATTTATCACACTGTACCCACTTTGTGAATATAAGTGAAACACTGTTTCTGATTTCTGCTGGCGTGAACAAGTCACATATACAGCATTTTTCATCGTCTGTGGTGGAGTCCTCAGAATCGGACATTGAAGGACATATGGTAGATGGTCCTGGTACAGGTGAACTTGGTTGACCTAACCTTTCAAACTGAACATTGCTTTGATTTTGGAATCTAGATTTGGTATGTTTCAGTTGTTTTCCCTTTTTCCATATAATTTTAATCGATGATTGGGTTAATCTGTTACTTTGTTGTGTGTTTTGGTGCTGTGTTATTTCAAATTCTGTATTTTTCTCTGTGATAGCTTAGCCAGAGACAAGTTTGCTTATTGTTTTGCGTTGCTTTTTTTCATTGATATGTTTACTTTTAATTTGTTTCAGTTTCTCAATATTGAATTTCATGAAGTTGCTTGGAGAACCATTTGCTAATTCATCGCTGCCTTGTCCTGAGCAATCCTCAACCTCCATACTTTCAGATATGACACACTCAAAAACTTTAGCTGGTTCAACACTTTCACTACCAATAACAGACCTGTCAAAGGGGAAGATGCCAGTTTTTCGGAAAGCAGCATGCAAATTTTCTGCAGATAGAGATTCCGAATAAGCAAGATATGCTGCAAACTTCAAACCGTGTTACACCTGCTGTATTTCTTGTAAGTTTGTGACATTCAGAATTGTAAATATTTTGGAAGGGGCCATAACATGTGACATCAAGAGGTTGAAGTACATGTGATGTATGTGCAGGAAGAATCAACAAAATAATTTTGGGTTCCTTTGCCCAATCTATCAAATCAATGGAAATGTGCGACTTGTGACCGTCCAATAACAGAAGGAGATGCTGATCTGCTTCTCGTTGGGGTACAAATTTTAAAAAATGGTTTTGGAGGTAATCACGGAAAACAACAGAATTAGACCAGCCAGTCTCTGACATTGAACATCCAGCCCCAGGGGTGGAGTCTTTCATCAACTCTGGTATGAATCTCTTTCCAGCAAACACAAAATATGGAGGGATTGCCATGCCACTGGCACTACCGCATCCGAGGATTGTAGTGGTTTGTGATTTGCCTACAGTGACTGCATGAGGACAAAAGTCTTTGCTGGCTACTACTTTAGGAGGCACATGATTTTGGGTGATGCCTTTCTCATCAACATTAAATATTAAGTGTGGCTTATCAAAGAGATCATATTTAGTTAGGATTTTATTCAACTCATCAAAGTAATTTGATATGACTGTGGATGAAGTGGTTTTAGCCCTCTGTTGATTTAACACATGAGGTTTAATTACTTGGAGTGTAAAGTGAAGTGTAAATGGCTTGTAGATCTGTAGATCTTTTTCCTAGCCTACATGCACAATCGGACGCAAGATTGACAACCTCTTGCCGGGTATACCCATAACCATACTTTCCAATAGTTTTCAGATGATCTACAACTTTAGCCTCTTCCTCCTCACTTAAATCAGGCTGTCTACCTGAACTGAGGCATTCAACATTAATTTTTCCTAAAACACAATCTCTTTGTGTTTGTGTTGGGACAGCATACATCTTAGCAGCCCGCTTCACTGATATACCCTTTTCTTTAACTGCAATATATGCATCCGTGAGCAATGAAGGATTGTAGGATCTATATTTCTTTGCAGGTTGGGATTCAACTTAAAAAAAAATTGTTTAAAATTAATATTTATATGTGTTTTTCTTTTAAATTTATTATTATCAATAAAAACCTTAGAAAAATGCTGTTTTATTTAATTTCAGAAATAAATGCAGCATTATAATTGTTGATGTTAATTTCTATTCAAATTTATGACTAATGTTGATTAATTGTGTGAACAATGAAGTTAATGTGAAGCACATAGGCCTATATATATAATCTATACTGTACTGCACAGTGCAGTACAGTTTCACTTTTTTACACTTATAGCCTGTACATTCACCATTTCGGTCCATATCCTTTGTTTTTATTTTGAACAGTTGATAAGAATCACCCAAAATGACTGAATGAATATCAAAATATCTTAATATGATATAATTTGGACTAAGCATGCCTAATATTAATCTATCAATATGCTTGGCCTTAAAAACCAAGATTTAATGACGTCACACCCACGGTAGCCTACACCAGATAGCAGACGCTCACTGGAAATGCTGAGTGCATGTTATAGGGTTTTCCCATGGCTATTTTAAGAACAAGCCACTGGTAATAGTAGCAATGTGCATTTTTGATTTGGATTATATTCTTTTTGTATATCTTACCTGCTTAAACCGCATCTTGTATTTTTTTCTTGGAGACAAAAGGTAAGTTTGCAATATAAATATTTATTTTCTGCAATTCTCGTATAGCGCGTGGTGCAACGAGATTTCCGCACGTAAACAAAAGGCACGAATTTAGAACAGGCACAATTTTAAGACCCTTTACGATATATATATATATATATTGAAAACATCACCAGCCATACACGTGTAATGTTCAAGGAAGTGTCACAAATTTTGACCTATGCTATGTAGTGATGCTAATGCAGTAAGAGGTTTTAACTAATAACCCCCCTGTGGTCACATTTAGACTCAACCAACACAATAGATAGCATGGTCTACTGTCATAATTCAGGAGTGAGCAAGTTAATGTTACAGGTGAAACTTTTTGCAGTATTTACATGTAACTTCATACACTACCAAATTATGAAAGTGGACTATACCATTCTTTAAAATGGGTGAGTTCAAATGTGGCTACAGGGGCCAATATACCAGTATTGCTGCTTCAGTGTTTTAGGCTCATATGAAAAATTTGAGAATTTCCCTTATTTTGTCAAGTGCTTCTGGTAACAAAACTCATTTGCTATTATAATCAAGTCTCACATTGACCCAGTGCAGGAATTAACCCTGAAGTTATCTGCTTGTGACGGGAATATAATTCCCACTTAACCATGACAACCAGCCTATTGTTTATCTTATGTAAGGGAGTATTAGACGTTGTGCAGGATTCAACCCTTAAGTCTTCTGCTAGTGATGGGAACATTATTTCCACTTAACCATGTCAACCAGTCCATATAGTCCATTGTGTATCAAATATATTGCTAATGGACTGGTGAATGTTTCACACTCCATGTGACATATCTAAAATAAATTACAAAATGTTTGATAATCAACTCCAAATGTAATCCTTCATTGTGAAGTGTACCTATTCATATTCATCACCGATGTGATTAGGATAGGTAATCATGCACAGAAAATCCATTATTATATGTAAGCTCTTTCTTTATCTTTGTGTCAGAACACAGATTTGTATTATCTCTACCCCTCTGCTCTACCATTCAATCCTTTGTGTGGTGCAATCCGCAATTAGAATATCCAACAGCAGATCAAAGACCACAAATTATAGGTATAATGTACTCCACAACAGGCAATAAACAGATTTTGTTTTTCAAGAAAGAAGCAGAAACAGGAAAAGATGTTCAGGAAAAGATTGACAAGAACAGGAAAAGATTGACATAGTTTGCAGAGAATTAATTTCCATAGCTATTTTTTGCACTGGAATCTATAAAGTTGGAATAAAGTTTCTCTTCATTATAATGGAAGTAATAGAAGTGTCTGTATCCTGTATTCTTCATGTCACACTTAATAAGTCAATGTCATATGTAACATTGATGTCATATTCTGGTATGACTGAAATATAGAGACCGCCGACCTTCCACAAGGAAACTGACAAACTTTCTGACAAAATCAGCTTAGGTTCCAAAGCTTCACTGGAAAAACATTTTATTCCTCACTAGATACTAGATGGCAGGTAGGAATGATTACTATTGTAATGTATTACCTTTTTAAACTCATTCAGGTCAAGAAAGGGTTCGTGAGACGCCACCCTGCCAAGTTATATGGATTTTACTACACTTAAACATAACACAAACCATTATCAACAGAAGGAATTATGGGTATAGAAATGTAGGTTCTTCTGGGCTAAATTAAGTATTACAAAAAATTTAAGCATTTAATCACAATAAAATACTTGTGATTCATTTCCTAATATCATTACCTTCAAGCTATAAATATCATTTTTGGTGAGTCAATTTTGTTTTTAACTAGCCCAATTGCACAGTTTGATAAAAATACCAATTTTAACTCATTAACCCCAGAAAAATTATGGACTCCTCTGTTAAATCAATGATCTAGGCCAGTCCAAATGTGTTTTTAGGGGTGAATGTGTTAAGCCCTGTATGAATGTTAAACATAAATTCTTGATGAAAATAGTATCTTCTAGTTCTGCATTCAGACGTTTCATAACAGGTATGATGATAACAACTTCTATGATAAACAAACTATTGACAATATCACAGATTTGAATAAACAAACCAAAAGATAGTCCAATATAAATAAGTCATGTGATCAATTGATGCTGTGTCATAAAACAAGGAGAATGGGGAAACACGACAGAATGTCACACAATGACAGAATGTCACACAATGACAGAATGTCACACACCGATAGCTAAACATGAGTTTTGACATATATATCACAGAATGATAAACAGATTGTTTACCTTTAAATTACACAGGGGAAATTAACAATTCACATGGGCAAAAATCAATAGGCGAAAATTCAATATTTTATGTATTTAACAAAGGTTATAATATGACTTTTGAATCATTAATTAGACAGATCCTTGTGGGAGATAACTAACATGTATACCACTATGTGTAATGATACAATGTAGCCACACCTGTATAGGTACATCATATCAGGTGTAATTAGTTACACTTGTATAGGTACATCATATCAGGTGTAATTATACAGTATCTTGTGTGAGATAACTACATGTATACAATGCAGCCGCACCTGTATAGGTACATCATATCAGGTGTAATTAGTCATACCTTGTGAGATAACTACATGTATACAATGTAGCCGCACCTGTATAGGTACATCATATCAGGTGTAATTAGTCATACCTTGTGAGATAACTACATGTATACAATGTAGCCGCACCTGTATAGGTACATTATATCAGGTGTAATTAGTCATACCTTGTGTGAGATAACTACATGTATACAATGTAGCCGCACCTGTATAGGTACATCATATCAGGTGTAATTAGTCATACCTTGTGAGATAACTACATGTATACAATGTAGCCGCACCTGTATAGGTACATCATATCAGGTGTAATCAGTCATACCTTGTGAGATAACTACATGTATAAAATGAAGCCACACCTGTAAAGGTACTTCATATTAGGTGCAATTAGACAGTACCAAGTAATTAAGTTGCATCATTTTTTAATTTCACTATCACTGATGTAGCAGGTCCCTGTATTAGACACATTATGTGACAATGGACAGCAATGCTTCACAACAGACCCCAAATCATACAAGTAATTTGATACATTGGATAAATGATCACACAGGGTAGGATACAAAATCAACAAAATGTTTTGACAGCATTATACCGTGAGAGCTAAGTCCCATAACTCTGACACATGTTGCTGAATGTTGCCTATAATTTAAGTCCTCTGAGATCTCTCTGTCATAAAGCCACATACCTAAATATGATTATAATTCAAAGACAAAAATTCAGTCATTCAATGTAAACTAAAATGTTGTGAACAAACAGAACAGTCAAATGGATAAACAGATAGAACATACATGATTGTGTAATATCAATATCCCCCTTTATTACATGCATTTGTAATCATACAGATATAACATAGAGTTCAATACACCAATGCAATATACAACACTGTATTGAACTGCAGTTGGATACAGAGATTCCAACCAGAGCTATTTTTCTAAATGAAATTCCAGTCATCTAAAATATTTGATGATGTCATTAAAAGAGGAATAAATATCAAAGTTTTGTACAAAATTATATTAATAAGGGGCATGTAATAAATACAAAACCACAAATGTTTTCCATCTGTATCAGTAGACTATACTTGATTGTTGTACTGAAAAGATTTAACGCTCTTGTTGCATCTTTCCGCTTCAACGATCTCGTGCAGTCTGCTGATACAGATACGGTCTCACTGAATCCTTTTGTTACAATGATCAAGTGCAGTCAGCTGATTCGGATTGAAACTGTGTAGTTCTGTCTATGAATCTTCATCTTGGGGGCAACAGAGTGTCCATAGCACATGTATGGTATTGTCACAAGGAATACACACTTGAACATGAAAGCCCTCTTCTAATGATCAGATATAAGATTTTATCACAAGGAATATAGGCCTGAAATATTAAAGCTGTATTACGATGACCAAATACTATTGTAACAGTATCAGAATCAGATATATGGGTCTATCTGGCTAACGTTCTCATAATATCAGCTTTGGTTCCTTCTGGGCCTGAGCCTTCACTGACAAGAGGTGAGAGGCTTCATGGTTTAAAATGTGATGTTCTCAACAACTCGGCCATGGAGGCGCCTCTACATTTGTAATATCAAAGCTATATTTTAATTATTGGTCAGAAAGTTCTCATGGTTTAGGTCACAAAATTTTGGTGTTCATGAAAATATTCTGTTGCATGAAATAGCAATGAAACTAATCTTGCACTTCATTCTTATACAATGCTTTAAACAAATTCTTTTTTTTTTTTTTTGTAAAATACAGTTTGAGCTGTCAATTTATGCAAATATTTTATGTTTAAGAACACTGGAATTCAATAGTCTGATTTGGTATGTAAATAATTAATGATTTGGAAAATGCTAGTTAGAGGTATGGAACTCAACGGGCAATAAAGAACCCAGTAAAAAATTTACAAAATTCAGAGATCAATTAGTATTGAATGGAACTTCCATTAGTGATTAGAAGCATTCAATAGATCAGACATGGAAATGCAGAAATACGTATAGTTCTTAAAGATTCATTAAACAACAAGACTGTTGAAAATCCAATAGACTGAAGGCTTTTAAATTGCAATACTAGTGTATGAAATATTTTTTGTTTGTGTGTTGTTGTTTCCAGAAATTCCATATTGTATTGATCTTCCATTGGCAAAAAAATAAATAATAAAAAATCTGGGAAAAAACCAAAAACAAAATAAAATCTCAGAACATTTTAAGAATTACTGAGGCATTCAAAATAATATAATATTGAATCCTGCATACAGTACGTATAACTTGGACATTTACAACAGGTTTTCAACATAGACACAATTCAGGGTGCATATTGTAACTTATTACAACAACTTAAACATAGGTATAAAATGATGTCAACAAATTTATAACGCACATCATATTTTACATATTGAGTCCAGCATACATATAACTAGGGCTGTCATTGATGAGAAATTCTATATCGATATATCCATAAGTAAAAAGTATCGATATATCGATAAATCGATTTATTTAGTACTTCTATAAAATGCATTCAGAATAAATAGATTCTTTATAATATTTAGGTGTGTTATTGTATATTTGACTATCTGAAGATGAAAAAATCAATCATTACAAGGAAAACATTGTTTATTTGAACAAATTAAACAATCAGAATGAAATATAACAAAGTTCAAGAACATGAAGTAAAAAAAATGGAAATTTTGGGGAACTGTATAAAAAAAATCTATCCTTGAAATGCAGTATGAAATGTATCAATACTCAAGAAATGAATCGATTATCGTATTGAATCAATTTTTATATCAATATATCGATATCGAGTCTATCAATAACAGCCCTACATAAAACTAGCAATTATGTAATAGGATTGAGCATGTTAGCTTTCACTATAAAATCTCTGCATATTCTGAGTCTAGTATAATTAAGGATTGTTTTTCATCTTTTGAAAAACATGGAATATGCATGCAATGGCTCATGGAAAAAAATTCTGTGCTGCACATTGAATTTCTTTCCATGAGTCATTGCATGTATATTCCATGTTTTTCAAAAAATGAAAAACAATCCTTTTATTTATATATTACCATTTTTTGTTAATCTGTAGTCAGCTGAATACGAAATTAATCTATACAATTGACTTTTCCGGGGGAATAGGGGGTTTATATGACGTAACAGCTGAACAGCTGTGTGTCAAACATTGAATATAAATGCAACCAATCTGTATACTTGCAATGAAGGAAATAACAGTCATTATGTAAATATTACAATGTATAAAACTGAGACATGCATGTATAAAGGGTTTGTGCCTGCTAGGAGATATCACCTTTATTTAAAAATTTTAAGCTTTTGACAGACTGAAACAAGTTGAAATTTGCATATACAGTGAAACCTTGCTAATTAAGATCATCTGGTTGACTGGCTGAAAGTGGTCTGATTACCCTGATGGTCTCCTAAGTAAGGTGGTCTTTAGGTGATGTCCCACTGTATGTAAGAGAAGCATCATGAACTTGACCTTTGCTTTAATGGTCCTAGTTCAAGCAGATATAATATCTTAAAAACATACATATATTTGGTCATTTCTTCTTTTTCATAGTATTTATTTCATTATCTTCTAAATTATTGATTTTGAAACCAATTTTACAATCATAATGTGTGGTATATCCTTTCCCCTGGAAGGCACTGTAACTCCTTTTACGTGTCAAAGACACATCATTAGACACTAAAATGAAGGCAGATTGGATCCTACTGCTTCCGTAAAATAAAAATGAAGTCTAGCATGAAACTAAACCCATCAAAAGTGTTGGTACATTGGGCATCAACACGTAAGTTGCATAGATACATGTATATACACATACTATAATGAATATTGTATAATTTATCTTGTGAACTATAACAACCATACTGCCTATATATCAGCATTCATTTCCCTTAGCTCCATGCATTACCTTGTAATCTTTAATACAAAAACACTTCCATATTTTTGTGATCGATATCAAAGAGATGGAAATTGACTGAAAGAACGCATTAAAGACAATACAGCATCCATTGCAGATTATGCTGAACCTATTATAGAAAATACATCGTCTATTACACTAAGATAACATCAGCTTCAAAGGTTGCTGTTCATTCCACTACAAGGAGTTGACAAAATTGTTTTTTCTGCCCTCAGATCACATAGTAACTATTATCTATTTAGAAACGACAGTATCAATTTCACATTTGTAATTGCAGGTTTTACCATGGATTTCTATACACAAAGCAGTGCACCTAGTCTCACATTGGTAGGTCATATCATTGGTTTACAGCTTTATATGGTAATGATATCAGTAAGAATCAATTAGCAGTTAAAATAATTAGTTAAACTTGTTTGGATTGTTCCATAAAACACAATATATCAGTAGAAAATTCAAAATGTAGGTATGGACAAAGCTCAGATTGTAAAAACATCAAATCTGAGGCATAATATTAAAAACTTTAAGAGGATGATATAGAATAATAAATGTAGTAAGGTAGCAAGTGCTCTTTTTAAAACCCATATCAATATAAAAGACAGTATTTCTCTTATATGTAACTGGAATGTAGTTAATGTAAAATCAATTGTATATTTCTTTCAAAAAAAGTCAAATATATTCTGGGGAACAATTTGAAATTCATTTGACATAAAATCCTGCATACAATAAAGTTAGCAGAATTTTAAATGCACATATTGGTGTATATATCCTGAATTCATTAATGCTTTTGTAGTACAGAAATGTAAGGTATGTAATCATATTTTATAAAATTCTGTGTAGACTTAAAATCTTTTCATAATTTTGTAATTTTGTGCAAGATTTTAGGCAATGTCTTGGAATTGTGTAAAAGTTTACAAAATGTTTTGAATATTGGGAATTCTGTGTAAGATTATGTAATAACTTTACTACAAAATGTTTTGGTATTCTGTGTGTAGTACTACAAAATGTTTTTGTTTTCTGTGTAGGACTATACAATGTTTTGGTATTTGTTTGGTATTTTGTGTAGGACTACAATGTTTTGGTATTCTGTGTGTAGGACTACACAATGTTTTGTTATTTTTTGATATTTTGTGTGTAGGACTATACAATGTTTTGGTATTCTGTGTAGGACTATACAATGTTTTGGTATTCTGTGTAGGAACAATGTTTTGGTATTCTGTGTAGGAACAATGTTTTGGTATTCTGTGTGGGACTATACAATGTTTTGGTGTTTTTGGTATTTTGTGTGTAGGACTATATAATGTTTTGGTATTCTGTGTGTAGGACTATACAATGTTTTGTTATTTTTTGATATTCTGTGTGTAGGACTATACAATGTTTTGGTATTCTGTGTAGGACTATACAATGTTTTGGTATTCTGTGTGTAGGACTATACAATGTTTTGGTATTCTGTGTAAGACTATACAATGTTTTGTTATTTTTTGGTATTCTGTGTGTGGGATTATACAATGTTTTGGTATTCTATGTTGGACTGTACAATGTTTTGGTATTCTATGTAGGACTATACAATGTTTTGGTATTCTATGTAGGACTATACAATGTTTTGGTATTCTGTGTAGGACTATACAATGTTTTGTTTTTTTTTGGTATTTTGTGTGTGGGATTATACAATGTTTTGGTGTTTTTGGTATTCTGTGTGTAGGACTCACTGTTTTGGTATTCTATGTAGGATTATACAATGTTTTGGTATTCCATGTAGGACTATAAATTGTTTTTGTATTCTATGTAGGATTCCACGTTTTGGTATTCTATGTAGGACTATACAATGTTTTGATGTTTTTTGGTATTCTGTGTGTAGGACTATATAATGTTTTGGTATTCTGTGTGTAGGACTATACACTGTTTTGGTATTCTATGTAGGACTTTACAAGGGTTTGTTATTTTTTTGTATTCTGTGTGTGGGACTATACACTGTTTTGGTATTCTGTGTGTAGGACTATATAATGTTTTGGTATTTTGTGTAGGACTATACAATGTTTTGGTTTTCTGTGTAGGACTATACAATGTTTTGTAATTTTTTGATATTTTGTGTGTAGGACTATACAATGTTTTGGTATTCTGTGTAGGACTATACAATGTTTTGGTATTCTGTGTAGGACTATACAATGTTTTGTTATATTTTTGGTATTCTGTGTGTAGGACTATACAATGTTTTGGTATTCTGTGTGTAGGACTATACAATGTTTTGGTATTCTGTGTGTAGGACTATACAATGTTTTGGTATTCTATGTAGGACTATACAATGTTTTGTTATTTTTTGGTATTCTGTGTGTGGGATTATACAATGTATTGATATTCTATGTTGGACTATACAATGTTTTGGTTATTCTATGTAGGAATATACAATGTTTTGGTATTCTATGTAGGACTATACAATGTTTTGGTATTCTGTGTAGGACTATACAATGTTTTGTTATTTTTTGGTATTCTGTGTGTGGGATTATACAATGTTTTGGTGTTTTTGGTATTCTGTGTGTAGGACTATACAATGTTGTGGTATTCTATGTAAGATTATATAATGTTTTTGTATTTTTGGTATTCTGAGTGTAGGACTCACTGTTTTGGTATTCTATGTAGGATTATACAATGTTTTGGTATTCCATGTAGGACTATCAATTGTTTTTGTATTCTATGTAGGATTCCATGTTTTGGTATTCTGTGTAGGACTATGCAATGTTTTGATGTTTTTTGGTATTCTGTGTGTAGGACTATACACTGTTTTGGTATTCTATGTAGGACTATACAATATTTTATTATTTTTTTTGGTATTCTGTGTGTGGGACTATACAATGTTTTGGTGTTTTTGATATTTTGTGTGCAGGACTATACACTGTTTTGGTATTCTGTGTGTAGGACTATATAATGTTTTGGTATTTTGTGTAGGACTATACAATGTTTTGGTTTTCTGTGTAGGACTATACAATGTTTTGTAATTTTTTGATATTTTGTGTGTAGGACTATACAATGTTTTGGTATTCTGTGTAGGACTATACAATGTTTTGGTATTCTGTGTAGGACTATACAATGTTTTGTTATTTTTTGATATTCTGTGTGTAAGACTATACAATGTTTTGGTATTCTGTGTGTAGGACTATACAATGTTTTGGTATTCTGTGTGTAGGACTATACAATGTTTTGGTATTCTATGTAGGACTATACAATGTTTTGTTATTTTTTGGTATTCTGTGTGTGGGATTATACAATGTATTGATATTCTATGTTGGACTATACAATGTTTTGGTATTCTATGTAGGAATATACAATGTTTTGGTATTCTATGTAGGACTATACAATGTTTTGGTATTCTGTGTAGGACTATACAATGTTTTGTTATTTTTTGGTATTCTGTGTGTGGGATTATACAATGTTTTGGTGTTTTTGGTATTCTGTGTGTAGGACTATACAATGTTGTGGTATTCTATGTAAGATTATATAATGTTTTTGTATTTTTGGTTTTCTGAGTGTAGGACTCACTGTTTTGGTATTCTATGTAGGATTATACAATGTTTTGGTATTCCATGTAGGACTATCAATTGTTTTTGTATTCTATGTAGGATTCCATGTTTTGGTATTCTGTGTAGGACTATACAATGTTTTGATGTTTTTTGGTATTCTGTGTGTAGGACTATACACTGTTTTTGGTATTCTATGTAGGACTATACAATATTTTATTATTTTTTTTGGTATTCTGTGTGTGGGACTATACAATGTTTTGGTGTTTTTGATATTTTGTGTGCAGGACTATACACTGTTTTGGTATTCTGTGTGTAGGACTATACAATGTTTTGGTATTTTGTGTGTAGGACTATACACTGTTTTGGTATTCTGTGTGTAGGACTATACACTGTTTTGGTATTCTATGTGTAGGACTATACAATGTTTTGGTTTTTTTTTGGTATTCTGTATGTGGGACTATACAATGTTTTGGTGTTTTTGTTATTTTGTGTGTGGGACTATACAATGTTTTGGTATTCTGTGTGTAGGACTATATAATGTTTTGGTATTCTGTGTGTGGGACTATACAATGTTTTGGTGTTTTTGGTATTTTGTGTGTAGGACTATACACTGTTTTGGTATTCTGTGTGTAGGACTATACAATGTTTTGGTATTCTGTGTGTAGGACTATACAATGTTTTGATATATTTTGGTATTCTATGTAGGACTATATAATGTTTTGGTATTTTTTGGTATTCTGTGTTGGATTACACAATGTTTTGATATTTTGTTAAGGTTTATACATTGTTTTGGAATTTTGTGTAGAATCACACTGTTCCAATTGTAAATGAGCTGATATTGATCTTTTTCCAACTTCCCATTAGCTGCCATATTGGCGATATATTAACACTTAAACAATAGTGTCATTGTAAAGTTGCATGCAGGCACATATTTACCAGGGTTTCATTTGCATTGTCTTGTAGAAAGTATTGAGTAAATCTCTATACTGTAGTTGAACATCCAGATTATCATACTGTTAATTCTACAGTGTTAATTACTGGCAAATATTTGATGTCTGTGTAGAGTAACAAGGACTTAGTATCTGATACTGATATGCTCATATTATAATATCAAACTTTATTGACAATAACTTTATTATTAGATGTAAGTAAATTACATATCAAACACAGGATAAAAGACAGGAAACAATACCAGATATTTCACTGAATTGGCAACATACATGTGTAAACACATCAATAGATCTATTGTATATATACACATGGGTTCATTTCTGGGTTATGTAATGTAAAACCACCTCTCAAACCCACAACTTTCATATACTTTGTACATGTATCATCTTTCCAAAGTGTTATAGCGACATTGTATTTAAGATTCTCATGTACCCATAGAACATCAGTAACACCATAAAACCTCCTTAGTCCCATCCATAACAATAGAGTAATACTTTGAAACCTCTTTAATTTCACCCAGAACACAAAGTAACACCATAAAACCTCCTTAGTCCCATCCATAACAATACAGTAATACTTTGAAACCTCTTTAATTTCACCCAGAACACAAAGTAACACCTTAGTCCCATCCATAACAATACAGTTATACTTTGAAACCTCTTTAATTTCACCCAGAACACAAAGTAACACCATAAAACCTCCTTAGTCCCATCCATAACAATAGAGTAATACTTTGAAACCTCTTTAACTTCACCCAGAACACAAAGTAACACCAATAAACCTCCTTAGTCCCATCCATAACAATAGAGTAATACTTTGAAACCTCTTTAACTTCACCCAGAACACAAAGTAACACTATAAAACCTCTTCAATCATACCCTAGAAGATGGAGTAACACTCAATACAACACAAAAACTTTGGCAGTTCTACAGTACACAAATCTATATGTAAGTTACATTACAGTGCTAATGATATATTTCAAATCAAGATAAGTCATTTGATGAAGTATAAAGAGTTTTCACATTCACTGAAGTGCAAACCCACAGATATATATTTCCTTTCATCAACTAATGGTAATTAACTTAACGCTCCTAATGGTAATTTTGAAAAAATCTTTCCATTTTCAATAATGTCAATGTATCTAAAACACTGGAAACTGATTAGTAATAGATGGTAATTTACTAAATCAAAGTAACTGTAATTAAGTCAACTTGCTGATAAGTTGAGATTATAAAATGACGATTGTCCTAAAGTGATTATATCACAGTGGGCGTTATTTCCAATATTTCCAGTTTTTAAACAATTCACCCCAAAGACACATTTGGACTGGTCCAAGTCTTTATTTTACAGAAGAGTCCATTATTTTTAGGGGTTGATGAGTTTACTATTATTTGATATTGATGAAATATTTCAAATGTTGTTGTACAAAACCCACACATGTTAATGGATGTGATAGCATTAATCTCTGTTATATGATACATATTCCTTTGAATTTCAGTACACGTTCTCTTGTGGATAATGGCAATGGTAATAATGTATGATAAAAACATTTGATTTGTCTAGAAGTGTATCAATATGATAAAAACACTTGATTTGCCTAGAAGTATATCAATATGATAAAAACACTTGATTTGCCTAGAATGATATTAAAATACTGTAAATTGTGAGATCTGTACATCTTTGTACACCTAACATGTTAGACATGGTGATGTTATTGTAGAGATAACTGTAGAGATAGATAGTGAAATATGTGTTTGATGGTAATGCTCAAATTATCTCTGTCCCATAAATATTTCTAGCAGCTTTAAGATGCACATCTATACTAGATTTATAGATTTATGTATATTTCACAACATACATTATTTCATATCATAAAATTTTATTTTTGTATTGTACATTGAGCGTCAAATAGCCATATTTGATATATTTAAAAATAATAAATTACAATATACTGTATGGTTGCTTTTATTCAAAGGGGATTTAATTTCGCTATATTCACAGTCAAAGACATCTCTGCAAAATTAAATGCCTGTAAATATAATACTTAACCTTAGTATCAGAAAGACAATTATTAACTAATCTTGTGCAAAATATAATACCAGTAAATAAATTCCTTTCAGAACAATGCAAACTTTTCTCTCCTTGAAATTAAACAACTGTACAGTACTGTTGATATGTATTTTCTTATCAATGCATGAAAGCAGGAGAAAGTTTATCTTTTTTTATTTTTTATCTAAATGGTATGTTCCCTTCTATTGTTTTGGACCAGTCCATTATGGTTCTTAATGTTGAGGGGTAAAGGTCAATATGTTTTAATCTTATGACCAGTCTCTCAACCCAAGACAGCAAAGGTTTGAGCCCCACTGGCAACTGAACTGATTATGTGAGGGAATGCCATTTACTCATCGAGAGTCATATAAAAAAAAGACAATGTCAGCCAAATTTGTACATCACTGGACCCTTTATCTGGAAACATTCTGAGAAAAACCTACATGCCACAAGTGGGTAAGGACCTAGGATCTTATAATAAACCTAGCTCCATATAGCATTAAGAGACATGATTCAAAGCCATGGGAGTGACCAATGATAGTCTGTATATAATCAACTATAGCCATTTTAAGGTATAAAAGACTGTGATTTTTGAAAGACATAATTAGTTCCTATTTTGCTTATTCTTTCAAATTATAGAGTGCCAAAGACCATAGATCAAGATATTCATTAAGATCAGTGTTGTTTCTCCCATATACCAGATGTAAATGGTACTTTAGAAGTTAATATAATTATTGTCTTTTTATGTCACTTAAGATGGATACAATTGATCAGATCCAGTGGACACTAGAGAAAATGTCAACATTAATATACAGACCCTGTGACCTAATACTAGACTACAATATAAAACATGGTGTACTTTGGATGAACCCAAATTAATTACATCCCTGAGAAAAGTCAGAAAACATGGTCGACAGCTACATCAGCAGATACAAAATAAATTGGTCTGTTTAACTATTCAGTCAGGTTTAAGGAACAGCTAAAGTTGAGAACAATGTATTTAGTTAATCACATTGCAGAATTAACTAAAGCTTAGAACAAGCTCAGACTTGTGTTTAGTCAATCAGATTGCAGGATTAACTAAAGTTGAGAATAATCTCAGACTTGTGTTTAGTCAATCAGATTGCAGGATTAACTAAAGTTGAGAATAATCTCAGACTTGTGTTTAGTCAATCAGATTGCAGGATTAACTAAAGTTAGAATAATCTCAGACTTGTGTTTAGTCAATCAGATTGCAGGATTAGATAAAGTTGAGAATAATCTCTGACTTGTGTTTAGTCAATCAGATTGCAGGATTAACTAAACTTGAGAATATAATCTCTGACTTGTGTTAAGTCACGGATCAAACTTGAGAATATAATCTCTGACTTGTGTTTAGTCAATCAGATTGCAGGATTAACTAAACTTGAGAATATAATCTCTGACTTGTGTTAAGTCAATCAGATTGCAGGATTAACTAAACTTGAGAATATAATCTCAGACTTGTGTTCAGTCAATCAGATTGCAGGAATAGCTAAAGCTGACAATAATTACTGACTTGTGCTTTGCCAAACAGACTTAAGGGTAAGCTAAGGTTGAGAATAATCTCGGACTGTGAATCCATAGATTTATGATACTAGACCTTGCCTCTTTTAGGAGGAGTAAACATCATGTGTGGTCAAATCCGCCAAAAGTCTACAGTCAAGTCATCATTAAAAAATGAGTACAAGTGTACTACCAGACGCACTGACATATTTGCATGTGCAATTTTATAGAAGACAATGTCTACAAACAATTTTACCATAAAAGGGCTGCACTAATGGGGTATAACAATGATTACAAATGTTATCATTTATGTTTCTAAATAATGTAGAAATTCTATATCATAATATGAGAAATCAATAAAAAAAATCATCAAAGTGCTACTTTACAAGACCGAAACTCATTTTACAAGAAGATAAATCTTATGATTTTACCTTGCATATTTGGTGTAATTTGTATAGATGCTTATCAAATATTTGTAGAATGAGGTTAAAACTTGATAAATTCCTGGTAGTCCATTTTCATGATGATTTGACATTATTTATCTATTTTCTGTAATGGTTTTGTAAGTTGATATTAAGTGAAACAAGACATTCTTTTCTGAAAGGTTTTAAGAGATGTGTTACATTTCAAGATTGCCACATAAAAGATCTATATCTATGGCAAGATACATGATTAGCTCCCTTTGATAGTTTTTGACCAAACTGCAGTTTACAAACATATGGCAAACATTTAAGTTTGGATCTTTAACTTATCTACCCCTAAAAAGCAATGGACTCTTCTATGAGGCAATGACTTAGACCAGTCCAAATATGTCTTTAAGGGTGAATGAGTTAAAACATTTGTTATCAAGTATCCATCTCATGTACATATATATATTGTGTGTTTTTATTGGGATTTGTGTAGTGATTTCTACTGCAACTTTCTTCTAGTCTTAAAGCAATATAAGTTGTTGCAATGATTATTTTCGTTCCATAACATATAGTCGAGAATATGATAAACTGTGTGTTCAAATATATAATCAAACATGTAAAACGTTGTAAAAGAAATTCTTTCAAAGTTATTTGTTTTATTAGAATTTAAGATTTCCCGTACCTTACAAAATCCAGCTGTATTTCCATATGCAATGACCTTTCAGATAAACTCTTTCACCATATCAAATGTACTTCATAATTTGGTCAGGGGAACTCAGTCCTTTACGCGCTCAGACTATGTTACAGTCTGTAGATTTTTATGTGTTTTATATTTATTTTTAAAATGCAGAACATGAATTTTATTGGAAAGTGCATGTATTATGTAAAATATATGCTTTTCAACGCTATTTTAAATACCTGAAGAAAATCGAATGTATATATGAATAAATATATCAGGTCACTAAAAGAAATTTTCCCGATTTTTAATGTTACTTCGAATGCTGACATTGACAAAATCAAAACAATATAACTGTGAAAAGTATGCATACCTAATGTTTTTACAATCGTGCCACCATTGTCCAGTGGAGTTTGGCAGTTCATGATCATATGTGCCAAGAATGATAAAGCCAAGAATGCGATGGGATGACTTAAAAATTGGTTGAGATCACCCGATATACCCGTCACATGGACAATTTCAGAAACAAATGTTTTGAAATGACAAAATAGACAAACTTTGCCTGATTTAGGTATGAAATGATGATGTACATGTTTACTGGTCACTCGGTAATCTTTGTAAAAAATTACCGAAAGTTAATTTGCAATTTTCAAAGTATGGCAGACAAAAAAACTGATATTACGGGTTACGTTTAGCAAGATTGATGTAATTTTACATATGCATTTGTTATTCTAACCACCAGATAGTCTCTTTGGATTATATATGATAGAATATCACAAAAAATGGACATGTAAAATGTTTCACCTACAACAGCTCATATCACTTTAACATTATGAAGATTAACATGTATTAGTATTAGTATTTCCCTTTGTCATAAAGGGAGATAACCTATGATATATATATATATATATATATATGTGTGTGTTATAAACATAATACCAAACTTATGATGCCCAAGACGATCGTTTCTGTCAATTAGACTTCATCAGTTGAGCTCCAATTTTAAGTAGAATTTCTAAAGAGAAAGTGTATCAGACAAGACCAAATAATAAACCTAATTGTATAGCCAAAATTTGTCTAAGAGTATTACTGTAAAAAGATGTTTATTTCAGCTTAAGAAGAATTTAAAATTTTAAATGGTGTTATCAGTGCGACATATTACTTTAGTATAAGATAATCAGCTGGTACCAAAATACCAGTTACTATATAAGTTATTTTTTTGAAGATATTGTAAGTATTCAGCTAGCTTGCAGTATCTAATTGTCACAAAAAGAAATAAAATATTTCATGTATCTCTCTGTCACAAAATGAGAAAAAACTGAGACATTCTAAGTATCTTTTTGTACAAGTGAGATGATTTGTAGACATTCTAGGTATCTCTTCATCACAAAGTGAGAACTTATAGACATTGTAAGTATCTCTTTGTACAAGTGAGATGACTTGTAGACATTCTAGGTATCTCTTTGTCACAAAGTGAGAACTTATAGACATTGTAAGTATCTCTTTGTACAAGTGAGATGACTTGTAGACATTCTAGGTATCTCTTTGTCACAAAATAAGAAAACTTGGTATCTAGGTATCTTTTTATCAAAGATTGGGATTATCTGTAGATATTCTACATATTTCTGTCACAAAGCAAGAAAAGTTTAAGACATTCTAAGCATTTCTTTGTACAAGTGAGATATTTGTAGACATTCTAAGTATCTCTCTGTCACAAAGTGAGATAACTTGTAGATATCCTATGTACAATGTATCTCTATCACAGAGTGAGATAATTTATAGACATCCTACATATCTCTGTCACAAAGTGAGATAACCATTAAGACATTCTAGGTATCTCTTTATTACAAAGTGAGATAACCTTCAGACATTTCAGGTATCTCTTTATCAGATAGTGAGATAACCTTCAGACATTTCAGGTATCTCTTTATCACAGAGTGAGATAACCTTCAGAAATGATAGGTATCTTTTTATTACAGAGTGTGATAACCTTCAGACATTATAGGTATATCTGTCACAAAGTGAGATAACTTGTAGATTTTCTACATCTCCTTGTCACAAATAACTTGAGATAAGTTGTAGACATTTTATGTATCTTTGTTCTTTATACTCTTAATAAGTTTAATACTTTTGTCATACATTTTAACTATTCTATATTTATTCAACGCAGCTCTTTAACAAATTTTGATAAAATTTTATTAATAATTTGTTCCATCATAAAATATTTCTATTTACTGATTGTAAGTCATTGCATATAAATATTACATCCCCAGTCAAGACAGGGGATGAAGAAGATGCTTTAAGTTCCTTTTATAAACTAAAACTTACACAGAACAATGTCAAATCAAAGCCTTTTTTAGTTATTCATATATTTTGTTCAAATTTATATACAGATAGTTTTATTCATTTAATCTAATAATCAACCAAAAAACAAGTTTACACAAATCCAAATTTTGACCTATGGCACAGCAATCTGTGATAGAGCTCCCGTCTTCTTCTTGTTAAGTCAGATACCTTACCACTATTTTGGGTCATCGCATCAGAAATCTACATAATATTCTTATCTATATTACTGATATTTTTTCCTGGTATATCACAAAGTACTTGCATGTCAAATGGTCATAATTGGATTTCCTTCATAAAATAGCATTACTCTCCAGGGAAAACACTGAAAAATATGCTGATTCACTGACTTAAATAAACATCATTTGTTTCTTACTTTTGTGTAAGATGATTATCTTACAATTACAGGGTATAACTGATTACAAAGGGGAGATAACTACACTATATATCAACAGCTTTTGAGCTTTTATGAATATTTGTAAGTGACTTATTTACACTTTCAGTCTCAGTGGATGCACAGATGTAAAGATAAAGAGTGACTTATTTGTACTCTCATTCTCTGGGAATGTCCAGGTGTAAAGATAAAGAGTGACTTATTTGTACTCTCATTCTCTGGGAATGTCCAGGTGTAAAGACAGCAAGTGACTTATTTGTACTCTTAGTTGGTGTCCAGATGTAAAGAAAGCAAGTGACTTATTTGTACTCTTAGTGAGTGTCCAGATGTAAAGATAGCAAGTGACTTATTTGTACTCTTAGTGGTTGTCCAGATGTAAAGATAACAAGTGACTTATTTGTACTCTTAGTGGGTGTCCAGATGTAAAGATAGCAAGTGACTTATTTGTACTCTTAGTGGGTGTCCAGATGTAAAGATAGCAAGTGACTTATTTGTACTCTTAGTGGGTGTCCAGATGTAAAGATAGCAAGTGACTTATTTGTACTCTTAGTGGGTGTCCAGATGTAAAGATAGCAGTGACTTATTTGTACTCTTAGTGGGTGTCCAGATGTAAAGATAGCAAGTGACTTATTTGTACTCTTAGTGGATGTCCAGATGTAAAGATAGCAAGTGACTTATTTGTACTCTCAGTCTCAGTGGATGTCCAGGTGTACAGATAAGAAGTGACTTATTTGTACTCTCAGTGGATGTCCAGGTATAAAGAAAACAAGTGACTTATTTGTACTCTCATGGGGTGTTCAGGTGTAAATATAAGAATTTACTTATTTGTACTCTCAATGGGTGTCCAGGTGTAAATTGAATGAACAGTAGAACAATTCAAAGAGACAGATTCAACATAAAATCCCTAAATACTCTTGGAGATAATGAAATCCAAAGCTCATTTCATATTACATAATGGTAAATAGTCCAATAAAAGACGTTAAATAACTTCCATGACAATAAAGTCAAAATTAGTTTATAACCGAAATATCATCCACCATTTATTTTAGTTCATTGATTAGAAGATTTCAGAAAGTATTTTTGGTATTTTAGGGTTCTTTTAAAGCTGAGTTTTGAAAGAAAATTGAAAATCAATGAAAAGAGAAGCATGACAATTACCTTGATGACAGATTTGCTCTGCATGGTGTTCCGGTTGTCAAGTTCAACACAACAGAGTTCATTTAAAATAATAAATATACGATGACAATATTGGGATGACTTGTCTGCAGCTAAATCATGTTTCAACATGCAATATAAATACAATATTACACATTGGATCTAGTATTTTACAGATTTGGTCCCCAGAATTATTAAACAAGCCCAAACTTTAGTCAAAATTTAAATCTTTGATAAAATGTTCATTTCCCCAGTCTTTTGAAACTCAATATGAGGGTAATGACACTCATTTTAATATCACACCATTTACTTATAACATCCTTCATGAAATAAAATTACACTTCAGTTTTGTTGAAATCTTTTTCAAAACAACTTCTGTAGCAAGATAATAGAACTGATAAATATTGTCACTTACTGGGTAATTGATTATTACATTTCAACATTTTGACTCCAGTATATAAAGTGCAGATACTAAAGTGTTAGCTGTAAGCAAGTCCAGAGGGATATATACCAATACAGTGTAAAAAACATAGATCTCTGAAAAATCTAGAGGTACAAATCGCTGGTGCCATGTCAAGAGTGAGAAGATCCCCTGCCAAAATCCAGAGAATGGATCAGGTGTCATGCCAGGAGCCAGATGATCTCATGCCAGGAGTCAGATGATCTCCTGCCAAAATCCAGAGTTTGGATCAGATGTTTTGCCAGGATTCAGATGATTCCTTGCCAAAATCCAGAGGTTGGATCAGGTATAATGCCAGGAGCCAGATGACCCGTGGCAAAATCCAGAGGTTGAATCAGGTGCCATGCCAGGAGCAATATAATCACCTGCTAAAATCCAGAGGTTGGATCAGGTGCCATGCCAGGAGCCAGATGATCCCCTGTCAATCAGCTAATCATAACCCAAATATAATCATGGCATAAAAATAATCATAAAAAGTCACAACCCAGAGCTGTCGCTTTTTGAGATAATTAAGTATACCACTGACAATGGGTACAGATGCACCAGCCATTACAGTGAAACAGACTATAGTTTTTCTAGGTCAACATTCTGCAATGTCAAAAAGGTCAAAACTGGCCATGTGACATGAATTTGAATAACAATAACATTAGTACGGATAACGGACAATCACATCAGTCAAAACGATGCTCTAGTTAGTATAAACCTTAGTGAAGATTGTAGGTAACAGGTAATTACATCAGTCAAAATTATACTCTATAATTAGTATAAACCTTAGTGAAGATTGTAGGTAATAGACAATTAAAACATTCAAAAACAGTTAATATTACTTACGAGGGAATTCCAAGCAAAAGACAGTATCTAATTGTCACAAAAAGAAATAAAAATAAATGTATCTGGCTGTTGAGAAAAAAAACTGAGACATTCTAAGATCTTTTTGTACAAGTGAGATGATTTGAAGATTCTAGGTATCTCTTCAACAGATTGACATTGTAAGTATCTCTTTTACAGTGATTTGTAGACATTTAGGTATCTCTTTGTCACAAAGTGAGAACTTATAGACATTGTAAGTATCTCTTTGTACAAGTGAGATGACAAAGACATTCAGGTATCTCTGTCACAAAATAAGAGAAAACTTGGTAGGTATCTTTTTATCAAAGATTGGGTTAGATTTCTGTCACAAAGCAAGAAAAGTTTAAGACATTCTAAGGTACTGAGATATTTGGACATTCTAAGTATCTCTCTGTCACAAAGTGAGATAACTTGTAGATATCCTATGTACAATGTATCTCTATCACAGAGTGAGATAAAACATTCAAAAACAGTTAATATTACTTATGAGGGAATTCCAAGCAAAAGACATGTACAATGATGAAAGTATGGCTTTAGATAGTATGAACGTGAGTGAAAGTAGGCAAAGATGTTTACAGTGAAACTTTTATATAAAGGTAGGATAAATCAGTCTTAAGAGTCTTAATATAGAGGTTGATTTGTACATAAATGGTACTATTTGGGACTTCAAAAAACAGTCTTTATAAACAGGTGGTCTTAATACTCAGGTAGTTCTAAAGAAAGTTTTACTGTAGTCAAAATGTTGCTCAAGGTAGTATAAATCTAAGAGAAATTTCAAGGCAAGAGACATGTACAATAGTCAAAATGATGCTCTAGATAGTAAATGAATCTAAGATATTTAAAATGGTAAATATGATGCTCTACTTGGTATAAATCTGGAGCCTACATGGTTAAGCTAATGGTTAGAGCATTGCACTTTAAAATAGCCCCGCTGGAACCTAAGCTGATTTTGTGAGAAAGTTTGCCAGTTTACATGCGGATGGTTGGTGGTTTCTTTTTGAATACATTTTAGCTGTATTCTCTTCTCCACCATCAAAAACTGACTGTCACCATATAACTGAAAAATTGTTGTTTGTGATATAAAACACTATTGAAAGAAAAGAAAAGAAGTTAGTATAAATCTAAGAGGAGATTCTTGGCAACAGACATTTGCATCAGTCAAAATAATGCTCTAGTACTTTTTTCAGTGGTGTGTAAATGTTGGATAGCTAACAAACATACCCTTAGTAAGAAGTTTACGAATAAGACACATTATGACATTAAGAGTTTGGTGTGGATAAGTGGGATGATAAAATGTATTTGTCTGAGGTTCCATTTACAAGATAAATGTACCAGCCATTTAACTGCGGTTAGATAATACAGTATTATCTCCTGTCCAGACTTAATGCCAATACAAAGTATATATTAGTCCAGACGTAATGCTATACAAGGTATATATTACCTTAGATGTTACACATCAAAAATCTAAACAGTAATGGTTTAACCCTGACTTTTACAAGTGTACATGTCAAATTCCTATAACACAATGTTAAAACTTCATTTACCAAATAACATTACCATTTAGTTGTCAGAATATACTTACTTATCATGTTTCAATACCCATAAATTGCAGAGAAATTGTCCAGTAATTTGCTCAATGGGAACAAGTTTATTTAACAGTCACCAAGTATATAAAATTATTCTGTTACTTTGGTAAATGTCTAAATAATGAAGATAACATGATGGAAATAATGTATAGATAATGAAGATAACACGAAGGAAATGACACGTCAAAAATTAATATTCTGCTTTCTCTGAAAAATACAAACTTGAATCATACAAGTAGTAGAGGCCAATATGAACGTCAAATAGTAGAGGCCAATATGAACGTCAAATAGTAGAGGCTAACGTGAACGTCAAGTAGTAGAGGCCAATATGAATGTCAAGAAGTAGAGGCATATATGAACGTCAAATAGTAGAGGCTAATATGAACGTCAAATAGTAGAGGCCAATATGAACGTCAAATAGTAGAGGCCAATATGAACGTCAAATAGTAGAGGCTAACGTGAACGTCAAATAGTAGAGGCCAATATGAATGTCAAGAAGTAGAGGCATATATGAACGTCAAATAGTAGAGGCTAATGTGAAAGTCAAGTAGTAGTAATGTAAACGTCAAGACTAGTAGAGGCTAGTATGAACCTCAAGTAGTAGAGGCCAATATGAACGTCAAATAGTAGAGGCTAACGTGAACGTCAAGTAGTAGAGGCCAATATGAATGTCAAGAAGTAGAGGCCAATATGAACGTCAAATAGTAGAGGCTAATGTGAACGTCAAGTAGTAGAGGCCAATATGAATGTCAAGTAGTAGAGCCTAATATGGACGTCAAATAGTAGAGGCCAATATGGACGTCAAGAAGTAGAGGCCAATATGAACATCAAGTAGTAGAGGCTAATGTGAACGTCAAATAGTAGAGGCTTATGTGAACGTAATATGAACATCAAGTAGTAGAGGCTATATGAACATCAAGTAGTAGAGGCTATATGAACATCAATGTCAAACCAGTGAGATGATCATAAAAATTAGGTCAATGTGGTATAGTAGAGCTATCTATGTAGTAATATAATAACATCCTTACCAGCCTGAAAAAAGAAAAATGCAAAGGTACTCAGACCAGAATTATAATCATGGTAAAACTGTTGAAATTGACAACTCTTGAATGCCATGAAGATGTCCAAATTAACTACACATATATTGATGTGACATTCTATCTATTTGTCAATAAAATCTGTTAAAATTGTCAGTAAAAATACTACACAATGGAGCCTGTCTTGAAATCCACCCCTTTCTGCCACTGATTTGTGGTCTTACAAGACAGGTGGTTTCCCAAAAAGTGGTTTTATTTAAAGGATTACTTTACTAAGTGGTTTTCAGAACATGGTCTTACAAGACAGGTGGTCATCTATGACAGTGGTCTTACAAGACAGGTGGTCTTCTATGACAGTGGTCTTACAAGACAGGTGGTCTTCTTTGATAGTTGTCTCACTTGACAGGTGGTCTTCTATGACAGTGGTCTTACAAGACAGGTGCTTGTCTATGAAAGTTATCTCATAAGACAGGTGGTCTTCTATGACAGTTGTCTCACTAGACAGGTGGTCTTCTATGACAGTGGTCTTACAAGACAGGTGGTTGTCTATGAAAGTTATCTCATAAGACAGGTGGTCGTCTATGACAGTTGTCTCACTAGACAGGTGGTCTTCTATGACAGTGGTCTTACAAGACAGGTGGTTGTCTATGAAAGTTATCTCATAAGACAGGTGGTCTTCTTTGACAGTTGTCTCACTAGACAGGTGGTCTTCTATGACAGTGGTCTTACAAGACAGGTGGTTGTCTATGAAAGTTATCTCATAAGACAGGTGGTCTTCTTTGACAATTGTCTCACTGGTTAGGTGGTCTTTTATGACAGTGGTCTTATAAGACAGGTGGTTGTCTATGAAAGTTATCTCATAAGACAGGTGGTCATCTATGACAGTTGTCTCACTAGACAGGTGATCTTCTATGACAGTGGTCTTACAAGACAGGTGGTTGTCTATGAAAGTTATCTCATAAGACAGGTGGTCTTATAAGACAGTTGTCTCACTGGTTAGGTGGTCTTTTATGACAGTGGTCTTACAAGACAGGTGCTTGTCTATGAAAGTTATCTCATAAGACAGGTGGTCTTATAAGACAGTTGTCTCACTGGTTAGGTGGTCTTTTATGACAGTGGTCTTACAAGACAGGTGCTTGTCTATGAAAGTTATCTCATAAAACAAGTGGTCTTCTATGACAGTTGTCTCACTAGACAGGTACCAATGTAGTTTGTTCATTCCTGTATCCTATATTCATGTATGTATCTTCATATCGATTGCATATGATATATTATGTATGAGAGTTAATAGCTGGGTACATCGTTACTCTCAAAGAGTGGTTTAGGGAAGTAACAAGAAAAATGACACCATAACAAACCTTGTAATGAAGATGTCGAACACTTATGATATCCCCTACAGCATAGCATATGTGTGCTAAACTTAATAAAAGAAATATATTTGTTGTTACTATGAACTGTTATAGAAAACTGTTGATGTGATGTGAAAACAGATAGACAGAAATTAAATTATTACATTGTTAAAAAAGCTATTGGCTTAGTTTACCTAGTTATCTCCCTTTATAATGGAACTGATTTTCTTTATTTCAAGAAAGTTCTTGGATAACATACAATGAGTAAACAAACACCGGGTAATTATATCACATTTTAGAAATAAATTTGACAGAACAATATATACATAATATCTTAGAATAAAACTGGTTTTTATTTTATTGTCATCTTACATCCTGTCAAGAATATTTTACTTATGTGGAGATGCTTCATATAAATTTCGAAGTTCTTGATACAATACTGTTCTATAACAGTTCATTATTGTAAAAAGATTTGTTCAACCTAATTCGTTTTACAATGACATCCATACACTTCTACATGTAAACTATGACAGTGGAGATATCAAGTCTACACTTTGTAATTTATTGCCATGACAATACTTCCTTCAAATAATATATTACTACTACTACATAATAGTAAAATGAAGGAGAAGTGATGGTTCAATTCCCTTGTGTATGACAATGCCTTTAGGACCTGCTATTGTATGTACACTGTGGAGTCCCATGACAAATTTTGGACGATTCAAAAGACATCCATTATTGATCACAGTATAGCAATATGTGTAGCTAGAAACATTTAGTATCAAATATTTACTTTCACCAGGAAACACAAATCTATCAACCAATAATTTCCGGGAGAATGAAAATAATTTGTTTGATAAATTTGAAGGAGCAAAAATGACATTTCTGTAAAATGAGCAGCAGGATTACAGATAAAAACATCTGACTCATACCTAACACACACACACACCTACACACAC
>BROG01000096.1:0-152500 GCA_030159075.1 Atrina japonica
TAGATAGATAGATAGATAGACAAATATTATACATGTAACTTTTTAACATTTTCATTATAATATATAATTCATATAATTTTCAAAACTCAAAATATTTTAAACCTTTATTGTGTATTTTTTCATATTGATAAAAATGTTCAAGTTCTCTGTTTTTAAGCAAATCAGCAATTTTAACTGAATATATATTGTTTATATTTACAATTCCCTGTTTACACATAATTATGTAAAAGGGGAATTTAATCTTTGTTTTCTTCAAAATTCAATAGTACTATAAAACGAAACTTTGGTCATATATAACAAAACAAACAACAAGGCTACAAAACATGAAAAATATAAAAATTATTTTGAAATTGAGTAGGAAATTACTAATGTTTTTAGTTGATTTTCCCTACTGACTACGTACCTTTTATGAGTCGAATTTCTCGATATTTCAAATGAATTTTAGGCAATTTTCCATAAAAACATCGAAAATCCCTACAAATAATTCATAATTTACATTATGGGAAATTTGCCTTATTCTAGCCTTATAAGAACGTGAATATTCTAAAACACCCAGTTTTTAATTAACCAAAATATAGATCTTTTTTATTACCGATTATAAAAGATCATTATACTATATGTCTTGCATGACTTTGACTCCTTATTGAACCTCTGTAGTTGCAAATAGTATGAATCTCTAATACAATTTATGTGTCTCAGTACTGATGTTTCGAGTTTTTCTAGGTGGTCCCTTGAATTTCGACCTCTACTTTCGATTTACGAAATGTTGACATAATACGTGATTCCCGATATCCTTTTGACAATTTATCTGTAAGCACTGTAAGTAGTTTACCTCTGTATATGAAATGGTCATACGGGCATTGGCATTGACTTTGATGTTAATATAGAGAACATACCAAATATCAACTTTTCACAAAAAAAATTAAAGAAATTGAACAAACAATTAGACAATGGAAACAGCGATTCATAACTCCTATTGGAAAAATAACCATTTTAAAATCTTTCCTATTACCCAAACTAGTACCTTTATTTCAATCATTGCCAAATCCATCAGAGCAATTTTATACAACTTTAAATACACTTTTATATAATTTTATTTGGGATGGTCCAACAGATAGAATTAAAAGAGAAGTATTAATCAAACAATATTCCGAAGGAGGTTTAAAAATGATACATTTTTTGCATCAGCTATCAAACTTACATGGGTTAGGAGAATACTGACTGACAAATAATGGAAAAATATAATATTAAGTGAAACTAAAACAGCCATAAAAGAAATTACCTTATATGGAAACAATTTTTTACATAACATGATTAAAAAAACAAAAAATAAGTTTTTCAAAAAGATGTATTTTTAGCTTTTATTCTTCTCAATCAGCAAAGTCATAAACATATAATCTCATTGATTTTACAAAATATCCTATGTTTAAAAATTTTTTTCGTATGTTGAACACGCCCTGGCATATCGGATCTGTAAGATATGAACTCAATTTGTTGTTTATAAATGAATATAAATACTTAAATGTGGAACGTTGACATATACATGTATTTATTAAACTTCTGTCAGCAACATTGCATTTATCAAGACATGATGACCTCGGGTAAACATCACTTTAATAGACCTCCTCTTTATCAGTATCAAATACGTGATTCAGTGAATGATTTGCGCTTGAAAATAAGGAAGCTGAAAAGTTCCGAATCCGACGTACAACATGAACTGAAGAAAGGGACATCATTATGCTGTAATAGCAAGATATTATGTCATAATAACGACATATATAAATTATATATGCACATTTACAGAATTACGGAGATATAAATAAGTTTGCTATTAATGAACTGTTTTGTTTTCAATTATAGGGACATACTTTGGCCGCAAGATGAACAAAAGAGTAACTTCTATTGTATGTCTTGTTCTCATTGGAGTCATGTTTGGATGGCTGTTTGCGTTCGTATCTTTCAAAAAAGAATATCACAGAGTATCTCCACATGCTTCATTTCACTCAGTGCAACATAAGAAAATTAGTAAAACACCGAATAAAGTTAAGAAATCAGTATCTAAGGTGGAAATTTACAAAATAAACGACGAAAAATTGACATCTGATAACAGAGTGTGTTCGAATATGACCCCTCTTTATCAAGTATACCTGAAAACACCTGCCGGTCAGACACCTATTTTTATTCATAACCCTGATGAAGATTTAGCGATCAGTCGGTTTCTTCAAAGAGAAGGCGTTTGGGAAGAAGAAAATATTAAGGTTATTTATTCACTTTTGGAGTCTGATACTGAATCTAATTTTATAGATTTAGGTGCAAACGTAGGCGTTTTTACATTATCTGTAGCTAAGTTAGGGAGAAAAGTTATTGCTGTCGATCCATTGTCTATGAACTTGAAGAGATTGTGTGCTTCAATTGTAGCAGGTAATTTTACAGATAAAGTTATTCTTATCAATAATGCTTTATCAGATGTAAGAGAGAAAGTCACATTGATGGCAGACAATGGAAACATTGGTGGTACATTTGTTGCGAAAGACAATAATCCAAACAAAGTTAAAGGGAGTAGTATAACCGGAAATTTTAAAGAACAAGTACAGACCATGATACTTGATGATCTTCTAAAAATTCCAAATTTTGATTTTAAAAAAGTTATCATGAAAATGGACGTAGAAGGATACGAAAATAGAGTGCTAAGAGGAGGTGAAAAGTTCTTTAAAACGGTTGATGTTACAGCTATTCTAATGGAATGGTTGTGGTTAAAAACTGGAGAAGTAGGGTTAGAAATAATCAATTTTTTAACGAGTAACGGTTTTTACCCCACTACACCTACACAATATATACAGACTTTGGAACATACGGACCGTAAAAACTGGCCAAATGATGTTCTGTGGAGGAAAACATTA
Source organism: Atrina japonica (assembly GCA_030159075.1). Lineage (NCBI taxonomy): Eukaryota > Metazoa > Mollusca > Bivalvia > Pterioida > Pinnidae > Atrina > Atrina japonica. Next base: position 2,901 of record BROG01000096.1, read on the forward strand.
CGTGTAAAAGAAGTACATTGATTTGGGTCGTCAGTAACTTCTGTCAAACTATGAAAGGTTTTACTTTGGCAACTACAGCTATGAACGGCAATGACGACGTCGATGGTGATGAGAATGGCGATATAAGACACTACGTATTGTAATATCAGATGATTTTGATGTTATATTGTTTAGAGAAAGAGGTTTTTCATTCATTTGCGGTTTACAGTTTGTGTGCCTTATCGTAAAGTTGCTTGATTTGAACAATATCACTAATTAAAGAGCACATGATTCGACATTTGTCTATATTGATTTTATTGATATTTTATTGTCCTTTCGGGGAATCGTTCTCCTATAGTGTTGTCTGGAAAGGTTAGTCCCTGAGTCGAAGACAAAGGGACTATATCTCTTCAGACAACACGATAGGATAATGGTTCACAATGGAAAGGGTCATAAAAGATTTAGCACAATACGTGTCATAGTTTGTTTTAAACTGATTGATTTTTTCTTACTATTTTCAATGTTTATGTTGCCTTAATGCGGGTCATATAACCTTTGGTGTCTTGAGCAAGCATATTGGCAAGGAAACACCACCTTCAAAACGATAAAAAGCTGTAAGCAGAGTGTAGGAATAGTGTGCATTTAGTTAGCATGTATTTAACTTATCAAAATGCAAGAAGCTAACACGTGAGCTACTAAATAGCTTTTATAAAACGCAAAAGCGTATATAGTTCTTTTCTTCACCTCGGTGCGTCTTAATCGTGGTTGAAAAACATGTTATGATAGAAAAAATAATATACAGTTATTGTATGGGTATGAGGGCACTTTTATTGTCCCCGAGACACTAACTATTTCCCGAGGCGAAGTCTGCTGAAATACCCAAACAATAAATGATTTTTATCCCAATCACCATGACATCAACACATCTATGGTATTTTCATTAAAGTACCCATAAGAGATTTTGTCAATAAAACAAATGAACATTTGTCTTGACTTGAGGTTTAATGTAGAAATAAGAGTGGTTCCGATGATAATGAACAAGTCATCATCCAATCAAATTGACATACGAGAAAAAATCCGCGAAGATTTGAATGCAGGTAAATAGTTCATTTGCAGGTAAATAGCACATATGACTATTAACCGGTTAATAGTTCCTTCTGCAAACATGGTAAAAATAGCAAATCTGTTCATTACTCTTTTATTGCGTTTTAAGGGGCAATAGCTGTGTTTACCAAACAGAATTATTTCTATTTTTTTCAGTTTTACACAGGCATACAAAATCTCATATTCCTATGTATTTTGTGAAATATATTCAGGTCCAGTGTTGTATGCATATAGAAATAGTAAGGTTGAGTTAATCGATTGCAATTGGAAATGCCAAACCTGGGTTTCTCAAGCAATTTTCACAAAATGTATGGAATTTTTATGCCTGTGTATATCTTTTTCGTTATTGTATATCAATCTAAGTAGTAATAAGGGAAAACAAAAATCTGAGAAAAAAACACACACACACACACACACAGCTAATGCCCCTTTAAATAGTAAAGGTATAATAAATAAAACTAGAGTTATGTCGTCTAACACGCTTTGTCAGCTACTATATAAGACATGTTTTATTATTTGTTGTTTTAAGTCAATTCATAATAACCGAAACGTAGGTTTATGTGAATATAATACCACAACACACAAAATGTTGTTTAGGAGTACAACTACAGGGATACTCTAGAAAAGGTGTGGTAGACCTCCATTTAGACATTAAGATTAAAACGAAAATTTTATTATTTTGGTATAAGCTTATCACGGACAATGAATTGTCAAGCAACATGTTGCTGAAAAGGATTACAATGAACCATTTTCATCTAAAATGTGAAATGAAAGTAAATAATTGCAAATTCTGTATGACAATATTGAAATATGTACAGTGAGTAAGTAAAGAACGGGTAACAAATGGCATTGAAACCCTATGTTAAAAGTCGATTTGGGTTTAGAAAGATATTTACTGGAATCAAGATTTCTAGATAGAAAAGTTTTTTTATGGATTTAGAACCTCGAACTTTAAGCAGTGGAAACAGGGTGCTAGTTTAGAGTCCCCAAAATGTGATTCCTCTCTGTGACAAAATACACTTTCACTATCTATTTTTCTATGAGAACTAGGAATAATTTTATTTCAAGAAACAACAACAAAATGCTTATTCTGTTAGATTATTATACCCTATGTAATTAAAATATAAAAAATCTCAGATACCAAAGTATAAATCAATAGAATGTCCAGGACATAGATACAAATCCGGTTAAAATGGACAAACACGGACCTCTGGAAACCAAGAGGTGGGATCAGGTGCCATGGAGGAGTAAACATCCCCTGTCGACCGGTCACACCCGCCGTGAGTCCACAGTCAAGTCCATACGTGAAATACGTGAGCAGTGTATCCCATTGCTATCTCTCACCGCTCCCTTTTTCAGATATGCCACATACGGTATGGTGTCAAATGTGGATGACCTCTCGTTGATGTGTAATCTTTGGTATAATGTCAAATGTGAATGAACTATCTCTTCGGTATGGAGTTAAATTTGAATGACCTCTCATTGATGTGTAATCTTTGACCAATGAAAATACGACATAAAATATTTTGAAAGTTTATTGAACGGCAAAGACCTGTAATTTGTTCTTTAATAAAGAAACCGTCATTCTGCAGAATTCATTCAGAATAGATTTGGTGATTTGATCCTACCTATGGTTATGAGAACAATTCTCTACTTCTAGATTTTGTGTGTCCACTGTTGTTTATAATATTAAATGTGTTTAAATGTAGTTGCCATTTGATAAACTTTCAAGATCACTTCAATCGCATTCTCACCGGTCGAAAATCACACATTTATGAGGTTATTTGCATGTTATAATTAGATTGTTATTATACCCTACTAGCTAGATTACTTGAAACATTAGAAAAACTCAGAGTGTTTGAAAAGTAATATAGGATAAATATTGAATTTGTAATCTATAGATACAATCTAAAAACAATATTTCATATAATATGAGGTACTTTGTACATCTATGTATAGATAAATCATTCCATTACTCAATTGTATCTTGTAGCACTTCGTTGTAATTTCCATTGATCGAATCTATATTATACATGTGGCCCAGTGGTTAGAGCGTCGAGCTTTAAACCATTAACTTCTGGTCAGTGCAATTTCGTGTCCCGCCGGAACCTAAGCTAATTTTTGTGAGAAAGTTTGCCAGATTATTTGCAGAAGGCCGGTAGTATATTTTAACCGGGTTGTCTCCTCCATTAAAAACTGACCGCCACCATATATTTTGAGTGTGGCGGAAAACACATCAAAATCAAATCAAATCAAAATGTTATACATTAAGCTCTTGTTTCACATGTAATATGCATCACGGGTGAAATAAAAAACTGAATAGGGATTTGGAAACTCTTCTGTGTCATGAGAAGATTTCTGTTTTACCATATTCATGTACAAAATACGATTAGCTTTTGGTGCTTATTGCCAGTTATAAGATTCTAATGCTGCCAGTTATATTTTACACGAAATACTGTACATTAAGTTTATAGGCACGTTGTAGTTAATCCCTTATACAATAAAGACCTACATGTTTATATATATATATATATATATATATATATATATATATATATATATATATATATATATATATATACACATACAGTTTTACTCTATATATATATATATATACTTGATAAATATAAAAATCACACATTCTCAGAATGTCCAGGATATAATACAAATCTGGTGAATATTATACTAACACAGACCTCTACAATCTAAAGGTGGGATTATATGCTTTTTAATACCATTTAGTGATATCACTCTTTCGAATAGTTGATATCACTTACTCAATACGTGATATCACCTATTCGAATGGGTGATATCACCCATTGGAATACCGAATAAGTGATACCACCTATTCGAATAAGTGATATCTCCTACTTGAAAGTGATATCACCTAATCGAACTAGTGATATCACTCATACTAAATAGGTGATATCACTTATAAAAACGGATAGGTGATATCATCTATTTGTATATGTGATATCACTCTTTCGAATCGGTCATATCACTCTTCCAAATTTGGAAACAGTAAAAACCTTATGCTCCCCATTTCTTCCATAAATGTAGATCTGCAGTGAATATCACTAGGCCTATATCTAAGGAAAAACAAAGAGCAAAGGACGATATTAAGTTAACGTGATAAATGCACAGAGCTACAAAATCAGAATCATCTCCTGTGTCTGTTGTAGGATTTGGACGGAGTTTAGCATTCAAAGCAGACAGAGCCGCCGAATTCATACCGCCGATCCTTCCGATTTCCGCACAAAATGTTAAAACAGTGGTAGAACTAAAAACACCCTAACTAATTCTTTGCACCAAATGTAAGGAAACAAAAAAATAAATAATTTATAATGCCTAAGATCACAAAAGTCATATTTTTGTTAGACCCAGGAATATATTTTATTTTTGTATAGGAAGCATTCATCGTCATTGATTCATAAATGATATCACCTATTCGAATAGGTGATATTACATTACAAAACGAATAGGTAATATCACTTAGTTGAATATTCGAGTAGGTGATATAATTTATTCATTTGAATAGGTGATATCTTTCATTCGAATAGGTGATATCACTCATTCGTATAAGTGCTATCACTTAAGAATTTATAAAAGTGATATTATTTATTCTCATAAGTGATATCACCTATTCTAATGAGTGATATCATCTATTCTAAAGAGTGATATCACTAACTGGTACTAAAAAGTAAAACGGCGCCCCATAGGATTAAGTGTCATGGGAATAGGTGATACCACTCATTCGTATAAATTATATCACCTACTCGCATAAGTGATATCACCTATTCGAATAAGTGATATCACCTATTCGAAAGAGTGATATAACTTACTGTTATTAAAAAGTAAAACGGCGCCACATAGGATTAGGTGTCATGGAGAAGTAAGCAAGTACAGTTCCACTTAATGCATCGCGAAGGTTCTATGCGTCCTATCTTACTACTTTGTTGGTCTTTGGGCAAAATTTTCGTTTACTATAATATTATTGTATTATATACTATGCTTATTGACTTATTTCTGTTCTCCCTGTGGAAAATAGGGCCATGAACAAGACCTCTCCGTACTATTCTCTGTTCTGCTACTCTTTTTGTATCGTTCCAGCTCTGTAGCCGTTCTCTGCGTTTCCTTCTACCTCCATTTCTCCATTCCTTTTGGAGACCATATTTGTGCTAATTTACCTCTGTTAAGGCCGTGTCTCACACACACGATTTATGTACAAGTCTCGGTCAAGATCCTTAACACAATCACGATTTATTTGTCTTGGCTCTATCCGACTCAGTTATCACCAACGAATATGCAAATAAACCAGTCTTGAAAATGTCGGTGACACGTCCCCGACATATCGCGGTTTGCCGGGGGTGTCGCCGACTTTGCCAAGTCATAGATAGGACAGTATGGTCATGTCTTGTGATATAAGGTCGTGTCTCCCATACAAGACTTCTGTGCAAGACACAGTCAAGACATCAGCTTTTTTCGGGATCATGAAGATTCGTATCACTGTCCCCTGTGTCCTAGCTTTATCTTAGTTGTGTTCTGTCACATCTTGGCAGCGTCCTGAGCTTTTTTGTTTTGCCTTGGCCATGTTTTTGAACATGTAAAAATTTTGATCCAAGAGCATCCCGACACCTTTATCTTAGCGCTGTCCCGAGGGTATCGTAATGTCATGTTGTGGTATTTCGCAACTGTCGGGAAAGACCTAGGACATAGAGGGCGGCATAACGACACGTTTACGATAGTGTCGAGACAGCGCTAAGATAAAGGTGGGAACATGCTAGTATTATACACATACACTGGTATGTCATGGAACTTGGTGATTGTTAATTATAGAGTATGCCGATGCACACTTTGGAAGGTCTAATTAATGTCTATGAAGCATGTACATGTATACATGTTGGAATTAAATTCCATGGCCTGGTCAATGATGTTCCTCACTATGATTTTACTATGTTGTTCCTTTGATCCTGAACCTGCCTGTTTCTTGTTAAGGTTTTGGTCTACTTCTTTCACTTATCGTTTGATGATAACTTTCCCGTTACTTTTGCTGTTAATCGTATTAGTGTAAAGTCTCGGCTTTCTTTGGTAGTTAAACAATTAATCATTGTTTCCAGTCTATTGTAATTTTCTCGTCAGTACAAATGTGACATCTGTTTCTGTGACTGTGTTGTTGATGTTTCTATGTCTATTTGTGGGGTTTGTGTGGATCGGTACATATGTGACATCAGTTTCTGTGACTGTGTTGTTGATGTTTCTATGTCTATTTGTGGGGTTTGTGTGGGTCGGTACATATGTGACATCAGTTTCTGTGACTGTGTTGTTGATGTTTCTATGTCTATTTGAAGGGGTTTGTGTGGGTCGGTACACATGTGACATCAGTTTCTGTAACTGGGTGTTGTTGATGTTTCTATGTCTATTTGAGGGGTTTGTGTGGGTCGGTACATATGTGACATCAGTTTCTGTGACTGTGTTGTTGATGTTTCTATGTCTATTTGTGGGGTTTGTGTGGGTCGGTACATATGTGACATCAGTTTCTGTGACTGTGTTGTTGATGTTTCTATGTCTATTTGAAGGGTGTCGGTACACATGTGACATCAGTTTCTGTGACTGGGTGTTGTTGATGTTTCTATGTCTATTTGAAGGGGTTTGTGTGGGTCGGTACACATGTGACATCAGTTTCTGTGACTGTGTTGTTGATGTTTCTATGTCTATTTGAAGGGGTTTGTGTGGGTCGGTACATATGTGACATCTGTTTCTGTGACTGGGTGTTGTTGATGTTTCTATGTCTATTTGAAGGGGTTTGTGTGGGTCGGTACACATGTGACATCAGTTTCTGTGACTGTGTTGTTGATGTTTCTATGTCTATTTGAAGGGGTTTGTGTGGGTCGGTACAGGGACATCTGTTTGTGTGGGTTGATGTTTCTATGTCTATTTGAAGGGGTTTGTGTGGGTCGGTACATATGTGACATCTGTTTCTGTGACTGTGTTGTTGATGTTTCTGTGTCTGTTTGAGGGGTTTGTGTGGGTCGGTACATATGTGACATCTGTTTCTGTGACCGGGTGCTGTTGATGTTTCTATGTCTATTTGAGGGGTTTGTGTGGGTCGGTACATATGTGACATCTGTTTCTGTGACCGGGTGCTGTTGATGTTTCTATGTCTATTTGAGGGGTTTGTGTGGGTCGGTACATATGTGACATCAGTTTCTGTGACTGGGTGCTGTTGATGTTTCTATGTCTATTTGAAGGGGTTTGTGTGGGTCAGTACACATGTGACATCAGTTTCTGTGACTGGGTGCTGTTGATGTTTCTATGTCTGTTTGAGGGGTTTGTGTGAGTCAGTACATATGTGACATCAGTTTCTGTGACTGGGTGCTGTTGATGTTTCTATGTCTATTTGAAGGGGTTTGTGTGGGTCAGTACACATGTGACATCAGTTTCTGTGACTGGGTGCTGTTGATGTTTCTATGTCTGTTTGAGGGGTTTGTGTGGGTCGGTACATATGTGACATCTGTTTCTGTGACCGGGTGCTGTTGATGTTTCTATGTCTATTTGAGGGGTTTGTGTGGGTCGGTACATATGTGACATCAGTTTCTGTGACTGGGTGCTGTTGATGTTTCTATGTCTATTTGAAGGGGTTTGTGTGGGTCAGTACACATGTGACATCTGTTTCTGTGACTGGGTGCTGTTGATGTTTCTGTGTCTGTTTGAGGGGTTTGTGTGGGTCGGTACACATGTGACATCTGTTTCTGTGACTGTGTGTTGTTGATGTTTCTATGTCTATTTGAAGGGGTTTGTGTGGGTCAGTACACATGTGACATCAGTTTCTGTGACTGGGTGTTGTTGATGTTTCTGTGTCTGTTTGAGGGGTTTGTGTGGGTCGGTACACATGTGACATCTGTTTCTGTGACTGGGTGTTGTTGATGTTTCTGTGTCTGTTTGAGGGGTTTGTGTGGGTCAGTACACATGTGACATCAGTTTCTGTGACTGTGCTGTTGATGTTTCTGTGTCTGTTTGAGGGGTTTGTGTGGGTCGGTACATATGTGACATCTGTTTCTGTGACTGTGTTGTTGATGTTTCTATGTCTATTTGAGGGGTTTGTGTGGTTATGTCGTCAACTCCTGAAGCTGTTTCATTCTTCAGCTTGTCTCTTAGGGTTGCTCTTACTTCCTCACATGACAGTGGGGTTTCACCAATCAAGAATCTCAAAAATGGTGGGTCTGGTCAGTTGAATTCAATGTAATATTTCAGCCATTTTTATCATACTTCGCTGTCCTTTATTAGGTGTGGTCTATCCTTTTCTCTGATGATATCTACCTGTCTATGTATTTTTCCTGATCCCGTTCATCTGCATTCACTGATACGTAGAGTGTCGAGTGATATCTCATCATCTCTTGTTTACCAGGTGTGTTCATGGTCTTGTTATTCCATGTCCTCTATTCCTGGTAACTGTGTGAGAGATCAGCGATTTATTTTGTCCCCGAACTTCCCTGTTTCGCTGTCATGCTGACATTTCCGTCAGGACTTCCCGGACTTTGTTGGATTGATGATAATTCCTCATCTTTAATTAGTATTTGTATCACTTTTTCAAAGTTTCCATGATCTGACCAGAGCCACAAGACACAGGAGCCGATCGGTGATCTGCCAGAAGGCCCCTTCCATCCGGGAGCCGAGGGCCGACCAACCCAGGGAGAAGAGGACCCTAAACCGGCCAATGCCACCACCAGATCCACAGCTCAAGCCTACTCAGTAGGGGCGAACACGTGTAACAAATTCCATCATGGTTGCACGTTAAACACAAGGAGCCTCTCCGGAGCTACAGGGGTAGCGCCGGCGTGTGGCAAGGGCTTTGAGTAGTCACGCCGCACGTTAAATCAACTCCGATTGATTGATTGATGATCTGATTGCTTTTAATAAAGTCTGTTGATAGGTCCTTCGCTTAACCATTTACCTATGGGATCAAGTTTTCTGTCAGATGTTTCTTTCCCTTGGACGATTGTTGTCTTTTAGCTCTCTAACGACCTCTATCTGATCGAATTCTCTTCCAGGGTGTGCTCCCATAGCATTTGATTTCTCAAGACCTAAGACCTGATTATGTCATTTTCCACAGGTGTAGTGTGTTGTGAGAGCTGACAAATCCCACTTCTGGTTCTCCTGGGTGGGCTGCTGGTCAAACATTATGAGCCCGGGTTCTGCGTAGTTCAGTTTGGGGCCGCAGGGTGTCCAATTTCCGTGTGTTGACGCAAATAGCCACCACATCAAACTCGTTATAAACAAGCTATATACTGGTGACATGAGAGACCTACCCGTTTGATTCTCTTCACCGGCATAAATGCTTGTCAGTAAGATAAGTAAAAAAACAAACACACACACACACACACAAAACCAAAAACAACCCCCCCAAAAAAAAACAAACAAACATAAAACCACCACACTTTTGGAACACCCGTTTTATTATCAATAAGATACAGATCGTACATTCTCATTAAATTACTTATCTCTTAATTTACTCTAAACACATTCATTATTTCATACCCTTTTCCCAAATATAGGTTTGTATTTTGGAAAAAGTCAAACGATTGTTCTAAAACATTTCTATTCAACTCATTTTCCATATAACATATCATAATTGTGTATCTCTTGCGATATATAAAATTAATTATTTTTACAAATTGCTAGTTTCTTCGGAACGTGTGTTTTAATCTAAATACATTTATTTACAAATTGTACTGCAAACGGATTGGGAACAAGTTTTCAAACTTACTAACTCCCTCTCCGTGTAGATTTTATAAAACATAATATACATCAGCGATATATAAAGTAATATTAGCTTTATATATCGCTGATATACATGCAATACACAAATAATTTCTGAAGTGATTAACAAAAAGAAAAAAAAACAAAGATAAAAGAAAATACTCTAAAGTGTAGATTAGAAGGAAGGAGAAGGTGAAGTGTTGTTGAGTTGAGAGAATTTTAAACAAATCTTCCATTATTTGTTATATTTTTATGCACTGAAAGGAATATTAGTAGTAATAGGCAGCTCCATGGCGGGCCATTTGAATTTTGCCGCTAGGGGGCGCTTTTTAACGGTTTTTGATGACGTCATCAGAATGCTGGCTTCTGATTGGTCAATTCAAATGGCCCGCCATGGAGCCGCCTGTGACGTCATAACCGGAAGTGCGTCATACCGGAAGTGAGGTCATACCGGAAGTGAGGTCATACCGGAAGTGAGGTCATGTTGTCATGGCAATAAGGAGAAAGAGCCAATCGTTGAGCTTGGAGGCGTGTCTATGACCGGAAGTGGAAGGTTGTGGGGGCGGCCATCTTGGCTAAGGATGCCAATGAGAGCCTTCGTTACAAGAGGTTGGGGTCACAGAGGTCACGAGAGGTCACGTGAGTTCCCGAGAAGTCAACGGGAAAAAGAGAGAAGATGGGTTTTTCCAGTTTTGAGCTTAGAGTGAATCTATTTTTTAGAACCGAAACTTTGGGTTTTCCCAGTTTTGAGCTGAGAGTGAATCTATTTTTAGAACCGAAACTTTGGGTTTTTTCCAGTTTTCAGCTGAGAGTGAATCTATTTTTAGAACCAAAACTTTGGGTTTTTCCAGGTTTGTGAAACTCGTAGTTGGTGGCGCCACCGTCGGTGAAACTAGTAGTTGGTGGCGCCACCGTCGTTGAGAGTTGTGTATCATGCGCATGTGCGAGAAACGGTAGGCCGAGCCCGTCACTGTTAGTTCGTCAAGAGTCCTGTTTCAAGTGCGTAAGCGCGAGAAGCGGTAGGCCGATCTCGACTCAACCTTGTACTAAGACTTGTAGAGTCTGTACAAAGGGAGATTACTCTGTATAGACTCTATATGTGGAACAAAGGGAGATTACTCTGTATAGACTCTATAGGTTATACATCACTCTGTATAGCCTGTATAGGTGAAACAAAGGGAGATTACTCTGTATAGACTATAGAGATGGGGCAAAGGGAGATCACTCTGTATAGACTGTATAGATGGAACCAAAGGGCGATTACTCTGTATAGACTATAGGTGTGGAACAAAAGGGGTGATGACTCTATATGGGGCGTAGGCATTAAACCAGAGGGGTGGTGGGGTAGCGCAACAGAAGGTTAGGAAGGGTAGCCATCTTGGGTATGGAATCATGGGATATCTAGTTTTTCAGGGGCTGACTAATCTCACGGCAGGAGTGAGAATTATAGAACATGAAAGTGTGTAACGTACTCAAAGTTTGTCAAAATGATCAAGTGTGTGTGTGCGTGTTGTTCTCAAAGTTTGTCAAAGTGATCAAGTGTGTACCGTTCTCATGTTTCCAAGTTTTGTCAAAGTGATCAAGTGTGTGTGTGTGTGTGTGTGTGGTGTGTGTGGTGTTGTCGTTCTCAAAGTTTGCAACGTGTGTACCGTTCTCAAAGTTTGTAACGTGTGCAACCGTTCTAAGTTATGAAGTCTCAAAGTGACAAAGTGACAACAAGTAGTAAAGTGTAAAGTATGAAGTTGTTCACTTACGGGTCGTTTCAACAAGTATCAAAGTTTCAGATAGTGAAAATAGTATCTGTAATATTTTATATTTATTTCTTGTACTACTGTATATATAATAAAAAATTAACACTCACCCAGAGAGAGTTTTTCTGACGATGTTGACTCTTCGAGCTTCGGCTGCCAAATGAGCTCTTCAGCGGTCTAACTGAACCTATACTCTAGTCATGTGACTTTTTTTTTGAGATAATTCTAATTTTTAGTGCATGGAAATAAAAAAAACCTATAACCGATAGCAGTGGATTTTTCTTATGATGTTAACACCTCGAGGTTCAGATCTCAAATGAGTTTTCACAGGCTGAACTGAACCTCTCTCTAGTCACATGACTTACATATATTTAGATTTTTATCTTATGAAGTGAATACAACAAAAACACAACAATTAACAAACACAAATAAAAATTTAATGTTGAATATACGCGATTAAATTAGTGTGTAGTCACTACGAATTAACACAAACACAAACCCTGCATACCTTTAGTGAAGGTTTCTTTTCGAATAAGTTGGGTGGCCCTTAAAAAGGGCCGTTGGTTTTCGGGTTAAAAACCCTGTGCTTTACAAGCACCGACAAAACACAATCTTCAGCCCTTAGGGCCTCAGCTCAGCTACACGTAGTGACGTAACCATCTTAATAATCCAGTCTTCTGTTGATCATAGAACTCACACTCCTGGGACGCAATCTTTAGTTTTCTTTAGGGTGTACACAGGGGTTTCAGCCTCCAGGAAAGTACTACGTTCATCACATTTGTTAAATTTTGTGTCTTCTGAAAACGAATTGCGGGCGGTGAAAACAGACGCGCACAGCTTTTTTATATGACCAGTACAGCGCACGCGACGTTCTCCGTCTCATCAACTTTTGACCTCTCTGATGATTGGCTATAGAGAGCTGAGTGAATCTATTTTTAGAACCGAAAGTTTAGGTATTTAGGGTATTCCCCTAATGGCATGATTCAGCTAAATAGACGTTGTTTGAACTCTTATGTTTTTAATTAGATCTTGAAATTTACTGTCTGTACATGTTTCATAAGGTAAAAACTAGACCTATGTAATAAAAATTCAAACACTCACCCCCCCATGCTGGCAGTGGTTTTCTATTAATTCTAATGATGTTGACACCTCGAGCTTCTGATCTCAAATGAGTACTCAGAGGCCTAATTGAGACTATTCTAGTTTTTTGTTCTAGTCATTATGACTACTTTTTTTACTTCTGAAATATTTTATATTTTAATGCAAGCACAATTATCTAGACCCTATCTAATAAAAAAATAAAACACTCATTCATACTGCCTACTAGTAGTGGTTTTCTTATCATTATGATGTTAACACCTCGAGGTTCAGATCTCAAATTAGTTTTCACGGACTTAACTGGACCTCTCTCAGTCACATGACTTACTATACTTAGACTTTAATCAAGTGAATACTTCAGTCATTACAAAAAGCACAGATGAAATAAAACGTTCAACGTTGAACGAATATACACTGATACAGTAGCGAGTAGCATCCTAACGATTAGTCATTCTATTTTACAGAACTAAGTAAAAACACACCCGAGTCGTTCGATGTCGAATGACAGTTTATTAAGTACGCTAATCTGTGTATTGGTGCATTGAAAATGCATCAAGAGTACGCGTTTTTATCTTTACAAGATCAAAATCTTACCGTGACTGACATTTTACAAAATGGCGAGACCTACCATCCTGCAAGACAAGTACAGTCAGGTGACGTCACACACTAGTGCCATCAGCTGACATGTCTAAGCGGATTTCAACTCTAAATCGTTTCTGGCTTATGATCTAAATGAAGTTCGCACCCTAAGTAGTGTTTAGTCGCTACAATATGTTAAAACTTGCTGCTAACAGAATAACACAACATACATAAAACCTGCATACTTTTAGCTAAGGTTTCTTTTCTAATAAGATGGGGTGACCCTTAAAGGGACCGTTGATTGCTCCGAAAAGCTGAATAAGGGAGACTCTAGTATTTTGTCGAATAGTCGTACGTATTGTACAGGTGTTTAAAAGTGTGGAGCTAAGGTCTAGTTGGTCCCTGGTGTTGTGTAGTAGGCGAAGATGGTCTAGTAAGTAATGATGGGGGTCCTACAAGAATCTATTGACCTGTGTCGCCTTACTACAATACGTGTTCTCCATGTAAGAATGATTCTCGTGTTTCTCTCTCTTCGGGTTGCATATCAATGTCGGATGAGTTTATCCATGATGAACTAATACCGAGACTTAGACAGTACTAGTTTATATAGAGTTTATGACTTACGCTGTATACTCTGCGTTTTCTTGTGATGTGAGCTCCAGATACCAAACAAGTCACATAATCCCTGAATGGCAACTTTCTACACTCTCTTATCTTTTTTTTTATCTCTTCATTTCCCCATTTCTCTTTTCTCTCTCTCTCTCTCTCTCTCTCTCTCTGCTCCTCGTCGTTTCCCACATTTCTTCTCTCTCTCTCTCTCTCTCTCGCGTTTCCCCACATTTCTTCTCTTTCACTCCTGTTTCTGATTTCTGTATATTATTTGTCTTTGATTTTACACATAACACAAGAAGAAGAAATAAAGAATGGGTATTATATATTATATATATATATATATATATAATATATAATGGTAAGAAATGTGGGAAATCAGATCAACATCGACGAATGGCCCAGTTGTTGAAAATGGAAACAAGAAAGAGACAAAGTCGGTGGACCCAAGACTGATTATAGTAACAGCAGTTCTGTAGTCTCCTTATCAGCATCCTATTAAAAAGACGTATTCCCTTTATAATCTCTGTATGCCTTACTTATTCTCTTTGTATGCCTTACTTAATATCTTTGTATATTCTGCCAGTCTCATAAAGTTGCGTTATACACTTTTGTTTTATACCTTCTAATAAGTCGTATAATTTTTTATCCTCTTTGTCACCGTATCTGTGTAGATACATACTAGATACTGTATGTTTACACCTTAATAACCAACTTACAATACACAAACACAAGGTCAGTTTCATCAAGTCTAATACCCCACTAAAGAGAGCTTTTGAAATAGTCTGTAGAGAATAAGTGTTGCCCTATACTGTTACTTTGTATAATACATAAGAATGAAGTAAAACACGTATAACTTTGCACTCATAACTCTGAAATAGTCTAGAGAGTATATTTACTTTACTGATACGTATGAGATTACCTATATGGCATTAGACGCACTCCCTTTGTACCCTTACTTTCTGCATCCTTACTTATTCTCTTTGTATGCCTTAACTTATACTCTCTGTATCCCCGCCCTTCTCATAGAGTTGAGTTATACACTTTCTGTTTTATACCTTCTTATAAGTCGTATAATTTTTATTCCTCTGTGTCACTGTATCTGTGTAGATACATAGTAGATACTCTATATATACACCTTAATAACCAACATGCAATACACAAGCACAAGGTCATTTTTCCTCAAGTCTTAATATCCCACTAAAGAGAACGTTTGATATAGTCTGCATTGAATGATGTTTAGCAGGGATCTCATATAAGGTATCCTAGGACTACTGTCACACTGAAAGGAATGACTTCTATAACCTATCGTGAACCTATTGAACTTTGAAACTTTGTAAGCTAGAACATTGAACATTTCCATACTTCACAACTTTGGTCACTTTGTCTCATGTGCCCCTTTGTCATTTGTGTCACTTGTGTCACTTGTGTCACTTTGAGACTTCATAACTTAGAACGTTGCACACGTTGCAATCTTTGAGAACGACACAAACACTTGATCACTTTTGCAAACTTTGAGAACGTTACACACTTTCATGTTCTATGTATCATAATTAGACTCATAGAGTGACGAGTATGTACAAAGGGAGATCACTCTGTATAGACTTTACAGGTGAAACAAAGGGAGATTACTCTGTATAGCTTGTATGAGTAGGACTAAAGGGAGATCACTCTGTATAGACTGTATAGGTGAAACAAAGGGAGATCACTCTGTATAGACTCTATAGATGTAGGTCTTGGTACTTATACAGGTTATACAGAGCAATACCCCTTTTGCCCTAGGGGAGATGTTTCTATATGGGTTGTATGCACTAAACCAGAAAGGGAGGGTGGGTAGTGAAACCAAGAAGTAAGGAAGGGTAGCCATCTTGGGCTATGGAAATCATGGGATATCTACTCTGTATAGCCTGTATAGGTACTAAGACTCATAGAGTTTACGAGTATGTACAAAGGAGATCACTCTGTATAGACTCCATAAGCGGAACAAAGCCTGTATAGCCTGTATGAGTAGGACAAAATTGAGATTACTCTGTATAAGCCTGTATTAGTACTAAGACTCATGGAGTTACGAGTATGTACAAAGGGAGATTTACTCTGTATAGACTCTATAGATGTAGGTCTTGGTACTTATACAGGTTATACAGAGCAATACCCCTTTTGCCCTAGGGAGAGATGTTTCTATATGGGTTGTATGCACTAAACCAGAAAAGGAGGGTGGGTAGTGAAACAAGATGTGTAGGAAGGGTGGCCATCTTGGCTATGGAATCATGGATATCTACTCTGTATAGCCTGTATAGGTACTAAGACTCATAGAGTACGAGTATGTACAAAAGGGAGATCACTCTGTATAGACTCCATAAGCGGAACAAAGCCTGTATAGCCTGTATGAGTAGACAAAATTGAGATTACTCTGTATAGCCTGTATTAGTACTAAGACTCATGGAGTTACGAGTATGTACAAAGGGGAGATTACTCTGTATAGACTCTATAGATGTAGGTCTTGGTACTTATACAGGTTATACAGAGCAATACCCCTTTTGCCCTAGGGGGAGATGTTTCTATATGGGTTGTATGCACTAAACCAGAAAGGGAGGGTGGGTAGTGAAACAAGAAGTAAGGAAGGGTAGCCATCTTGGCTAAGGATTCATGGGATATCTACTCTGTATAGCCTGTATAGGTACTAAGACTCATAGAGTTACGAGTATGTACAAAGGGGAGATCACTCTGTATAGACTCCATAAGCGGAACAAAGCCTGTATAGCCTGTATGAGTAGGACAAAATTGAGATTACTCTGTATAGCCTGTATAGGTACTAAGACTCACATCTATAGAGTTTGCAAAAGTGATCAAGTGTTTGTGTCGTTTCTCAAAGATTGCAACGTGTGCAACGTTCTAAGTTATGAAGTCTCAAAGTGACACAAGTGACACAAGTGACACAAAAGACAAAGGGGCACATGAGACAAAGTGACAAAGTTGTGAAGTATGGAAATGTTCAATGTTCTAGCTTACAAAGTTTCAAAGTTCAATAGGTTCGATAGGTTTATAGAAGTCATTCCTTTCAGTGTGACAGTAGTCTAGGATACCTTATATGAGATCCCTGCTAAACATCATTCAATGCAGACTATATCAAACGTTCTCTTTAGTGGGATATTAGACTTGAGGAAAAATGACCTTGTGCTTGTGTATTGCATGTTGGTTATTAAGGTGTATATAATAGAGTATCTACTATGTATCTACACAGATACAGTGACACAGAGGAATAAAATTATACGACTTAAAAGAAGGTATAAAACAGAAGTGTATAACTCAACTCTATGAGAAGGGCGGGATACAGAGAGTATAAGTAAGGCATACAAAGAGAATAAGTAAGGATGGCAGAAAGTAAAGGGTACAAAGGGAGTGCGTCTAATGCCATATAGGTAATCTCATACGTATCAGTAAAGTAAAACATACTGTTTTTTTATGTTTCTCTAGACTATTTCAGAGTTATGAGTGCAAAGTTTAATACGTGTTTTACTTCATTCTTATGTATTATACAAAGTAACAGTAGGGCAACACTTATTCTCTAACTACAGACTATTTTCAAAAGCTCTCTTTAGTGGGGTATTAGACTTGATGAAACTGACCTTGTGTTTTGTGTATTGTAAGTTGGTTATTAAGGTGTAAACATACAGTATCTAGTATGTATCTACACAGATACGGTGACAAAGAGGATAAAAAATTATACGACTTATTAGAAGGTATAAAACAAAAGTGTATAACGCAACTTTATGAGACTGGCAGAATATACAAAGATATTAAGTAAGGCATACAAAGAGAATAAGTAAGGCATAACAGAGATTATATAAAGGGAATACGTCTTTTTAATAGGATGCTGATAAGGAGACTACAGAACTGCTGTTACTATAATCAGTCTTGGGGTCCACCGACTTTGTCTCTTTCTTGTTTCCATTTTCAACAACTGGGCCATTCGTCGATGTTGATCTGATTTCCCACATTTCTTACCATTATATATATATATATATATATATATATATAATATAATATATAATATATATATATACCCATTCTTTATTTCTTCTTCTTGTTTATGTGTAAAATCAAAGACAAATAATATACAGAATCAGAACAGGAGTGAAAGAGAAGAAATGTGGGAAACGCGAGAGAGAGAGAGAGAGAGAGAGAGAGAGAGAGAGAGAGAAGAGAGAGAGAGAGAAGAAATGTGGGAAACGAGAGAGAGAGAGAGAGAGAGAGAGAGAGTGAAGAGAGAGAGAGAGAGAGAGAGAGAGAAAGAGAAATGGGGAAATGAAGAGATAAAAAAAAAAGATAAGAGAGTGTAGAAAGTTTGCCATTCAGGGATTATGTGACTTGTTTGGTATCTGGAGCTCACATCACAAGAAAAACGCAGAGTATACAGCGTAAGTCATAAACTCTATATAAACTAGTACTGTCTAAGTCTCGGTATTAGTTCATCATGGATAACTCATCCGACATTGATATGCAACCCGAAGAGAGAAACACGAGAATCATTCTTACATGGAGAACACGTATTTGTAGTAGGGCGACACAGGTCAATAGATTCTTGTAGGACCCCCATCATTACTTACTAGACCATCTTCGCCTACTACACAACACCAGGGACCAACTAGACCTTTAGCCTCCACTTTTAAACTACCACTGTACAATACGTACGACTATTCGACAAAATACTAGAGTCTCCCTTATTCAGCTTTTCGGAGCAATCAACGGTCCCTTTAAGGGTCACCCATCTTATTAGAAAAGAAACCTTAGCTAAAAGTATGCATGTTTTATGTATGTTGTGTTATTCTGTAGCAGCAAGTTTAACATATTGTAGCGACTAAACACTACTTAGGGTGCGAACTTCATTTAGATCATAAGCCAAAACGATTTAGAGTTGAAATCCGCTTTAGACATGTCAGCTGATGGCACTAGTGTGACGTCACCTGACTGTACTTGTCTTGCAGGATGGTAGGTCTCGCCATTTTGTAATGTCAGTCACGGTAAGATTTTGATCTTGTAAAGATAAAAAGCGCGTACTCTTGATGCATTTTCAATGCACCAATACACAGATTAGCGTACTTAATAAACTGTCATTCGACATCGAACGACTCGGGTGTGTTTACTTAGGTAAAATAGAATGACAATCGTTAGGATGCTACCTCGCTACTGTATCAGTGTAATATCGTTCAAAACGTTGAACGTTTTATTTCATCTGTGCTTTTGTAATGACTGAAGTATTCACTTGATTAAAGTCTAAGTATAGTAAGTCATGTGACTAGAGAGAGGTCCAGTTAAGTCCGTTGAAAACTAATTTGAGATCTGAACCTCGAGGTGCTAACATCATAATGATAAGATAAACCACTACTAGTAGGCAGTATGAATGAGTGTTTTATTTTTTATTAGATAGGGTCTAGATAATTGTGCTTGCATTAAAATATAAAATATTTCAGAAGTAAAAAGTAAGTCATATGACTAGAACAAAAAACTAGAATAGTCTCAATTAGGCCTCTGAGTACTCATTTGAGATCAGAAGCTCGAGGTGTCAACATCAATAAGAATTAATAGAAAACCACTGCCAGCATGGGTGAGTGTTTTGAATTTTTATTACATAGGTCTAGTTTTTACCTTATGAAACATGTACAGACAGTAAATTTCAAGATCTAATTAAAAAACATAAGAGTTCAAAACAACGTCTATTTAGCTGAATCATGCCATTAGGGGGGGAATACCCTAAATACCTAAACTTTCGGTTCTAAAAATAGATTCACTCAGCTCTCTATAGCCAATCATCAGAAGAGGTCAAAGTTGATGAGACGGAGAAGTCGTCGCGTGCGCTGTACTGGTCATATAAAAAGCTGTGCGCGTCTGTTTTTCACCGCCCGCAATTCGTTTCAGAAGACACAAAATTTAACAAATGTGATGAACGTAGTACTTTCCTGGAGGCTGAAACCCTGGTACACCCTAAAGAAACTAAAGATTGCGTCCCAGGAGTGTGAGTTCTATGATCAACAGAAGACTGGATTATTAAGATGGTACGTCACTACGTGTAGCTGAGCTGAGGCCCTAAGGCTGAAGATTGTGTTTTGTCGGTGCTTGTAAAGCACAGGGTTTTTAACCCGAAAACCAACGGCCCTTTTAAGGGCCACCCAACTTATTCGAAAAGAAACCTTCACTAAAGCCAAGGTATGCAGGGTTTGTGTTTGTGTTAATTCGTAGTGACTACACACTATTTAATCGCGTATATTCAACATTAAATTTTTATTTGTGTTTGTTAATTGTTGTGTTTTTGTTGTATTCACTTCATAAGATAAAAATCTAAATATAGTAAGTCATGTGACTAGAGAGAGGTTCAGTTCAGCCTGTGAAAACTCATTTGAGATCTGAACCTCGAGGTGTTAACATCATAAGAAAAATCCACTGCTATCGGTATAGGGTTTTTTTATTTTCCATGCACTAAAAATAGAATTATCTCAAAAAAGTCACATGACTAGAGTATAGGTTCAGTTAGACCGCTGAGAGCTCATTTGGCAGCCGAAGCTCGAAGAGTCAACATCGTCAAGATCGGAAAAACTCTCTCTGGGTGAGTGTTAATTTTTTTATTATATATACCAGTAGTACAAGAAATAATATATAAAATAATACAGATACTATTTTCACTATCTGAACTTTGATACTTGTTGAAACGACGTAAGTGAACAACTTCATACTTTACACTTTACTACTTGTCTACTTGTGTCACTTTGTCACTTTGAGACTTCATAACTTAGAACGTTGCACACGTTACAAACTTTGAGAACGGTACACACGTTGCAAACTTTGAGAACGACACACACACACACACACACACACACACACACACACACTTGATCACTTTGACAAACTTGGAAACATGAGAACGGTACACACTTGATCACTTTTGACAAACTTTGAGAACAACACGCACACACACTTGATCATTTTGACAAACTTTGAGTACGTTACACACACTTTCATGTTCTATTAGTTCTCACTCCTGCCGTGAGATTAGTCAGCCCCTGAAAAACTAGATATCCATGATTCCATACCCAAGATGGCTACCCTTCCTAACCTTCCTGTTGCGCTACCCACCCACCCCTCTGGTTTAATGCCTACGCCCCATATAGAGTCATCACCCCTTTTGTTCCACACCTATAGTCTATACAGAGTAATCGCCCTTTGTTTCATCTATACAGTCTATACAGAGTGATCTCCCTTTGCCCCATCTCTATAGTCTATACAGAGTAATCTCCCTTTGTTTCACCTATACAGGCTATACAGAGTGATGTATAACCTATAGAGTCTATACAGAGTAATCTCCCTTTGTTCCACATATAGAGTCTATACAGAGTAATCTCCCTTTGTACAGACTCTACAAGTCTTAGTACAAGGTTGAGTCGAGATCGGCCTACCGCTGTCTCGCGCTTGCGCACTTGAAACAGGACTCTTGACGACTAACAGTGACGGGCTCGGCCTACCGTTTTCTCGCACATGCGCACTTGATGATACACAACTCTCACCGACGGTGGCGCCACCAACTACTGGTTTCACCGACGGTGGCGCCACCAACTACGAGTTTCACAAACCTAGGAAAAACCCAAAGTTTTGGTTCTAAAAATAGATTCACTCTCAGACACAAAACTGGAAAAACCCAAAGTTTCAGGTTCTAAAAATAGATTCACTCTCAGCTCAAAACTGGAAAAACCCAAAGTTTCGGTTCTAAAAATAGATTCACTTCTCAGCTCAAAACTGGAAAACCTAAAATCTTCTCTCTCTTCCCGTTGACCCTTCTCGGGACTCACGTGACCTCTCGTGACCCCAACCTCTTGTAACGAAGGCTCTCATTGGCTCCTTAGCCAAGATGGCCGCCCCCACAACCTTCCACTTCCGGTCATAGACACGCCTCCAAGCTCAACGATTGGCTCTTTCTCCTTATTGCCATGACAACATATACTTCCGGTATGACCTTTTATGCACTGAAAGGAATATTTTCTTATTTTCATAATAACTAAGGTCCCTATTGTCGTACAGTAAAATTCCAATATCAAATGACGAGCCAGTAAGACATTTCTGCGTAATTCTTCTCTAATGTCATTAATCTTCACGGGCATATTCACAAGTACAGGAGCTATTAGGAATTGGAATAATTCTAGCTAAATCTGCATTTAATTGGATACAGCTATGTAGAATTCTAGTATGTATAATGTTCAATGTTCTACTACCACAGAAAAAGAATTTCGATCTAGAATTATTATTTATAGACCTAGTTACGTTTAATTTGTATTCAAACTGACTTACAGTAGCAGAATTTCTTGTTGTTAGTGGTAGGCTAACTTGTTCCAACATGAGATGGCCGACGGGAAAAATGAATTATAAATATTTAGCCTACAATATGGCATTTGAATGTCGTCGTTACGCCGAAGATTATATCTCAAATCGTCACCTAAAATGGGGAGTCCGGTGGCAATGCGTACTGCTTCTAGTTGAAACTTTTCCAGCTTGACCACGGCCAGCGAACTTTATATATCGCTCCTGTCCATTTCCCATTATATGCAAAAGCTATACCCAAGTGCTTGCAGTAATTACAGAGTTGTCGAACGTGAATTTTAAAGCATTTTGATGTTTGTCATTCTAAAATGTATTATTCAGTTTCCTGAAAATTTTTCTAATAGGAGTCTACAATATACCATGTGTAATTATATCTGCGAACAAGACTGACTCAATACTACAAAATTTGTTATTGACAGTGATACCGTGCCTAGAACATCGCGCCCAAGGACACAATCATTTTTGACACTCAATCCTTTAAACCGAAAGTAGGTTATCCAAATTTTAAATCGGTGGTATATGTCAGCTTTACATGTCGTTTGAGATATTGTATTAAAATTACAACTGGGTCAGTCGCAGATGGAAATCTTGATCGAGGATAAGATATGTTGATTCCTTGAAAATAACACTGAAATTCGCTAGATCTAGACCTAGTGACAACTATTTAAGTTCACATTAAGCCCATAAAATTGTAAAAGGTAACTTTTCCGGGTGCATATAAATACCGAAATTACCACTATTGCCGTAATTACGATAAATGTTACCGAAATTACCAATAAATGATAGATAATGATGTTATTTGCCAGAAAAACAATTATTAAATTTTATTAATATTTTATTGTAATGTCGTTATGCTAAAGTAAAATCGCAAGTAAAAGAGCGCATTTAGTGATATTCATGCCAAATTGGCAATCATGGGTTAGGCCTAGTGATCAACAAATCTGAATTTTGTTTATTTATCGAATTTCGAAGATTTACATATAAAACTGAACAAGAAACTTAAAAAAAACATGCATAAACAATTAAAGTCATATATATATATATTATTTGCTGAAATCGAATTAAATGGCTTTCCAATTTAAAAAATAAACGATCTCTTTGCAGAATCTAATATCACTACTGTATTATATAATATCTTTTTATAAAAACTTTAAAAGAGTCAATTGACATGAGTTTTACTTTGAAATAATTATATTAAAAGTAAAATATTACAAAAATAAATCATTCTTCTGATAAATAATAAATTAAATAATAATATCTTTAATTATCATTTTAGTGGTAATTTCAGTAACATTTCTGGTAATTTCGGTATTTATATGCACCGACTTTTCCTGACATTATGCTCAACCCTTTATCAGCGCGCGTCAGTTTAAATTAGGTCAAGCCATTTCCAGGTGTTGAGGAAATAGACTAAGGAAAAAACGTTGGAGATGTTAAGTTTGTATGATTTATTCAGAGCTGGTGTGCTCGTGATTGGTTTTGCGATAGGGAAGCGAGATCGCAAAACCGCAATGTTAGCAGATTTGGTGTTTACAGCATGGCTAGGCGTCGGATTGTTTATTTTCCCTCATCAGGCAATAGGCCTACCACAGGTTTGCGCTCTTTAAAAAAAATCAGTTCCTTTTGGCCTAGAATCTACATTACTAATTAGGCTCTACAAAATGTACAGGTTAGGTATCAGGTAATTTCGGAACTTAGTATTTTCGGCACTTCCAAAAACACCCGTGAAAACTTGATTTGATTAAACTTCGTCATAAGATATTAATAGTCATCTAACCCTTTGAGTTTGACTGCTAGATTACTACTACTACTAGGGTCAATATATATATTCTCACTGCTGCATTAATTCATAATTAAAAGAAAGTAGGATACACTTTTTGATTTCAGGTAATTCAAAAGTGAACAAGATACAGAGATAAAACGTACATCAAAATATTTGTCGGTGTTTAAAATATACACTGTCATACCTTGAGCAGAGACGTGTCAATGTCACCTGTACAGGTGAGAGAGGGTGTCACCTGTACAGGTGAGAGAGGGTATCAGGTAATTTCAGCACTGAGTAACTTTGGCACTTGTAAGCAAGTATTTTCGGCACTTCCAAAAACATGCATTAAAACTTTATTTTTAGGAATCAGAATTCATCATGAGATATTAATTCATTTATTTTAATCAATATTAGCTTCTGATTTCACTCATTCATGTGCCGAAAATACCTGATGCCGAAAAGTTCAGTGCCGAAGTTACAGTACTTATACTAGTGCTGAAATTACACGGTGCCAAAAATACTAGAATTTGTGAGAGAGGAAAGGTAATAAAATCCCAAAATAACCTTGGTTACTAAGTCTGTATAAATAAACTGTCTATAACACTATTTTCAGATTACGTAAAAAAATTTCCAAGGGATACTGACAACAAATGGAGTGACCAATCAGAATCAGTTCTTTTATATCAATATTATGACATAGCATGATTTGAAAACCCTGTATATGAGTATTATGACAACATCTACCATGATGAGTCCGAGAAACTGAGTGCCCATTAATGGTGGCACAACAATAGTTGTGTGTAGCAGTCAAAGGGTTATTAATCAATATTATCTGTCCTGTAAATACATGTAACTGATGTCGAAAAGTTAAGTGCCAATGTTACTTAAGTGCCAAAATTACTTATCGGGTAAGTGCCAAAGTTTCTTAAGTGTCGAAATTACCTGATGGCGATGCCAGTATTAGGCTACTTCATGCCAAAATTACTAGAATTTGTGAGGCCTACTCCAAATCTGGTTGTTTTATGCTAAAATTTAGCCCTATGCCACAGGAACTTGTTTCTATCAATGACAATGTATGAGAATATAGATCTACCGTATAATGATAACTGCATTCCTACTAATTTCACCGACACACAAACACTTCCTAATGGTATCAAGCAGGGGTGTGGAAATATGACTTTCCTGCACTTGTGCCCGGGCAAGTACCGGTAAATGCCAAAAATTTGGTTTCCTGAAATAGATTTTTAATTGTCCAGTATTTACTGACACAAAACAAGGATGAATATCATCAACATGCGGGTCCTGTAAAAGGACCCAATCCAAATGCAAAATCTGCTATATTTTCCCAATTTTGAGCAAATATTTCCCTGCTATGTCCACTGTGTCATTCACATTCTGTGTTAATTTATTAAAGAACAAAAAATGAAAATTTAGTACATGTATTAAACTTTAAATTTAAACTGCACTTTGAAGTCTTCATATGAAAAACCATGTTGTCACTTAAATAAGAGAAGTAAAATTAATTTTAATCACAGGTTCAGTTTCTTTATTCTATTTATGAATTAAATTACCATGGTTACCTCTTTTCCACTTTGGTCTCTTGCATTTGTAAAATTCTCAATTGGAAGGGTACAGGACCCTGTCCCAAAAAGTGTTTATCCCTGCAAAATAACTAAACAGCTATATTTTAAGTTTTATTACATATAAATGTATATACAGTATACAATGTATACTATTAATACATGTATACTATTATACATGTATATCAACTTGTAGATCACTGGTTTGTTGCCGACAAATAGCTGATAAAACATTATCAACATTTTCCCAACAAAATGAAACGTCTTGAGCACAGATCATATATGCATTTTGAAAAATTTGTTCAGTTTCTCATTATCAAAATTGCCTTGAATCAGTTTTCTTTTGTCCCTTTGCGAATAATGAAACAATACATATTAATCTTACATTTGTTTTTTGACTGCTCAATTTTGGCATTTTCTTAACAAACTGTAGATATAAAGCAGAAGTTACCAAAAGTATTCCGAAAGCTTTGCTCTCTACAGGGCTCCAGATAAGATTTTCAGGTAAAGGGTATTTCACTTCCAGAAATAAAATTTAAAGAGTAAATCCAAGTTCCTAAAGGGTATTTTTAAAGATTTAAAGGGTGTATTACATAATTATATATAAATTATATATAAATCACGACCTCACGATCAAGAGTCTGGCGTGCTACCGACTGAGCGAATTTCATAGGGTATGAGTTGTGTTGGGTACAAAACTTCTTAAGTGCACAGGTGTAAAACTGAAATTAGTAGGAACACAATTATTGTAGAAGGGTCTACCGATATTACACAATACGTAAAGCAATATTGAGTATTGCCATTGATGAAAATTATACAGGCAGATTTTATGCAATATTTTATTGTGTATATATCTGAAAAATATCCCGTGGTGGGTAAAAGAATAAATGTAAGGGTATTATTAGAATATTAAAACTTGCCAAACTGTTATCAACTATCTGTTGTAAGCTAACTCTTTGTTTCATTCTGTGATCACAAATTAACTTTCAGTATTTTTTACGAATATACACATGTAACCTAGTGTAAAGGATGCATGTGTGATTCGAGCAGCAACAGAATTGGACACAAGTGCTTGTACAGTGGAACCTGTCTTGTAAGACCACTCTCATGAAAGGCCAACTGTCTTGTAAGACCACTCATGAAAGGCCACCTGTCTTGTAAGACCACTCTCATGAAAGGCTATCTGTATTGTAAGACCACTTATGAAAGGCCACCTGTCTTATAAGACCACTCTCATGAAAGGCCACCTGTCTTGTAAGACCACTCTCATGAAAGGCCACCTGTCTTGTAAGGCCACTCTCATGAAAGGCCATCTGTATTGTAAGACCACTCATGAAAGGCCACCTGTCTTGTAAGACCACTCTCATGAAAGGCCACCTGTCTTGTAAGACCACTCTCATGAAAGGCCACCTGTCTTGTAAGACCACTCTTATGAAAGGCCACCTGTCTTGTAAGACCACTTATGAAAGGCCACCTGTCTTGTAAGACCACTCTCATGAAAGGCCACCTGTCTTGTAAGACCACTCTCATGAAAGGCCACCTGTCTTTTAAAACCACATTCTGAAAACCACTTGCTGAAATAATCCTTTATTTACTGGTAGTTAAAATACAGGGGTTTTCTTTTTCCATTTTTGAGTCCGGTTACAGGATCCATTCCCATTTGCAAAAATGGCTTGTATTTTCCTAAAATATATGAAATAATTGCTATTTGGAGTTTCAGAATAAAGAATAAAGCATTTTCAAACAAATATCCCAAATTGATTTGTTCTTGTTAAAATGTCGTATTCTTTCTAATTTTTTGTACCCTGGACCCAAAATTCAGGAGGCAGGAAAATCCGTGAAATTAAACCTCTTTTGAAAGACCACTTGTATTAAGAGACCACATTTCAGTAACAGGTGGTCTCTCAAGAGAGGTTCCACTGTATTTATTACATAGTCTTGTGAAAAAGAATAATTATATGTAAATCATAATGACTGCGTTTTTCCGAAACTTCAACAAATATTTTAAATGTATTAAAGTGGTTTAGTATTTATTAAACAATTTCAAAAACTTTCCAAATTATAGGGCATGACTTTGAAATGTTTAAAAGAAAGTTGAAAATGTGAAAAAAATAATTCATTTGACAGTGAAAACCAAACAAAAATAAATGAATAAAAAACACCAAAAACAAAAAACAAAAAAACCCCCTAAAAACCCCAAAGAAATAACATGCTTAAAACAGATTTTCGCTTTTGATACATACATGTATGTATTATCAAGAGAAAGTACACGTTTATCAATTTACTACAGATAAACAAAACATGATCTGAGGATGTCTGAGATCCAGTAAACTGAATTCATTGTTTGATTTACTGCAGATCTAATGTTTTGAAAGTTAATATCAGTTTTAATTTCACATTTCAATTCTAAATTCTTCCTTGTCTACATGTATTTTCGCCTTGTTTTCTCTATAAATGTTTTATTTTTCTTTCCTTGTTGTAATTGATCACTTGACATGGTTATGATTACAGGACAAGTTTGTAATCAAAACAGTAGAATGACATGTACATTTTGTACAGTTTCAAAAGCTACAATGAATGTATTTTTTCTCCAGTTGATAGTGACAGCTATTTTCCTGATTATTTTTGGGGAAAATATGCTTGAATTTTAAAGTTTAAATTACAATTTATAACCATGTCTATAACTAATTAATTACCACAATTAAAATTCAAGATTAGACATTATTGTAATACTAATGATGAATAATACTTAGGTGTATTTTTATACATCCATATTTCAGATAAACGAAATTATATGTATGGAAACTTGTTTAGAAAATATGTAACGCAAACCACTAAGTACTTGACATGGACCACAGTTTAAGATATTAAAACAAAAATGATGTGTTTAAGCTCAAGTACTAAATGACGGAACTTGGTGTTTTGTGTTACATATAAATGAGTATTATGTTTCCAAATATAACAGTAATACAGTCATGACAGTGGAACCTGTCATGAAAGACCACTTGTCTTCTGAGATCACTTTCTTAAAACCACTTGGTTAAATAATTCTTTAGATAAAACCTCTTTTGAGATACCAGTCACCACTGAGAGACCACATTTTAGTGGCAGATGGAGCGATCTCTCAATGGGCTCCACTCCAGAACAAATGCGTGTATGTGTAAGTTTTTTGTGGTCATTTTTTGGCCCCAATATTAATTGAATCAAATTGGCTTACATTTACAAATTATATGCTAATAGATCTGTATGTGAATTGACAGGTGTCAAAGACCGCTTATCCAGCATTAACGCATGTTGTGCGAAAATTGGCAGCTCTACTGATTGGTCCATTATACATGCTGTATTACAGCCGTAATTCAAGAGATGATAGTGTTATTGGAGCAGTATTATGGTCAAGAAGTTTGGTAAGAATTGGGGTTCGCATTTCATTCTAATTCATTTTCATTGTTTTTCATTTGGAGTGAAGCAGTCAAACCAATTAAATCAAGACATTGCCAGATGAGGTTACTGCTTTTAAATATGCTGGCCTGTGGTTTACAGGGTGAACTTAAGGCTATTTTGTATAATTTCTATACTCATTACTTTGATGTCTGCTGGTCTGGGGTGTACAGGGTGAACTTAAGGCTATTTTGTATAATTTCTATACTCATTACTTTGATGTCTGCTGGTCTGGGGTGTACAGGGTGAACTTAAGGCTATTTTGTATAATTTCTATACTCATTACTTTTACATGATGTCTGCTGGTCTGGGGTGTACAGGGTGAACTTAAGGCTATTTTGTATAATTTCTATACTCATTACTTTGATGTCTGCTGGTCTAGGGTTTACAGGGTGAACTTAAGGCTATTTTGTATAATTTCTATACTCATTACTTTGATGTCTGCTTGTCTGGGGTTTACACAGTGAACTCGTATATTTTTACACTCACTGCTTTTAAAACTATTACCCTGGGGTCTACAGCAGTACAGGGTTAACTAAGGCTATCCTCACTGCTTCTAAAACAGCTGGCCCATGTGCCTACAGGGTCACCTAAGGCTGTTTTGTATAGTTTTTTATCCTCACTGCTTCTAAAACAGCTGGCCCATGTGTCTAGAATGTCACCTAAGGCTGTTTGTATAGTTTTTTATCCTCACTGCTTCTAAAACGGCTGGCCCATGTGTCTAGAATGTCACCTAAGGCTGTTTTGTATAGTTTTTTTTACACTCACTTCTTCTAAAACGGCTGGCCCATGTGTCTACAATGTCATCTAAGGCTGTTTTGTATAGTTTTTATATAGTTTCTGCTTTATACCTTTTAGACAATTGAAACAGTAGTCAATGTAATCAGAAGTGGTGTACCAGTATAAACATTTTGTATAGATCTGGTGACTGTAAATTAGAATCATTTTATATTATAGTATATGTTTTGTAGAAATAAAAGTGTTTCATATCTGAAAATCTTTTCTAATTTGAAAAAAAAAATATTTCAGGGAATGTTTCCTCTTATAATGGTGATGATACATGGTCAGATGGTAACAGATTTGGGTAACAACAAAGTAAGTGTCTGTCTGTTTGTCTTTGTCTGTCTGTCTGTTTATGTCTATCCATTCATCTTATCTGTCTTTCCATCTATCTATTCATCTGTTAATCCATCTGTTATTTCCATTCATCATTTCATCTCTCTATTAATCTTTTTGGGAATCCATCTATCATATCTAACAGTTTATATATCTTTGTGTAACTCTTTATACTTCTATCATTCTATCTGTTTCAGTCCGTCTATCATCCATCAATCGATTGTTCTATCTATCTAAATTGTGACTCAGTCAGTGTGTGAAAATGACTATATGTCAGAGTATAAAACTTACTTTGTGTCAGTGTGAGTGTGTGTCAATGTGTGAAACTGTGAGTATGTGCCAGTGTGTGAAACTGTGAGTATGTGTCAGTGTGTGAAACTGACTATGTGTCAGTGTGTGAAACTGTGAGTATGTGTCAGTGTATGAAACTGTGAGTATGTGTCAGTGTGTGAAACTGAGTGTATGTGTCAGTGTGTGAAACTGTGACTGTGTGCTAGTGTGTGAAACTGACTGTGTGTCAGTGTGTGAAACTGACTTTATGTGTTAGTGTGTATAACTGACTATATCAACATGTCAAACTGAGACAGTTTGGCAGTATGCCAAACTGTCAGTATGTCAAACTGACTGTATGTCAAGCTGTGACTGCTTCTTAGTGTGTCAAACTGACTGTGTGTTTCGAATGCTACATGTAGTTCATGAATTCTTTATCTTGGTCACATACACTAGTGATCTAGTGATCGACTTGCAAGAGGACAATCTTCGGTTTTGATCCCTAGTACCAGGTCATACCAAATACTAAAAATTGGAAATGACTCTTCACACACTAAGTGCTTGACATACAAAGTAAAATATACTGGGCTTTTGGATGAGACTTCAAACCAAGGGTCTGTGTCACAGCAGGCATGGCAGGTAAAAGAACCCTCGCCGATTGGCATTAGTCCATTGCACAGGTCAAAACATGTGACACTTTACCTAAAGCAGGTGACATCTCAGTATGAAAAAAAACCCTTAGGACTTAAAGTGTTGTTGTCAGTCCATACCACAGTTCAGGATCTCTTTACTTTATCGTGACATCTCCATATAAGAGGAAAAATGGCAGAATGTAAATCAACAATAGAACAAAACAATCTTGAAACTTCAACATCAATATGAATACTGTATATCAGTTATTTATGTGGTACGAATTTTCGTGAATTTGGTAGTCAAGGGTCATTTTTTAATTTGCGATTTCAATTTTTGTGATGTACTGATTACTACGGTATGTATTTTACCAAACTGAATTTTATTATGCTCAAAGCGTTACCTTAAATCAATACACTGATTCAGAAGGTGAAACTGCATCAGAATCAGTCATTTATGGTTTCTTCAAGACATGTATGTTAATAAAATGGGTCGTGATTTTGGTGGCTCCAATGTTTTTATATTTTCAGTTTGTGCAGTTTTAATACTATCACAAATTATCATGAAACCCACAGAAAATACAGGTTATACATTGTATGCAGCTAATGTATATTTCTTTATGATAACAATTGACATACTTACAAAGTTAACATTAAACTTTATTTTTGTTACAGGCTCTGTGGTCAGGAGTTTTCTTTTTTGCATGTGTTTGGATCTCCAATATTGTACAGCTGGTATTGG
Organism: Atrina japonica; assembly: GCA_030159075.1. Classification (NCBI taxonomy): domain Eukaryota; kingdom Metazoa; phylum Mollusca; class Bivalvia; order Pterioida; family Pinnidae; genus Atrina; species Atrina japonica. The sequence goes on from BROG01000096.1 coordinate 34,682, forward strand.
CCCGTCCATCTGTTGGTCGGCGTGAGCAGAAGGGAGCAGTTGGTGTTTTATGTAGACTTCTCTTCCTGTACATGTTTCTGGCAGGGCTACTGTATATGTCATTCCCAAAATTGATTTTAAACATGGTGGTAAGTACTTCCAGAGATAAATTGTAAATTATTCACAACAAGAGCTAGATTACCAGTGCTTTTTCTTGCCTGTGTTAAGAAGTGCCCCAGCCAAAATGGCAATCTCATCACATTAAGAGGATATATCGGTATTTACTGCAAAATTGGCAAAATAGATTTCTATTTTGGGGGAAATAGGACTAATTTCGATAGTAGAAAAAAACAGTAAAAATTGTGAGTTCTGTCTAAAATTTACTGATTATATAATTTCCAGGTGTATATTGTGGTACCGTGCATAAAATGTACTGATAGCTACCGTATTTTAAGGCCTATAGGTCGATATTTTTTTTCTCCAAAGTTGTGACCTCGACCTATTCACCGCATTGACTTATCTTAAAAAAAAATAGTGAAATATTTAACTTGTATCTGCAATTCCTCATTCTCACATCATAATTCAACATTTTCCACGGGTTAATGTATTTTATTTTTCTAAAAAAATATCAAAGTTTTTTTTTTTTTTTTGCTCACCTAGTGAGCTTTTGCAATCACTTTGCGTCCGTCCGTCGTCCGTCCGTCCATCGATAACTCACTTTAAAAAATCTTCTCCTCTGAAACCACTGGGCCAAATTGAACCAAACTTGAACTGAGTCGTCACTAGGGTATTTAGTTTCAAATTTGTTATTTTCTATGTCGCAAGTCAAACAACATGGCCGCTGTTGCTAAAAATAGAACATAGGGGGTAAATTGCAGTTTTTGGCCAATAACTCCAAAACCATTACAGATATCAAAAATCTGACATGGATAAAAGTGATCAGCTTGATGAGATCTACCTGCCATGCAATTTTGAAGAAAATTGGAAAACTCATCTCGGAGTTATAGCCCTTTTTTTGTAAAATTTTCAAAATTTTGGCATTTTTAATTTTTTATTTCAAAAAATGTAGCAGATAGAGGTCAAGTGTAAATTGCAAAAATGTTCAGCATATCAAGATCTACCCACCCTGAAAATTTGAAGACAATCCAAAAACCTGTGTAGGAGTTATTGCCCTTTTTTCACAGAATTTTTTCAATTTTTATGTTTTTCGTCTTCTAACTCCAAAACTATGAAAGATAGAGGTCGAATGTAAATTGATAAAATGTTTGCCATGATGTGGCGACTTCAAAACCGGTGTTGAAAATTTTTTGTTGACCGCCATTTTTCAAAATGGCCGACAAAAAATGCGGGAAAATTCAACATTGTTTGATTTCAATGAAATTTGGTTTCCAAATAGATATTGATGTTGCGACTTCAAAACCGTTGTTGAAAATTGTTCCTTAACCGCCATTTTTAGCTCACCTGGCTTTTGGAATCACTTTGCGTCAACAAACATGGCCGCTATGGCGAGGCTTAGTTTAAAATTGGATCCTATAGGAAAATCATCTTCTCCTCTGAAACCACTGACACAAATTTAACCAAACTTTACAGGAATGATGTATGCAAGGTCCTTTACAAAGACTGCTCATTTTGTTCTGATCCGTCAAAAATCATGGCCACTAGAACGGGGCTTAGTTTAACATTATATAGCCAAAAGAAGACTGCTGTGCTGCACACACTGCAAAGTTTTCGCAGAACCTTATTCATTCATTCATGAATCCGGTTCCTGACTTGGAAGAAGAACATTGGATCCTGTGGGAAAATTACATTTTCATCTTCTCCTCTGAAAACGCTGAAGCAAATATAACCAAACTTTAGAAGAATGATGTATTGAAGGTCCTTTACAAAGATTGCTCATTTCGTTCCGATCTGTCAAAACCATGGCAGCCAGGGCTGGGCTTAGTTTATCATTGGACCCTATGGGAAAATCACATTTTCATTTTCTCCTCTGAAACCACTGAAGCAAATTCAACCAAACTTTACAGGATTTATGTATGGAAGGTCCTTTACAAAAATTGCTCGGTTCATCTGATCTTCTCATGCAAATAACCAGGTGAGCGATACAGGCTCTTGAGAGCCTCTTGTTTTGGTGTCAATGTATCGTATTGTTTGAGATAAAATCACAATATATCATTGTATCAATTAATATTACACCACTAGGAGACAATTTCATATGTTTGCACATTTGATGGAGTACTCTCCCCTGTCAAAGAGAGAATTGTTTTATTGTTGATTTTTTTGTCTCATGGATTTTCCACCTTTATGTAGGGGGCTGAAATAAAACACCATTCCCAATGCAAAAAATTGCATTTTCTCCCAATTTGCAGTCAAAATTTGCAAATTGAAGTAAAATATCAGTAAATTTTGAAGAGATCCTTGCATTTTCAAACACTTTTATGTATTTTTAGATTTCACAGTTTCAATAAAGTGTTGCTAAAATTCCTAATTCAAAAAGGTCCAGGCCCCATTCTCAAAAGAGTGTGGAAAATAACTGCTGTCCTGCCAAGGATATTTCAGCTACACAGACATGTGTTACCAGATATAGATTAAATGGTAGAAATTTATTTGTGACCACAAAACGTCTGATGAGTCAACTTGCAGTATACCAGCATTCTTATTTGATAAATCTTAGTCAACATCTTAAAAATCACAAGTTGATTCATAACATCTTACAAGAGCTGAAAAATCCACATGATTTACTGTAACAAAGCTCGGTTTATATATGTTATTACGACCACCTTACTGACTGACTGACACTGGTCTGGTAAGTGAGATGTTACAACGGAACCTCACTATTAAGACCACCTTACTGACTGACTCACACTGGTCTGGTAAGTGAGATGTTACAGTGGAACCTCACTATTAAAACCACCTTACTGACTGACTCACACTGGTCTGGTAAGTGAGATGTTACAGTGGAACCTCACTATTAAGACCACCTTACTGACTGACACTGGTCTGGTAAGTGAGATGTTACAGTGGAACCTCACTATTAAAACCACCTAACTGACTGACTGACACTGGTCTGGTAAGTGAGATGTTACAGTGGAACCTCACTATTAAGACCACCTTACTGACTGACTCACACTGGTCTGGTAAGTGAGATGTTACAACGTGAAGATGTTCACAGTCTGGAAGTGAGATGTTACAGTGGAACCTCACTATTAAGACCACCTTACTGACCACACTTCTGGTACTGTTTACTGACTCACATTAAGACCACTGGTCTGGTAAGTGAGATGTTACAGTGGAATCACTCACCTTACTGACTATTAAGTGAGATGTTTACCCACCTTACTGACTGACACTGGTCTGGTAAGTGAGATGTTACAGTGGAACCTCACTATTAAGACCACCTTACTGACTGACTCACACTGGTCTTGTTAGTGGAGATATTAAGTTACAGAGATGGGAACCTCACTATTAAGACCACCTTACTGACTGACTGACACTGGTCTGGTAAGTGAGATGTTACAGTGGAATCTCACTATTAAGACCACGTTACTGACTCACACTGGTCTGGTAAGTGAGATGTTACAACGGAACCTCACTATTAAGACCACCTTACTGAGTGACACTGGTTTGGTAAGTGAGAACCTCACTACACCTTACTGACTGACTCACACTGGTCACTATGAGGTGTTAAGACCTCACTATTAAGACCACCTTACTGAGTGACACTGGTTTGGTAAGTGAGATGTTACAGTGGAACATCACTATTAAGACCACCTTACTGACTCACACTGGTCAGGTAAGTGAGATGTTACAGTGGAACCTCACTATTTAAACCACCTTACTGACTTCACGGATCACAGAGGATCACTATGTTACTGACTGACTGGTCTAGTAAGTGAGGTGTTACAGAGGAACCTCACTATTATGACCACACTTACTGAGATGTTACAGTGACTCACTACACTTACTGACTGGTTACACTGAGATGGTAAGTGAGATGTTACAGTGGAACCTCACTATTAAGCCACCTTACTGACTTACTCACGGGTCTTGTTAGTGAGGTGTTACAGTGGAACCTCACTATTAAGCCACCTTACTGACTTACAGTGGAACCTCACTATTAAGCCACCTTACTGACTCACGGGTCTTACAGTGGAACTGACTGACTTACACTGGTCTGGTTAATAAGGTGTTACAGTGGAATCTCACTATTAAGACCACGTTACTGACTGACACTGGTCTGGTAAGTGAGATGTTACAGTGGAACCTCACTATTATGACCACCTTACTGACTGACTCACACTGATCTTGTTAGTGAGGTAGTATTTTATGTGTGGACTATTTAATATTTGTCAAGAAATCTTCAAGAAACTGAATATTTAAATTGTAAGGTGGTGTCCGACAAGGACTGGTTCTTAAGCAAGGCCCTACTCAGTGTGTGTGCATATATGCATATAGAGTGGAACTCCTATATAAATACTGAAAACGAAGTGGAATGAATTTTTCTTTCAAATAAACAGGGTTTCCAAAATAAACAGGCTGTAATGATAGTAAATAAATTTTACTGGGGAATCAAAATCATTTCAAACAAAGTGGGATTTCCATGTCAAAGGGTTCAATACAAGTGGGTTCCACCATATATATATATACATATATACATAAACAGGTGACTCTCAGTACCTCAAAGTCCACAGGACCACCAAAAAACTTCGAGGTTTCGAGAGTTCCAGAAATTGACATTCCAATCAATGTAGGTTCTTAATACTGTATAAAATAATGGAGTTATTTTCGTAATTCGCATGAATTTTGTCATAAGCAATCCCCGTACCTAGTTTTCAAACATAAACAACGTGTAAATACATTATCTTTATTATGTATCTGATTCGGATATAAACAGTCATGGATATATAAGGTAGAGGATGTTGCAGTAGCCTATTGTACCGCTTGATCTAAAAGTTAAAATACCACTTGGCGGTGACACTCTTTACTGTATTGTACTTGAAATCGTAGTCTAAGATGCTTCTTTATACAGTTAAATGTGTTTTCATTGATCTTAATTAATTAACAATCCTGTCGATCACTACTCGATAAGGCCAGAGCCTACTTGTGACCCGGTTATCAAAACACCTTTTGTTTAATCTTCAAGGTAAGGATACCGGTGTCATATTTGCTTATGGCATTGGCTTTTATGAATTCACCTATAATAACTCGGAACTTCGAGGTTTCAAGAGTCAGTTATAAAGGAATATACAAATTGGGACTAAGAATCGACTTCGAGGTTTCAAAAACTTTGAGGTTTTGACGTTTGAGAAATCGAGAGTTAATTTACTTAATTTATGAAGGATAAAATTGGGACCTGTACGAAACTTTGAGGTTTCGAGAACTCTGAGATTTCGATGTTCGAGCCATTGAGAGTCACCTGTATATATATATATATATATATATATATATATATAACGGCAGTATATAACGGGTTTGGCAATATATCGAGTTTTACTATTTTTCGATGTGTGGTCATTTTCATCTTAACATGTCTAAGTCCCTGTTGTATATCATATCCTGTTTACAACTCACTATCGTAAATTCAGAAATTTTATCTACGTAATTGTTTAAGTTTGGATATTTTGGTCACCCAATTAAAATGGCCAAAATGAAACTGTCCAAAATATGTAGCAATACATGTTCGAAGGCCAAAAAATCTTGATCTATTTCTAACATTAGCTCGGAAACATTTCTGATGTTTTTGTTTAAAATAACTCTTTGACATGCCGGTAATACAGAGGTTTAAGTTTATATATCTCATCTGCTCATAATTATTTCTTGACGTGTGATAATTGCTATGTAAACACATGAAGCGTTGATTTTTTCCAACTCTTATGGAAGCGTGACACTCGTAATTTGGTCCCTGTCTGACTTCTACACTTTGTTCATACAAATGGGATACCAGTTTATGACACTCGATATTTGAGATATCTCTCTTTGCAGTTGAAGTTTGAAGTAAACAAGCTACCATCGGCTAACAGTTTTACTCACACATGTTTTTTTCATCTGGTCTGGCGATATGGATTTAACATGTATAAATGACCATTTGTACTGGAGAATTGTCGGCGGATGGCGGTATGCAGGTTTTAGCGTTACAACAAGGGAATTATATGAGAGGAAATCCGTTCTCAAAGAATAAGCGACGTTATGCGAGTTTGGCATTATAACAGAGGGCGATATAACGGGGATGAACTGTGTATATATATATATATATATATATATATATATATATATATATATATATATGCATAGTATAATATCTTTATATTATTTCATTTTTTTCAGGCAGGTACAAAAGACATGAATTCTACAGTGACATATTTGGTCCGGATCACAGGATCTTTGACATTCAGTGGGATATTTGTTTCCTGGTATGCTCCCTGTTTCCGTCAGAATGAAGCCAGGAAAGCTTACTTTATCAGTCTACTTATTGTAAGTATATTAGTAGAATTCAGGGTTTGCCCAGGCATCATTGTCATTGAAATAACGGATTACCCCTACATAAAAATCAGTCGCACCATACTAAATGTAATATATACTCCTCCTTTTCATTAAAATAACAGATTACCCCTAAATAAAAATCAGTCGTACCATACCAGACGTAATATATACTCCTCATCATTAAAATAATGAATTACCCCTAAATAAAAATCAGTCGTACCATACTAGACATAATATATACTCCTCATTTTCATTAAAATAACAGATTACCCCTAAATAAGATTCAGTCGCACCATACCAGAAGTAATATATACTCCTCATCATTAAAATAATGAATTACCCCTAAATAAAAATCAGTCGTACCATACCAGAAGTAATATATACCCCTGATCATTAAAATAATGAATTACCCCTAAATAAAATTCAGTCGCACCATACTAGATGTAATATATACTCCTCATTTTCATTAAAATAACAGATTACCCCTAAATAAGATTCAGTCGCACCATACCAGAAGTAATGTATACTCCTCATCATTAAAGTAATGAATTACCCCTAAATAAAATTCAGTCGCACCATACTAGACATAATATATACTTCTCATTGTCATTAAAATAACAGATTACGTGAACATTCCAAGTTACAAAACCTGTTGATGTCTGTGTAACTTCCCCATGTTTGGGTGTCGGTATAAACGTTTTCATGTTTGGGTGTCCGTATAAACCTCTCCATGTAAACTCAGGGATTGACATCAAAGGTTGTCCAAATGCCCAGGACAAGTGAAACTTGAGTTGGGACAATTGAAAATGCTACTATGGTTGCCCAACCAGAATTTTTACATCCATATCATATCAAAACACACAAAATGATTTTTATACATGTAAATGAAGTGAATAATATACTTGAGAAAAAATATCAAATATATACTTGAAACATTTTCTAACTTGATATACTTTAAGTCATTCAGTGCTGATTTAAAAAATATTTTTATTATATGAGATTTTGGCGACCAAGAAGTTACCTTCGGAGAAGTCAAATTAATATTCAACTTTCTCAAAGTTTATGTCAATCCCTGAAACTTCTCCATATCTGAGTGTCCGTGTAAACTTCTCCATGTCCAAGTGTCCGTGTAAACTGCTCCATGTCTGAGTGTCCGTGTAAACTGCTCCATGTCTGAGTGTCCGTGTAAACTGCTCCATGTTTAAGCATCAATATAAACTGCTCCATGATTGAGTGTCCGTATAAACTGCTCCATGATTGAGTGTCCGTATAAACTGCTCCATGTTTAAGCATCCATATGAATTGCTCCATGTTTAAGCATCAATATAAACTGCTCCATGATTGAGTGTCCGTATAAACTGCTCCATGTTTAAGCATCCATATAAATTGCTCCATGATTAAGCATCCACATAAACTGCTCCATGATTGAGTGTCCTATAAACTGATCAATGATTGAGTGTCCGTATAAACTTCTCCATGTTTAAGTGTCCATATAAACTGCTCCATGATTGTGTGTCTATATAAACTGCTCCATGTTTAAGCATCCATACAAATTGCTCCATGTTTAAGCATCCACAAAACTGCTCCATGATTGAGTGTCCTATAAACTGATCAATGATTGAGTGTCCGTATAAACTTCTCCATGTTTAAGTGTCCATATAAACTGCTCCATGATTGTGTGTCTATATAAACTGCTCCATGTTTAAGCATCCATATAAACTGCTCCATGATTGAGTGTCCGTATATACTTCTCCATGTTTAAGCATCCATATAAACTGCTCCATGTTTAAGCATCCATATAATCTGCTCCATGATTGTGTGTCTGTATAAACTGCTCCATGTTTAAGCATCTGTATAAACTTCTTCATGTTTAAGCATCCATATAAATTGCTCCATGATTGAGTGTCCGTATAAACTGCTCCATGATTAAGCATCCATATAAACTGCTCCATGATTGAGTGTCCGTATATACTTCTCCATATTTAAGCATCCATATAAACTGCTCCATGTTTAAGCATCCATATAAACTGTTCCATGATTGAGTGTCCGTATAAACTACTCCATGATTGAGTGTCCGTATAAACTGCTCCATGTTTAAGTGTCCATATAAACTGCTCAATGTTTGAGTGTCCATATAAACTGCTCCATATTTGAGCGCCCATATAAACTTCTCCATGTTTAAGCATGTGTAAGGCAATAATAATGGAAAATTGTGATTTTTTCACTTAATGCAGCTTCTAGTCTTTTTTTCTGCGATATACTCTGACATTAAAATCACAAATAATAAATTTCAATCCTAAAATCTATACTCATTAAAATCACAAATGATCAATTTCAATCCTAAAATCTTTTTTTTTAAAGTGTAGGTATCAAATAAGAAGTACTCTGATAAACAGAGGTTACTTTGCAATTCAAAATATAATAAAAATTAAATCTACCTATCCAGGCTCTTTTCAGCCAATTTTAGGAAAATGCCATTGGCAACACAATTGGGAATTTCAATGTGATTTAGTGTCAAATCGAGATAAATACATTTTAGTACTAACACATGCAATATAATCACCTTTAAAAATGCATTTCCTCAGTATTAATTGATTTTTCATCACTGTATTTACAGTTGTGGTCTGTACACCATATTATATTTTGCATTTGCAAAGGGGACTGATATTTGGCCCCGTGGAAACTATAGAAAAAGGCCTGCTATCTGTTGACCCACTTATATACGGATAGGGTCATACATTAATAAATGAACATTAAAATGAAGTATACTGGTTGTTACCCTAAGTTCTGAAAGAAATTAATCAAATCTGTGATATATGGAGTACACATCTTCATAGAGCTACGCTAAAACTCCATTCTTACCGCTAGTGGTGTTTTAGTGTGAGAGCCCTCAACTCAAGTGGAAGGCTTTGGGTCATTTCCCAGTCCCTTGTTATACCTAAGAAAAAAATAATTAGAGACTTCCTTCGCCAAGTGTTAAGCAGCAGTAGAGTGAGAGTCTAGGATCTTTGGGGAGAGTCTTAAACCCGAGGTCCTGTGTCACGTCAAGCATGGCACATAAAAGAACCCTCACTACATTAAAAAATACACTAAAAATTTCAGGTGGGATGTAAAAAAGAAACAACAAAAATATACAAAAACCTCATTTTTGTCATATATATATATTTTGTTATTTTACAGACAGCTGGTTTAACAATAGCAGCTCATGTCCTGAACAATGTGGTTGAAGGTTGTTCAGCTTGCAAAAATCCACCAGTTTGTTTGGGATTGGCATTTTTCCCAACAGTCCTTCCAGCACTTGGCCTTTTCCTAACATATCGACCAGAGGGGAATAACACCAATTAAAATGTACATCAAGTGTTGAGTTGAATGCTCTGTTTGAGAAGATTTTTTTGACAGTAAAATGTTGTTGCTAAGGTACTTGAATGGAGACCATGACTTGGAGAGGCAGGATCTTTCAGGGAGACAATCGGCAGCTTATCCAATACTCCTGTATTACAGTGGGATATTTTATTTCGTCCACAATTCACATACTATAAAATGGAATTTGTTCTTCCACAGCTCTTCAGTTGTTCTTCAAATGAATTGACATTATAAAAATTCTAAACCATCATATGATATGCAGGTTTGCTGGAAATGACATTTTTATTTATCAACCCTTGTGAAAACAGTAAGCCCTTCTGCATATCAGTGTCAAAGATCACTTCATTTATTCCTCTAGGGGTGGTCAGGTTCTTAGGCTGGTACCTGCTTTTTGTGAAAAAGTTTGCCAATTTACTTGTGGAAAGCTGGCGGTCTCTTCCCAGGTACATTGTAACCGGGTTCTCTCCTCCACTGTTAAAAACTGGCCGCCCATCATATAACTGAGGAATTGTTGAGTGTGGCGTAAAACACTTAAAATTTTCAAAGGATGGATGAGTAAATTTGGTCTTACCAGCCGCTGACAGATTTTCTAGTTGTACAATGTAAATGCCTTTTTGAGATGATTTATAAACATTTTATTTTTGTTCTCCTTAGGTCTAGGCCTTCTGATTTTTTGTTTGCATTTCATTTATTTGCCAAAAATGTGTTTGTATGAATGCTTTATATCTCAATACTGTTTTTAAAATATAAAATCACAGATACCAAAGTATAAATTGAAAGATTTTCCTTAAACAGTATGTGCTGCTCGAATATCTATCTAGTTGGAAATTATAACATTTAATATTTTTACAGTTCATCAAATTTTGAATTTGAATGCAATTCTTGTAATTGATTTCTAAAAATCACTGTTTAGATGGCACCAATTAGTGTCATTTGTAGGAATTTACTTGGCTTACATTTCAGGTGCCACCTGATTCATATTTTTAGATAATGTACTAACTGCAAATAATATGTTTAGGCATTGCCTATGAGAGAGCGCAATTCAAAATAAACATGTTTCCTGATTTAGTTTTAGATTGTATGATAGCTAACTCACAACAGTTGGCAGACATGTCTTGAAACAAACAGTTAAAACTCAATGTTGGTATTAGGGGTGCCGGATATATAAATGGAGATGTCTTGTTGGGTCTGATGTTGGTATTAGGGGTGCCGGATATATAAATGGAGATGTCTTGTTGGTTCTGATGTTGGTATTAGGGGTGCCGGATATATAAATGGAGATGTCTTGTTGGTTCTGATGTTGGTATTAGGGGTGCCGGATATATAAATGGAGATGTCTTGTTGGTTCTGATGTTGGTATTAGGGGTGCCGGATATATAAATGGAGATGTCTTGTTGGTTCTGATGTTGCTATTAGGGGTGCCTAACAGTAAATAACCTGACTTTAGGGTTTTTGCTGTAGATATGCTCATTGCTGTTTTTGTTATAGATTTACATACTGATCGAGATCGAGGCTGTCTTCTTAGTAAATATATTTAGACCTTAGTATGTTGGGACTATGTCCCATTTTTACCATATATGCAATGTACATACATAGTGATAAGATTCCGGGCTTTATGCGATTTTTTATATACTGTACATATTTACATGTACAAACTGACTGTGGTTAGTGCTACTTTCTAAACATATAAATACTGGCTATAGTCTCTGCTGTTTCTATTATGATAGGCCCTACAGTGCTATCTAATTAAAACTTATCTCTCATCACTCCCATTTTCTGATGCTGGTATGTTGTGTAGAGGATCTAACAAAACCTGCTATGGGTTCACATGCAAGTGACTGTTTGTGGGGTATATCATTTGACCTATGAAAATAAACTTAATACAAGGTCTTGAAAGTTTATCGAATGGTAAAGAGATGTAACTCCTATTTATAACAAAGAAATTGTCAGTCAGCAAATTTCATTCTGAACATCTTTTGTGATTCATTCATATTCAAGGCTATGAAAAGAATTCTCTACTTCCTAATTTTGTGTTCAGCGTTGTTCATAATGTTTATATATATATATATATATATATATATATATATATATATATATATATATATATATATCCCTTTATCTTTGATAAACTTTAAAGATGGAATAAGATGCATTTTCATTGGTCGAACATGATAGGCCCTACAGTGCTATCTAATTAAAACTTATCTCTCATCACTCCCATTTTCTGATGCTGGTATGTTGTGTAGAGGATCTAACAAAACCTGCTATGGGTTCACATGCAAGTGACTGTTTGTGGGTGTATATCATTTGACCTATGAAAATAAACTTAATACAAGGTCTTGAAAGTTTATCGAATGGTAAAGAGATGTAACTCCTATTTATAACAAAGAAATTGTCAGTCAGCAAATTTCATTCTGAACATCTTTTGTGATTCATTCATATTCAAGGCTATGAAAAGAATTCTCTACTTCCTAATTTTGTGTTCAGCGTTGTTCATAATGTTTATATATATATATATATATATATATATATATATATATATATATATATATCCCTTTATCTTTGATAAACTTTAAAGATGGAATAAGATGCATTTTCATTGGTCGAACATGGCACATCTAGGTTGTCAATCGCACTGACCCCATAGTGTAAGATCTTCTATGTCACAATCAAGAAAACAAGTGATGAGAGATCATTTTTGAATTAGATACAGTGTGTTGTTTTCTACAGATGTGCTCAAACACACTGGCGGTTTTTAGGGTTACATGTATTTTCACTACAGATAAACATTGTCTTGTAATTTTGTTTATCACTAATGTACATTCTGACTTTAGTCAGTGTTTCTTTTGCTAACTACGCAGACTAACAATTGTTAGAGTTGTTATTTACTCCATGCCATCAGGACTGTTATTGTTAAAAGACATACGATATACTCGGAATTTTTCACCTTTGGATATTTTCGCCCTTTTTTGTCAGAAAACATATTCACCGCGTCTTAAATTTGCCTTAAATCACCATAGTCTCATGAATGACATATATGTCTCTCCCTCAATTGTTTAGCCGGAAAGTTCCACTTTCATTTTAAATTTGACCTCTTATCTAATGGTGAAAATTAATCAGTATTTAAAACTTCCAGGTATACAGTATTTAAAATAATGTCTTGTCTGATATTATAAATACACTCACAAATAGAAGCTAGGGTATCTTTTACAATATACATGTACATATTCAGGCCACAAATTAACAGTTATTGTTGTAAGCCATTTACAGGTTACGCTAAAGGGAATGACTGTAACCTGCAGGTTACGATAGCAATAATGAAAACTTAAAAATGAAATTCATCAAGGATGAGAAGGAGGATTTGTATTTGTCATAGCCACCACGTAGCCTGAACGATTGCTCCTGTGTTATTCTGTGGTTTGATATTTGAGCAGCCAGTGGTTATTGATTGTTTTATTTGGTACTTTTACATTGTATGTAATGTATAATCAACACATTGTATGTCAAATCAAGAATATTTGTGTAATTGTATGTAAGTTTGTACATAAAATGAATATTAATTAGTTAGTAGTTTAGTTATGTTTAGTTTAGTGTCATGGCTGAGAACTGAAATAAATGTTAAGAATGGGTTTAGTATTAGAAATAGCTTGATTTGTAACTTCTCTATAAAGAAGTGTATTACACAGTACTTTTTTTTAAATACAACAAAATCCATTCCTGTTATTACTGTTAATGTTAACAGTATTCTTTTATACTTGTAATTCTCACAGATGTAAATGTCATCCCAGTACTTGTAATTCTCACAGATGTAAATGTCATCCCAGTCAAATACTTGTAATTCTCACAGATGTAAATTTCATCCCAGTCATATACTTGTAATTCTCACAGATGTAAATGTCATCCCAGTCATATACTTGTAATTCTCACAGATGTAAATGTCATCCCAGTCATATACATGTACTTGTAATTCTTACAGATGTAAATGTCATCCCAGTCATATACTTGTAATTCTTACAGATGTTAATGTCATCCCAGTCATATACTTGTAATTCTCACAGATGTAAATGTCATCCCAGTCATATACTTATATTTCTCACAGATGTAAGATTTAGTCAAGTCCAATACTTATAATTCTCACAGATGTAAGATTTAGTCAAGTCCAATACTTATATTTCTCACAGATGTAAGATTTAGTCAAGTACAATACTTATATTTCTCACAGATGTAAGATTTAGTCAAGTCCAATATTTAAAATCGTCACAGATGTAAGTTACTGGTATTCTTGTCATAAATTTCTGTCACAGAATTTTATATAAATGACCTTGATTTCCCAGTTAAAATTCCCAAAGATTATTAACCCATCTACCCCTGAAAATAAAGGACTCTACTGAAAATTAATGACACAGGCCAGTCCAAATGTGTCTTTAGGGTGTATAAGTTAAATATATCTTGTTCATATTCAGAACATAAGTTATAGAGCACTGGTACTTATAGAGCACTGGTGCACTGGTACTTATAGAGCACTGGTACTTACAGAGCACTGGTACTTATAGAGCACTGGTACTTATAGAGCACTGGCACTTATACAGCACTGGTACTTATACAGCACTGGTACTTATACAGCACTGGTACTTATAGAGCACTGGTACTTATACAGCACTGGTACTTATACAGCACTGGTACTTATAGAGCACTGGCACTTATACAGCACTGGTACTTATACAGCACTGGTACTTATACAGCACTGGTACTTATACAGCACTGGTACTTATAGAGCACTGGTACTTATAGAGCACTGGTACTTATAGGGTACTTATACAGCACTGGTACTTATACAGCACTGGTACTTACAGAGTATTTCATATTAAATTACATTGTTTCTTTTTATAAATTGATCCTGTCAGGAAGTAAACCAGATAAATAATTATTTTGAATTAATTTTTATATCAATAAATTTTAAATATTGTTAGTTCGGCCACCCATGTACTTTGGTGCTTTTTGTCATAAAATATTGAAAAGATGACAGCTATTTGTGACAATTTGTTTTCAGACTTGATCTGATTTTATTTTATACATGTAGTCTTCAAAATAATTGCATGTATTCAGTTGTGCCAAAAACATGACTTGAAAATAAAATATCTTAACACAAAATTGTGAGTGTATTACAGAGTTTTTGAAATTCATCGGTCTTACCAGAAAAACCGGTAAATTTTACAAAAGTCCGGTGAAATCAATCAGATAACTGCTCCAAATGACCATTTATTTTCCATTTCATTTCAATTTTGTATATATGTACAGACCAGTAAAAAATGTTCTTTGGCCAGTGAAATTCCTTTATTCACTGGTCCGATTGACCAGTAATTTTTTTTAGCCCACCATCAACAGATGGTGGGCTTTTCTTATCACTCTCCGTCTGTTGTCCGTCCTTAAACAATTCTTGTTATCGCTATTTCTCAAAAAGTGCAGAAGGGATCTGTATGAAATTTGACATACAGGTACTCCTTGAGGTCTAGTTGTGCAGTGTACATTTTCAGGTGGGTCAGATCACAAAATGGCTGCCAAGTGGCCATTTTGTATTTCAAAAATAAAAGTTTATTATTGCTATTTCTCAGAAAGTACTGAAGGGATCTTTATGAAATTTGACATATAGGTTCCCCTTGAGGTCTAGTTGTGCAGTGTACATTTTCAGGCGGATCGGATTACAAAATGGCTGCCATTTTGGATTTTAAAAATTAAAGTTTGTTATCGCTATTTCTCAGAAAATACTGAAGGGATCTTTATGAAATTTGACATACAGGTTCTCCTTGAAGTTTTGGTCCTTTTTTGGCCCCTTTTAGGGCCCCTATTGGTCCTATCCCGTTTTTATTCGCTGACTTTATGCTGCTTCACATGGGATGCTATATGCCAAGAAGATGATGTTTAAATGTAAAAGTTAACAGACAGACGACAACAGACGCCGAACCTTTGGCGAATTCAAGAATTATTGACCAATCATCGTTGACCTCCGTTTATATAAATAAAGGTACCAACATCACTCGGGGTCAGTCTGTAAGTTGCGAGTTGAACCAACAACATCGCAAAAGCAGATAATTGAACGGGACAGTAGTAATCTGTTTATCACAGATAAACTGACTATTGTCTTCTAGTTTTGGGATAGTTTTGTATAAGGCTGAGACACAGTCACAGAGTGGTGTTGGTGCCCTAGGTCTCACACTCTATTGCTGAAAACACACACTAGCTGGCAGTGTAGCCTAAATACATATACAAATTCCGAGACCCACTGTAAATAATTCAATCTCTGTAATTAAACTGTGATTTATTGTGATTCCCTGAAACTCTTATAATAGTTACTATAGTTAAATGACAATCCTTGTCAGAATAGTTTATAGTTGTCATTGTATTTTATCGTTAAAGCACAAGTAGTGTTTGATTCTTATTTGTATATATTTATGTTTATATATATTGCCCGAACCTTTAGACTCTTAACCAGGATCCAAATCAGACCCATTGTAGCCTTAAACCCCCGCTCCGAAACGTTACACATGCATGGGGGCATAACCCATATAACCTTCAACAATTGGGCAAACATTCAATGCCAAAAGTCCAAAAGTGAGGTTTTAGCAAGGGATGTGTACAGGGTTATACTATAATCTGGATATATTTTGTATTTTAATGTTAATTCAAATTTTTCCACTCAAAATGGATCAAATGGCTTTGTTGAGGATACATTTAAAAATGTTTCTTGTTTCTTTTGCCATCGAGCTATGAGGCCATTGGCCTCTTGTTATTTTACTCAATACAGGTGATGACCAACATTTTCAATTTTAGAGGTTGACAGGTATGGTTAAACTTTCTTTGATAATAGCAATTTATATTTGGTATTGATATAATTTTGTGATAAAGCACTTTACATATATTTAGGTTTTGGTTCAAATTCATTGTTGAGCCACAAAATAAGAGAAAAAGAACAGTCTGTCATTGGTCAAATGAAGAACAATCGATGGTGGGCGCAAAGATCCCTCTGGGATCTCTTGTTATTTCAAAATGTCTGGTATTAATTACTTATCAGATCACAAGAGTCAATCAAGTTACCTGTTTCTTTTCATGCGTAAAACTACATTTAAACTTCTCAAAGATACTTGGCCAATTCTCGTGGAATTTGGTACATACATGTTGTAAAATCCATATAACCAGGTGGGATGAAGTCTTGTGAACCTTTTCTTAAACTGGATTAGTTTAAATTCTAGGTAATAGATTGAAATTAGTCAGGCAAGGGTAATTGTTCCTACTTTTCATCATAGGTATCATATGGTTATTCAGTTAGTAATAAAACACATTTACTGAAATTCTGCCATAACCGAAAAGTGATGAGAAGAATCGGTCCTGTGGTTGTCAAAAGGTTACTTGAATTTTTGATAACTGTATATGTCTAGTTCTGAAAGAAAAAGGAGGGATGAGGCAAGGCCAAATACTAAACCTAAATGTATTGTCGAATTCTTCTAACAGTAACCAGTGCTAACCACTCGGGGAAACATTGTGATTTCCATACCTTCAGTATCTCTGGCTTTGTAGATAGAGTGGGAACACCTGTCATCAAAGAAGCCCCATTGCCTTTATTATCTTATAGCTTATTAAGAGGCTTTTCTCTCACATTCAGTAGTGGATCCAAGACAAAACCGCCATCGCCTGATGTGCGATGTAAACATTTACACATGCTTCACTTCTCAGTGGGTCAATTTTAACCAAACTTGCCAGCAATTATCCGCATATGAAGCAGCATAAAGTTTGTAAACGAAAATGACTACATTTTAAAAGTTTCATGAACTAAAAATCGTATTTTTTTCAAATCTGGTATACATGATTGTTAAGTCAAAACCTACAGTCAGTGATACTCCCTGCTATAATGTTTGCAAATGAAAATGCCACCAGGGTCACTTCAAATTACGTAAGGTATGGCATTATATTAACGGCATAATTATTCGCGGAATAAAAACAATTTTCAATTAATCAGTTTTCTTGAATATAGTGAATAATACAAAACTATCATTCATAGGAGTATGAAAGAGAACTTCAGTCCACTTTATGCGAAATACCACCCAGCCCAAACTGTAAATTCGGGTTGAAAATTGGTGATCCTTGATTTTTTTACTTCATACCTTCGAAAAAGAGAGGTCACAGAAAAATGTAACGTTTTCTTTTAAAACAGAAAATTGCAAAATAAAATACACTAAGTTTATCAGTTTTGTTTTATGAGTAATTGTACATACTAATACATAGGCCTTCACTGTGCTATCGGAAATATAGTTCATTGTTTTGATTTTTTGACAAAATTTGGAATCAAGTTGATTGACTATTATTAAAGATATATAAATGGGGAGAAATATCAAAGAAAATATTTCCTTATATGGTATCGCTGATAGTATATTTACTTTAACATGCGCGTCACGCTGTTGTAATGCTACAAGAAAAATATCTAATGTTTGGTCGGACTGACACGAACGCGTACACCCTCTGTACTGCATGGTCATGTTTCGCTTATTAATTTTATGTTTAGTAATGTAGAAAACTGTGTCTCAAGTAAAGGCGCACGTGGCATTGGATGTTGTCCATTAGAAATTAACTTAAACAATAGAGTCTAGGTTAAATTCATTTTTTTATCACAGTCTGTTCGTCACCTAACATGTACATTGTATATGTGACTAAACGAAATATAAGATCACCGACTTTGAGCAGTTTGATTTATGAATATCATAGCTGAATTAAGAAAAAAAAATCGAACGCTCCCAATGTGGGCTCAGTTCACTAGTCCGAAGGTTCATCAGTTCGAAAGTTGATTAGTCCGAATGTTCGCCAGACCGATGATTCACAAGTCCGAAGGTTCAACAGTCCAATATACTCCAACACTGTTAAGAGGTTTAAACGGCGAGATACTTTTGACTTGCACCATTAACATCCGAAGTAAAGCTAGCTCTTATATTATTGGAGTACAGTCCGATAGTGCCAGCCTCTGTAACTTTTCCTGATGTTCAAATAATAGCTTTCACGCCTTAATCCTTGGGTCCGTGTGAAGGTTCACCAGTCCGAAGGTTCACCAGTCCGATAGTGCCAAACTCGGGGTTCTTCCAGTGTAATGTAGAAAAGTGACCCCACAGAAAAAACACAGGTTTCTTTATTCAGAAATCACACCCGGTCACAAAGAGAAAATTGACCCATATACCGTACATGTAGGGAAATGCAGAAAAGGCTCGGGTATATTGATCCATATATCTAGAAATGTTTAGAAAAAGCCCGGGGATATTTTGAAAAATTCTACCGTAGAAAAATCGTAAATATAGGGCCTACTGAATAATGAATAAATAGACTCGAGTAGACCTGTGTAGTTCTAAATAATCACAAAGGATGAAATGAGATTTTGATTGATAAAAATTGATATCACAAGTGGATTAAGAATTAGATTCTAAATAAATTAATTTCCATGAACGGTTGATGTGTCAGTGAAACGTTGACTCCATGAATGTGAATTTAGTCCTATACAAATTCTTTGTCTGTGTAACGTTGTTGCGAAATATACAAATACATTTTATCCAACCAGCGATCGCTGATCCAACGAAGTAATTGCATATTGTACTCAGAGAGAGAGAGAGAGAGAGAGAGAGAGAGAGAGAGAGAGAGAGAGAGTGTGTGTGTGTGTGTGTGTGTGTGTGTGTGCGTGTGTGAGTGAGTGTAACATTATGTCGGGTTCGAAAGCCATTCTGTTTTGACTCGGATTTATTTCAGAGACTTCAAACCCGCAAACTTTGAATATTGACTGAAAACATGAAGGAGGTGAGTGAGACTGAAACGAAACACGAAATGATCCTAAAAAAAATTCTTCAGACATTTGACCAACTTTTTTGTGAATCTAAACATGTGTCTTATTTATTTGTAATTTAGTCAATTAGCCTGAACATGACAACAGTAATCAAACTTACTGTTGGAGGTCTAAATCGGGCAACTTGTTTGCTGGAAACACGATTTGAACAGATTCATATTAATATTCAGCACTGTTTAACACGTGCATGTGTCTGTCGATGTGATAGAATCCACTACTGACAGCTGACTACCTTGGTAGAGTTCAAAGCAGTGTTGTACTTAAAATTTAAATAACATTTTCTCATGATCAAACATTTGCCATGGCAGTTACAAATTCCATAGTAAATCTCTCTCTCTCTCTCTCTCTCTCTCTCTCTCTCTCTCTCTCTCTCTCTCTCTCTCTCTCTCTCTCTCTCTCTCTCTCTCTCTCTCTCTCTCTCTCTCTGGCTGATGCATGATCAATTCTGTCAACTGCAATTCCTTTGGGGCAACATGACAGGGATTATGTCAACTATGGAATCAAGCATGAATAGTTCACAGAAAAAAGAAGGTGTCGGTAGTGATGTACTTGTGCATTGAATACAAATGTCCAAATACATACAGACCCTTTCATGATAACTGCATTCTTCCTAATCTCACTTTGTACCCAGGACAAATAGTACCTAATAAAAGAAATTTTGTTATTGGTAGTTCTATAGTTAAGATATTGATCCCAGGGACAGGATCCAACACTATTTAAAGGGAGGGACAGAGGTAAAATACATTAGTAAATAATTTGAGAAATTCTTTGATTTTTAACATCAAATTGTGCTTTTTCAATTTTAGGATAGAAGTTTAGCTGCCAGAAAACTGTTGCATACAACAGTTTTTGCTCAGTGTTTTTCCCCATGTGGTCAGTACCTTGTTGCTGGTAATAATTATGGTAAACTAGCAGTTTTTAGGTAAGTACCTGTATTGGTTCATTTATAGTTTTGTCTTAGATTTATCATAGTTCTCCCCAGGGCACCTGACCATATTTTTAGAACCATATAGTTAATATTCTTTGAAGTAAAAGCATCACTGAAAAATGACCTGCCATTGTAGACTACAAATTTCACTGGCAGAAAATGTGACGGTATCTGAAGCCGAAGTATAGCAGTGGTAGAAAAATGTGTGGTAAGCCATAACAAAAACTTAGATGTATTGAACTTATATTGATACAGTGACAGTTCTTTATTTTGCCAGACCTAATGTTGATACAGTGACAGTTCTTTATTTTGCCAGACCTAATGTTGGTGCAGTGACAGTTCTTTATTTTGCCAGACCTAATGTTGATGCAGTGACAGTTCTTTATTTTGCCAGACCTAATGTTGGTACAGTGACAGTTCTTTATTTTGCAAGACCTAATGTTGGTGCAGTAACAGTTCTTTATTTTGCCAGACCTAATGTTGGTGCAGTGACAGTTATCTATTTTGCCAGATCTAATGTTGGTGCAGTGACAGTTCTTTACTTTGCAAGACCTAATGTTGGTACAGTAACAGTTCTTTATTTTGCCAGACCTAATGTTGGTGCAGCAACAGTTCTTTATTTTGCCAGATCTAATGTTGGTGCAGTGACAGTTCTTTATTTTGCCAGATCTAATGTTGGTGCAGTGACAGTTCTTTATTTTGCCAGATCTAATGTTGGTGCAGTGACAGTTCTTTATTTTGCCAGATCTAATGTTGGTGCAGTGACAGTTCTTTATTTTGCCAGATCTAATGTTGGTACAGTGACAGTTCTTTATTTTGCCAGATCTAATGTTGGTACAGCGACAGTTCTTTATTTTGCAAGACCATTAGTTGGTATAGTGACAGTTCTTTATTTTGCAAGACCTAATGTAGGTGCAGTGATGGTTCTTTATTTTACCAGGTCTGTGAGGTAGGAGAGTGATGTCTGGTGTCAGCTTTGTGCATCTCATGAGTGGTTCATATTTCCAATTGCTTTCGAAGTGAAAGTATACTTACAATACCTAGAACTTTTCAACCTCTATCTAGGTATAAATTGGAGTGTGTGTGTATGAAGGGGCCAATGTGGACAGTAGATGGATTATCAACTCTGGCTTGATTAGGATGAAACCAGGGAATCCTGTTTTTTGTTATTGATTGCTTTTTGACTTCCTCTTTCAGCCTATCAGTTGCGTTGTCACCAAATGGCTCAGAGGCAACATGGAAGCCTATATTCACATTTCAAGGTATGTTTGATTTATTTGTTTATTTTCTTTATATTTAAATTCATACCACAGTCAACAACTTGTTAGGCCACAGAGATTACTGATCAGGGTGACAGCATATCATGTTTGGTCAGTCAGTTTGTCTGTTTGCAGCATCCATCAAATAACTGACGTCACTAAAATTTGGCCACTTTGGTCATAAAATGAATGGTTATTTTTTGGCCAGTTAAATTTTAGCCATTTGTGTTTATATCATATTTAAATTTGGCTTTCCATCAAACATCTTTACCTGTATGTTTATTTACTCATGTTATGGATAAAAATAGATGCATGAACTGTAGTATCATTCTTGCTATGAAAGTTAACATTGTCAGTAGAAATGATTCTGGGTTAATGTTAGAAATAGATCCTGATTTTTCGGCTGTTGAACATGTACATATTTTGGATGGTTTAATTCTAGCCATATCAATAGGGTGACCAAATTGGCCAAAATTAAACAATGGCCAAAATATCTCAATTTACAGTATGATGGATGAGTTTAATATATAGGAATATTTGCCAGAGTTATGGGACTTTAAAATCTTCATTAACAGTGTAGTTCTTTGGAGCCTAGTGTTTCGTAAACACAGCTAATGATAATGTTGAATCTATTCCCAGTATGTGAAAGCAGGCCAAAAAATAACAGAAATTGTCGTAACCCATTTAGAGGTTACACTAAAAGGAATTTCTGTAACCTGCAGGTTACGATAGCAATATTGAAGACTAAAAAATGAAATTCATCGAGAACGAAAAGGAGGTTACCTAAGAAGCTAAGACCTCTTGTTAGGTGGGCAAATGCTCTGATGCACTAAACCTGTATGTTAAATGTGTGATCTTCACTTTGAATAAACAAATTAAAAACCAGTACTAGTAACTGCCAAATTGTCAGTGATTTTATCTTACCTGGATTGGTATTTGTGTATATATGGCTTATGTCTTGTAGTATTTTATATCTGTTTGTATGTAGATCATAATGATAGATATATATGTAAATAGTGAAGCAACATTCAGGGCTCAACATTAACGCTTGTCCGCTTGACCTTGTCCAGGTGAAAATTAGCTCGGACAACTAAATCTTCCTAAGCACTTGTCCGAGGAGACAAGTTAAAATAATCAGCAATATTTATAATTTGTTATTTCAAACCTTAACTAAATTGATTTGTATCCATTTAATGTATAGTTTAAAAGTGTAGCATGGATTACTCAGATAAACATTGTGGTAGTTTTATTTTCCTATGCATAAACATAGATAGACGTTGATTTTGATAAAATCATAATAAAGTAGATGCAAATGTAGAGTCATGAGGTCTTCCGAGAAATAATCACTTAAACGCTTGTCACCAATGAGAAATTAGCTTTTGAGGCTGCAGTGACCCTGATTTGATTACATATTTTACCTGAAACATAGGTTTGACAACTTATTGGTTTACGACTGATAAACAAAATAATACTGAAAACTGTGTTCAAAGAAACAAAAGAAATAAAGAAAGACAAGTTGAAATTGAGAGCAGTTTTAAAACATTCTGCAATCAGTCAATCTCCAACATTCTGCAATCAATCAATCTCTCCAAGATCACGCTTCCAATGATAAGGGTTTGTTTATTATAACAATGTAG
The DNA here is from genome assembly GCA_030159075.1 of Atrina japonica. Lineage (NCBI taxonomy): Eukaryota > Metazoa > Mollusca > Bivalvia > Pterioida > Pinnidae > Atrina > Atrina japonica. Next base: position 58,196 of record BROG01000096.1, read on the forward strand.
ATCTAATTATATTGAAAAGTGGCAAGTGTTAGACATTATCGTAGTGTGTGAATACACATATTTGTTTTCTTTCTTTTTTTTTCTGTTGGTAACATCTCTATCATTGTTATTGCTTTAATTTTTCGTCGTATGATGAATATTCTCTTACCTAGTAGGCCAGATGGTTTTTTTTTATTTTAATTTTTTAACTTTTAGATTAATTTTTTTGTTTTTTGTAATCCTATGATATTTTTTCTTTGTAAATTACGGACATGTGGATTTGTGATTCAGACAAGTTACTTTTGACATTACTTGTCCGACTGGACAAGTTACTTTTGACATTACTTGTCCGACTGGACAAGTTACTTTTGACATTACTTGTCCGACTGGACAAGTTACTTTTGACATTACTTGTCCGACTGGACAAGTTACTTTTGACATTACTTGTCCGACTGGACAAGTGAAAAAAATCCTTAATGTAGAGCCCTGACATTGTGTATTATTTTGAATATTTGATAATATAACACATTTTGGCATTTCTTAGTGTTTTGACAGAACATTTATTTTCTTAATTTCAGCATGTGATGATGGTGCTATTTACAGTCTTGCTTCAACAGAGACATTCCTCATTAGGTTGGTAATCATAAATTAATGCTAGTATATGTGTGTAAGTCTGCACAATACAAAGCTTCAGTGCTAATTGAGTTAATATAATAATTGAGTTAATTAATAGATTACACACACAGCACTGACGCTTTGTATTGTGCAGACATAATACTATGTAACTGATATACATGTTGTCGTCTTTCACTTGATAAAGGCCAAGTGGCCGAAAATTTGTGAATTTTGAGTGTTTTACTGTTGTTTTTATATACATTACCATGCAAACTTTGACATTTTAAATATGATAAAGTTCTTTTTACATCAACATGTTCAAGGCCCTGTGTCACCCAGATCACTCAATACTCTGACTAACATTTAGTCTATCATTTTGACTGTAGTGACAGTCAAACTAGCATTAAAGGCCTCCTCTGTATATAGGGCACCTGCCTATAAAGGTCATTCATACATTTAACCTCTGTTAACATTTTTATAATGGATAAACCTCTTTAAAATAGACACCTGTATATAACAGCCACATTTGTCTTTTCCTTTGAGTGGACTTTATAGAAAAGGTTGACTATATAAATCTTTGTACAACTTCTGGATGACATTAAGGAGACACAGCAATCAATATTCTTTTAATTTAAATAAAAAATTAAGTCAAATTCATAATTTTCCAATCAAAAATAAAAAAAGTTTCAATAACTGCCATGACTACAGTATGTAGGGTACCCATACTTTTTTTATGTTTCTAAAGTTTTTTTTTTCAGATGAGCATGAATTTTTGTTATCATTTATAATTTTATTCAAAATTGAATAAATAATCCAAACTGTTTTGTTGCAGACTAAGTTTTGCATGTTTTCATCCCCAAATCGTGGAAATTGAGTTAAATTTGAATTTAGTGATTCCGGCCCAAAACTAATCTGCTTATGGTTATTTTTGTCCTGTTACATTATACAACATATTTTTCCTTGTTTAAGTTCACTATATATAGGTATCTAATGATATCTTATCGTATTTTATAAACTTCATATTCATTATTAATCTCATCCCCAAATTTAAAAAGGTAAAAGGAGAAAACATTAACAGGTGAAAATTTTTACTAAACATACAACAGAAGAGATATTAACTTGACATGTGCCAATATTTCAGTGCTGGTAATGGACCAATATGTGCCTGGAGATGGACAGATATATTAGACAAGGTAAAGTATAATCTACCTGAAACTATTTTTATCTCAACTTTATGCAGTTGAGGGGGGGTAATGCTATCCCTGTGTCTCTGCCCAGTTGTATGTTGAGAAATTGAATGCTTTTTCTGATGATAAATCTGATGATAATATGATATTATAATTAATATTATGTTAAGACTTATGGGTGTCGGGATGTTTTGTACCTATTCTGTTTTGCACTGAGATTACTTGTCTGCGATGGTTCGCCTTATTACCCCAGAGAAACATCCTGGTATGCGCACAAAATTACTTGTTTATTTTTTCATTTGATGGTTATCTGTTGAAAATTAGCTGAATAGTTTTCAAAACGTGGTCTCAAAAGACATGTAGTCTCTCAAGACAGTGGCCTCTCAAGACAGAGGCCTCTCGAGACAGTGACCTCTCAAGACAGTGGCTTCTCAAGACAGTGGCCTCTCAAGACAGTGGCCTCTCAAGACAGTGGCCTCTGAAGATGGTGGCCTCTCAAGATGGTGGCCTCTCAAGACAGTGGCTTCTCAAGACAGTGGCCTCTCAAGACAATGGCCTCTCAAGACAGTGGCCTCTCAAGACAGTGGCCTCTCAAGACAGGTTTTACTGTATTTGTGGACAAAGTTGTCATTACTATAAATGTTATACAAATATATTGTCATGTCATTAGTTTACATGTTATACAAATATATTGTCATGTCATTACTATACATGTTATACAAATATATTGTCATGTCATTACTATACATGTTATACAAATATATTGTCATGTCATTAGTTTACATGTTATACAAATATATTGTCATGTCATTACTATACATGTTATACAAATATATTATCATGTCATTACTATACATGTTATACAAATATATTGTCATGTCATTAGTTTACATGTTATACAAATATATTATCATGTCATTACTATACATGTTATACAAATATATTGTCATGTCATTACTATACATGTTATACAAATATATTATCATGTCATTACTATACATGTTATACAAATTATATTGTCATGTCATTACTATACATGTTATACAAATATATTGTCATGTCATTACTATACATGTTATACAAATATATTGTCATGTCATTACTATACATGTTATACAAATAGATTGTCATGTCATTACTATACATGTTGTACAAATATATTGTCATGTCATTACTATACATGTTATACAAATATATTGTCATGTCATTACTATACATGTTATACAAATATATTGTCATGTCATTACTATACATGTTGTACAAATATATTGTCATGTCATTAGTTTACATGTTGTACAAATATATTGTCATGTCATTAGTTTACATGTTGTACAAATATATTGTCATGTCATTAGTTTACATGTTATACAGATATATTTTCATGTCATTACTATACATGTTATACAGATATATTTTCATGTCATTACTATACATGTTGTACAAATATATTGCCATGTCATTACTATACATGTTGTACAAATATATTGTCATGTCATTACTATACATGTTATACAAATATATTGTCATGTCATTACTATACATGTTATACAAATATATTGTCATGTCATTACTATACATGTTATACAAATATATTGTCATGTCATTACTATACATGTTATACAAATATATTGTCATGTCATTACTATACATGTTATACAAATATATTGTCATGTCATTACTATACATGTTATACAAATATATTGTCATGTCATTACTATAACCGTTATACAAATATATTGTCATTTCATTACTATACATGTTATACAAATATATTTTCATTTCATTACTATACATGTTATACAAATATATTGTCATGTCATTACTATACATGTTATACAAATATATTGTCATGTCATTACTATACATGTTAAACAAATATATTGTCATGTCATTACTATACATGTTATACAAATATATTGTCATGTCATTAGTTTACATGTTATATAAATATATTTTCAGAGTCCGAAATTGGTTTGGTCCTTAAATATTCCTAAAAAGTAAGTATAAGACTAGCTCACATGATTAATATACAATAAAATCAATATAAGACTAGCTCACATGATTAATATACAATAAAATCAATATAAGACTAGCTCACATGATTGATATACAATAAACATTTTTGTTGAAGTTACCTATGAATGAAACTGTTAGGACTGTAAATTTTGACTCTGTCCATTCATCATTCTGTCTATTTTTTGGTCGGGTTAAGGTTTTGGTGAACATTGTGTAGTGGCTCACCATTCATCAAATAATGGCTTCATGGGTAGAGGCATGTATTGAATCATCTGTACTGTCAGATTGCTTCTTATTTTGTAGTATACTGTATAGTTGCTTTTATCTGCAGGGATTTTATTTCGCTATATTCGCAGTCAAAGAAAATTCTGCAAAATTAATTACCCGTGAATATAATACCTTACACTTATGAATATCAAAAAAAGAATTTGTAACCAAACTTGCGCGATATTTAATACCGGTGAATAAGTTCCATTCAGAAAACCGCAAAATTTTCTCACTGTGAAATTAAACAACTATACAGTATATGGGGTGGTGTTCTATCCACTGGACTATAGAGGCCTGGTACATCAATACTCTCTTATTTCCTCTTTTCTGTAGCATATGTTGTATATTATAGGGTGGTGTTCTATCTATTGGACTATAGAGGCCTGGTACATCAATACTCTCTTATTTCCTCTTTTCTGTAGCATATGTTGTATATTATAGGGTGGTGTTCTATCCACTGGACTATAGAGACTTGGTACATCAATACTCTCTTATTTCCTCTTTTCTGTAGCATATGTTGTATATTATAGGGTGGTGTTCTATCCACTGGACTATAGAGACTTGGTACATCAATACTCTCTTATTTCCTCTTTTCTGTAGCATATGTTGTATATTATAGGGTGGTGTTCTATCCACTGGACTATAGAGGCCTGGTACATCAATACTCTCTTATTTCCTCTTTTCTGTAGCATATGTTGTATATTATAGGGTGGTGTTCTATCTATTGGACTATAGAGGCCTGGTACATCAGTACTCTCTGATTTCCTCTTTTCTGTAGTATATGTTGTATATTATAGGGTGGTGTTCTATCCACTGGACTATAGAGGCCTGGTACATCAATACTCTCTTATTTCCTCTTTTCTGTAGCATATGTTGTATATTATAGGGTGGTGTTCTATCCACTGGACTATAGAGACTTGGTACATCAATACTCTTTATTTCCTTTTTTCTGTAGCATATGTTGTATATTATAGGGGGTGGTGTTCTATCCACTGGACTATAGAGACTTGGTACATCAATACTCTCTTATTTCCTCTTTTCTGTAGCATATGTTGTATATTATAGGGTGGTGTTCTATCCACTGGACTATAGAGGCCCCTGGTACATCAGTACTCTCTGATTTCCTCTTTTTCTGTAGCATATGTTGTATATTATAGGGTGGTGTTCTATCCACTGGACTATAGAGGCCCCTGGTACATCAGTACTCTCTGATTTCCTCTTTTTCTGTAGCATATGTTGTATATTATAGGGTGGTGTTCTATCCACTGGACTATAGAGGCCCCTGGTACATCAGTACTCTCTGATTTTCCTCTTTTTCTGTAGCATATGTTGTATATTATAGGGTGGTGTTCTATCCACTGGACTATAGAGGCCTGGTACATCAATACTCTCTTATTTCCTCTTTTCTGTAGCATATGTTGTATATTATAGGGTGGTGTTCTATCTATTGGACTATAGAGGGCCCTGGTACATCAATACTCTCTTATTTCCTCTTTTCTGTAGCATATGTTGTATATTATAGGGTGGTGTTCTATCCACTGGACTATAGAGGACTGGTACATCAATACTCTCTTATTTCCTCTTTTCTGTAGCATATGTTGTAAATTATAGGGTGGTGTTCTATCCACTGGACTATAGAGGCCCCTGGTACATCAGTACTCTCTGATTTCCTCTTTTTCTGTAGCATATGTTGTATATTATAGGGTGGTGTTCTATCCACTGGACTATAGAGGCCTGGTACATCAATACTCTCTTATTTCCTCTTTTCTGTAGCATATGTTGTATATTATAGGGTGGTGTTCTATCTATTGGACTATAGAGGGCCCTGGTACATCATTACTCTCTTATTTCCTCTTTTCTGTAGCATATGTTGTATATTATATTGTTATATATAGGGTGGTGTTCTATCCACTGGACTATAGAGGACTGGTACATCAATACTCTCTTATTTCCTCTTTTTCTGTAGCATATGTTGTATATTATAGGGTGGTGTTCTATCCACTGGACTATAGAGGACTGGTACATCAATACTCTCTTATTTCTTCTTTTCTGTAGCATATGTTGTATATTATAGGGTGGTGTTCTATCCACTGGACTATAGAGGACTGGTACATCAATACTCTCTGATTTCTTCTTTTCTGTAGCATATGTTGTATATTATAGGGTGGTGTTCTATCCACTGGACTATAGAGGCCTGGTACATCAATACTCTCTTATTTCTTCTTTTCTGTAACATATGTTGTATATTATAGGGTGGTGTGGTTCTATCCACTGGACTATAGAGCCCCCTGGTACATCAGTACTCTCTTATTTCCTCTTTTTCTGTAGCATATGTTGTAAATTATAGGGTGGTGTTCTATCCACTGGACTATAGAGGACTGGTACATCAATACTCTCTTATTTCCTCTTTTTCTGTAGCATATGTTGTATATTATAGGGTGGTGTTCTATCCACTGGACTATAGAGAGGACTGGTACATCAGTACTCTCTTATTTCCTCTTTTCTGTAGCATATGTTGTATATTATAGGGTGGTGTTCTATCCACTGGACTATAGAGGACTGGTACATCAATACTCTCTTATTTCCTCTTTTCTGTAGCATATGTTGTATATTATAGGGTGGTGTTCTATCCACTGGACTATAGAGGCCTGGTACATCAATACTCTCTTATTTCCTCTTTTTCTGTAGCATATGTTGTATATTATAGGGTGGTGTTCTATCCACTAGAATGTAGAGGCCTGGTGCATCAATACTCTCTTATTTCCTCTTTTTCTGTAGCATATGTTGTAAATTATAGAGTGGTGTTCTATCCACTGGACTATAGAGCCCCCTGGTACATCAATACTCTCTTATTTCCTCTTTTCTGTAACATATGTTGTAAATTATAGGGTGGTGTTCTATCCACTGGACTATAGAGCCCCCTGGTACATCAATACTCTCTTATTTCCTCTTTTCTGTAGCATATGTTGTAAATTATAGGGTGGTGTTCTATCCACTGGACTATAGAGGCCCCTGGTACATCAGGTACTCTCTGATTTCCTCTTTTTCTGTAGCATATGTTGTATATTATAGGGTGGTGTTCTATCCACTGGACTATAGAGGGCCTGGTACATCAATACTCTCTTATTTCCTCTCTTTTTCTGTAGCATATGTTGTAAATTATAGGGTGGTGTTCTATCCACTGGACTATAGAGCCCCCTGGTACATCAATACTCTCTTATTTCCTCTTTTCTGTAACATATGTTGTAAATTATAGGGTGGTGTTCTATCCACTGGACTATAGAGGCCTGGTACATCAATACTCTCTTATTTCTTCTTTTCTGTAGTATATGTTGTAAATTATAGAGTGGTGTTCTATCCACTGGACTATAGAGGCCTGGTACATCAATACTCTCTTATTTCTTCTTTTCTGTAGCATATGTTGTAAATTATAGGGTGGTGTTCTATCCACTGGACTATAGAGGCCTGGTACATCAATACTCTCTTATTTCTTCTTTTCTGTAGCATATGTTGTAAATTATAGGGTGGTGTTCTATCCACTGGACTATAGAGGCCTGGTACATCAATACTCTCTTATTTCTTCTTTTCTGTAACATATGTTTGTTAAATTATAGGGTGGTGTTCTATCCACTGGACTATAGAGGCCTGGTACATCAATACTCTCTTATTTCTTCTTTTCTGTAGCATATGTTGTAAATTATAGGGTGGTGTTCTATCCACTGGACTATAGAGGCCTGGTACATCAATACTCTCTTATTTCTTCTTTTCTGTAGCATATGTTGTAAATTAAAGAGTGGTGTTCTATCCACTGGACTATAGAGCCCCCTGGTACATCAATACTCTCTTATTTCTTCTTTTCTGTAGCATATGTTGTAAATTATAGGGTGGTGTTCTATCCACTGGACTATAGAGGCCTGGTACATCAATACTCTCTTATTTCTTCTTTTCTGTAGCATATGTTGTAAATTATAGGGTGGTGTTCTATCCACTGGACTATAGAGGCCTGGTACATCAATACTCTCTTATTTCTTCTTTTCTGTAGCATATGTTGTAAATTATAGGGTGGTGTTCTATCCACTGGACTATAGAGGCCTGGTACATCAATACTCTCTTATTTCTTCTTTTCTGTAGCATATGTTGTAAATTATAGAGTGGTGTTCTATCCACTGGACTATAGATGACCTCTGGCACATCAATACTTTCTGATTTCCTCTTTTTCTGTAGTATATGATTTACATTACAGAGTGGTGTTCTATCCACTGGTCTATAGAGGCCTGGTACATTATTACTCTCTTATTTTCTCTTTTCTGTAGCATATGTTGTAAATTATAGGGTGGTGTTCTATCCACTGGACTGTAGAGGCCCCTGGTACATCAGTACTCTCTGATTTCTTCTTTTCTGTAGCATATGTTGTAAATTATAGAGTGGTGTTCTATCCACTGGACTATAGATGACCTCTGGCACATCAATACTCTCTGATTTCTTCTTTTCTGTAGCATATGTTGTAAATTATAGAGTGGTGTTCTATCCACTGGACTATAGAGCCCCCTGGTGCATCAATACTCTCTGATTTCTTCTTTTTCTGTAGCATGTGTAGTATATTTGTATATATATAGAGTGGTGTTCTATCCAGTGGACTATAGAGCCCCTTGGCCTGACCTTAACTTACAATCATGACTTTTATATGACCATGACATTTTGACATCAAGAATCAAATTACTATACAAGTTCTGTCATGGCTATGATGCTTTGTTTTTTATACTTAGTATTTATTTATGATCTTTAGTTAGAAGGTGTATCACCATGTGGCTTGATGTTGCATGCAGATGAGACTTTTGACCTTGGTCTCTTCATTCCTTATCAATTCTTTTCCAGGGGTCCATTCTCCAATCCAGAAGTAAATTGTATGTTGATAGACAAGCAAGTAAGTTTTCCACCATTTATCTGTATGTATTTATCTCATTACAGCAATACATGCAGTTTGATAATTATGATCTTCTGATTGGTCTGATTATGATGGTACAGAGAGAAATTTCACTGGTAAAATAAAAAAAGCTTAAACTTTTTCATTTTAAAATGATTAACAAACAAGTTTATGGAACTTAAAAAAAAAGTTTTGTGATGGAAATGTTGTTTGCATGGAGAGTTCTAACTGTGGGAGAAGACCAGTGTAGCCAGACAAAATCCCATTCAAAATTTTACAGATTTCTGCAAAAAATATAGACGTCATCAAAATAACTGGTTGTTTCCTGACGTCATTTTCCAAAAAATCTGTATCATTTTGCTGTCTCTATGGTAACAGTACTGCAGATATTGTGAAAAGGCTATCCATTAAAACAAATTGTTTTATAACAAACTATTGATCACACTTATTTAGATGACATATCTTTGTTTTGTGTCTTTAAATCCTGGGATTTTTTGTACTAAAATTTCATGTTGGTTGTAAATTTTGAATGTCAATGTTAGAAACTGTAAATTCTGTTATATTGAAGTTAAATACATCATGTTCTTTGCTCTTGGCAAAATTCTTTTGGTAGTTGAAAATGTTGGAATAACGATGGCTATTATAAAGCAGTCTGACTGTTTAAAGAATACACTGTAAATGTATGAATATTATGTTGTATGAAAAGACAGTCAAACTTGTCTGTAAAGGCCACTCACAAGTGGTCGTTATAGACAGGTGGTCTTTATAAAGAGGTTATTCATTATAAAAAAGTTAAAGGTTATGTTTTAATGGTCTTTATAGGCAGGTGCCCTTTATACAGAGGTGGCCATTAATGCTAGTTTGACTGTAATAGTATTTTGTTACAGGAATCCAAGACATACCTGTATGCTGGCTGTGGTGACAAAAATGTTTACAGCTGGGACTTGGAAGCTGGAAAACAAGTTGTAAGTGAATTGTAATGTACTTAACTTTACAAGTTGTAAGTGAATTGTAATGTACTTAACTTTACAAGTTGTAAGTGAATTGTAATGTACTCAACTTTACAAGTTGTAAGTGAATTGTAATGTACTCAACTTTACAAGTTGTAAGTGAAATATTATGTACTTAACTTTACAAGTTGTAAGTGAATTGTAATGTACTTAACTTTACAAGTTGTAAGTGAATTGTAATGTACTTAACTTTACAAGTTGTAAGTGAATTGTAATGTACTCAACTTTACAAGTTGTAAGTGAATTGTAATGTACTTAACTTTACAAGTTGTAAGTGACTTGTAATGTATGCAACTTTACAAGTTGTAAGTGAATTGTAATGTACTCAACTTTACAAGTTGTAAGTGAATTGTAATGTACTCAACTTTACAAGTTGTAAGTGAATTGTAATGTACTCAACTTTACAAGTTGTAAGTGAAATATTATGTACTTAACTTTACAAGTTGTAAGTGAATTGTAATGTACTTAACTTTACAAGTTGTAAGTGAATTGTAATGTACTTAACTTTACAAGTTGTAAGTGAATTGTAATGTACTCAACTTAACAAGTTGTAAGTGAATTGTAATGTACTTAGCTTTACAAGTTGTAAGTGAATTGTAATGTACTCAACTTTACAAGTTGTAAGTGAATTGTAATGTACTTAACTTTACAAGTTGTAAGTGAATTATTATGTACTTAACTTTACAAGTTGTAAGTGAATTGTAATGTACTTAACTTTACAAGTTGTAAGTGACTTGTAATGTACTCAACTTTACAAGTTGTAAGTGATTTGTAACTTTACAAGTTGTAAGTGAATTGTAATGTACTTAACTTTACAAGTTGTAAGTGAATTGTAATGTACTCAACTTTACAAGTTGTAAGTGAATTATTATGTACTTAACTTTACAAGTTGTAAGTGAATTGTAATGTACTCAACTTTACAAGTTGTAAGTGACTTGTAATGTATGCAACTTTACAAGTTGTAAGTGAATTGTAATGTACTTAACTTTACAAGTTGTAAGTGAATTGTAATGTACTCAACTTTACAAGTTGTAAGTGAATTGTAATGTACTCAACTTTACAAATGGGCATTTCTGAAAAGTTTTAAGTTTTTCACAGGTGCTCAAGGACAGTGTGGTTGTATACCTCCACTCCATTTTAAACATATAAGCATAAAGCTCAGTTTGAATGACTTGGAGGTTCACTTTAAGAACCAACACCATTTTTTTTCTAAAATGACAAGTTACAAACTTGTTTGAATTTTCTTATTTTTTTTTTATGTGATAGTTTTCAGATAATAACATAATGATATTGATACTAATGAAAATATGTTTCGCTTCTGTTTGTGAATGAAACAAGAATTCTTAAAATATTGATGTATCGGGGGACTCTGTTGTCTAGTGGATAGAACACTACCCAGTATACTTTACAGATAAACAAGAATTCTGAAAGTATTGATGTATCCGGGGCCTCTGTTGTCTAGTGGATAGAACACTACCCAGTATACTTTACAGATAAACAAGAATTCTGAAAGTATTGATGTATCCGGGGACTCTGTTGTCTAGTGGATAGAACATAAACCTCATAGATAAATAAGCATTCTTGGAGTACCAATAAGCATTATAGGATTAATTTAATGATTTTTTTTCAGCAAACATTAGATGGTCAGTCAGATTACATTCATGATCTGGCACTCAGTAACGATGGAAATACTTGTGCAACAGCATCAGAAGATGGATCAGTAAAGATTTGGGGTATGTACGGGGTGTGATGATGTTGCTATGCACTTTGTTCCAGTAAATCTTGCTGGTGTTGTAAATGTTGTGTGTGTCGGTAAGTCTTGATGTTGCTGTGAATGTAGAACATGTTGAAAGTGTTAGTAAATCTTGATGTTGCTGTAAATGTTGAATGTGTTAGTAAATCTTGGTGGTGCTGTAAATGTAGAACATGTTGAATGTGTTAGTAAATCTTGATGTTGCGGTAAATGTTGAATGTGGTAGTAAATCTTGGTGGTGCTGTAAATGTTGAACATGTTGAATGTGTTAGTAAATCGTAACGGTGTTTGAAATGTTGAATGTTTTGGTAAATCTTGTTTGTGTTGTAACAAGAATGTGTTAGTAAATTTTGTTTTTCTACACATTCAGTGTTAATGTTGTTTGTGTTATAAGTATTGAATGTATTAGTAAACACAAACAACATTAACACTAAAACACTGAATGTTGTAAATCTTGAATGTGTTAGAAAATCTTGTTGGTGATGTAAACATTCAGTGTACTGGTAAATCTTGTTTGTGAGGTAAGCATTGAACATGTTAATTGTATTGGTAAATTTTGTTGTCTTAAACATTCATTGTTCTAGTAACTCTTGTTGGTGTTGTAAACATTGAATGTGTTGGTAATTATTGTCGGTCTTGTTTACTCACAGATCTGAGAGACTCAGCAGAAGCCGTTCATTTGCTAGAACCACACAAGAATGAGGTGAGCTTTCTCAAGTGTAGATTCTGTATATATTAATTGATCAATACTCACCTAGTTTAGGAACAACCATGACTTGTACCAATCCATTTCAAGTCTGAACTCTTGTACTTGATTCCCTTCACTTGTGATATGAATGCTTTATCATTTAATATACTGTAACACATTAATATACTGTGACACATTAATATACTGTAACACATTTAATATACTGTAACACATTTAATATACTGTAACACATCTAATATACTGTAACACATTAATATACTGTAACACATTAATATACTGTAACACATTAATGTACTGTAACACATTAAATATACTGTAACACATTAATATACTGTAACACATTTAATATACTGTAACACATTTAGTATACTGTAACACATTAATATACTGTAACACATTTAATATACTGTAACACATTAATATACTGTAACACATTTAATATACTGTAACACTTTAATATACTGTAACACATTTAATATACTGTAACACATTAATATACTGTAACACATTTAATATACTGTAACACTTTAATATACTGTAACACATTTAATATACTGTAACACATTAATATACTGTAACACATTAATATACTGTAACACATTAATATACTGTAACACATTTAATATACTGTAACACATTTAATATACTGTAAGACATTAATATACTGTAATATACTGTAACACATTAATATACTGTAACACATTTAATATACTGTAACACTTTAATATACTGTAATATACTGTAACACATTAATATACTGTAACACATTAATATACTGTAACACATTTAATATACTGTAACACTTTAATATACTGTAACACTTTAATATACTGTAACACATTAATATACTGTAACACATTTAATATACTGTAACACATTTAATATACTGTAACACATTAATATACTGTAACACATTTAATATACTGTAACACTTTAATATACTGTAACACATTTAATATACTGTAACACTTTAATATACTGTAACACATTAATATACTGTAACACATTTAATATACTGTAACACATTAATATACTGTAACACATTACTATACTGTAACACATTAATATTCTGTAACACATTTAATATACTGTAACACATTAATATACTGTAAAACATTAATATACTGTAACACATTTAATATACTGTAACACATTAATATACTGTGACACATTTAATATACTGTAACACTTTAATATACTGTAACACATTAATATACTGTAAAACATTAATATACTGTAACACATTTAATATACTGTAACACATTAATATACTGTGACACATTTATATACTGAGACACATTAATATACTGTAACACATTAATATACTGTAACACATTTAATATACTGTAATACATTAATATTCTGTAACACATTTAATATACTGTAACAATACTGTCAATCCGGTTTTATTTGTGAAAATTTTATTTATGTGTGATTTCACAAAAATAAAATAATTGCGAAATAAAGTATGATAATAGTATGACAAGATTGGCATATGAAAATTGCGAAAAATACTATCTCATGAATAAATGTAGAACTTGTGTATCGTGAAAATAAACTCCCGTGAAAACTTCTGGATTTGCAGTATTTATTTGTTAAGCTGAGTCTAGTCTTTTTTTTCACTCAACAATTTTTCAATTATATGGTGGTGGCCAGTTTTTAATGGTGGAGGGGAGAACCTGGTTACAATGTACCCGGGAAGAGACCATCGGTATTCTGTAAGTAAACTGGCAAACTTTCTCACAACATCAGCCTAGGTTCCAACATGGCTTGAACATGCTCTGACTAGAGGTAAGAGAATTCATTGTTTAAAAAAGCAATGCTCTAATCACTCAGGACCGCTTGTGGTGGTCTAATGGTGGAGCGTTCTACTCACAAGCGGAAAGTCCTGGGTTTGATTCAGGCTGGGTCATACCAAAGACTTTTGATAATGGTGCCAAGCGCTCAACATACGAAATGAAAGCCACAAGTCTTTCAGATGGAGACTGAAAACAGATTTGTGTGAAGTATATAAGATTGTGTCTTTTAGATCATATCTCACAATGTAGATTAAAAGTTGTTGGTAGGTTGGTTGTTTTGTTGTTTAATGTCCCAATCAAGAATCTTTCACTCATATGGAGACATCATCAGTGCTGGTGAAGGGCTTCAAAGTTTAGCCTATGCTTGGCACTTATGGCCGTTGAGCAGTGAGGGTTCTTTAACATGCCGACACCTACTGTGAAACCGGACCTCACTGTTTACTGTCTCATCCAAAGGACAGGAAACCAACCTGTCGCCGACTGGACTCGAACTCATGACCTCACGATCAAGAGTCGAGCACACTACCGATTGAGCCAGGTTGATTGAAAGTTGTAGACATGAGAAGTACACAATAAAAAACAGTTAACCCTCTCTATTTTTATCTTAAGAACATCAAAGTATTTATTTAAAGTGGTCAGGAAGTACATGTAGAGTTTTCAATTGATGTCTTTTTAAGCTTTGCAGTAGACCAGAGCACGGAAAATGGATTGGATGTGTTGCCATGGAGACAAATGAGGACTGGTTGGTATGAACCACTTTGTTACATCTGCATTTTTTTATTTTTTTTATTTTGTTGAACTTTTTTTCAGCTTAAGTTTTATAGACGACTGTTTATTGTTACAATGTAAAAAAATGAAAAAGTGATACTCAAGTCATTTACAGGATTAAAAAATATTTGTTTGCCATTCCCTATCTCAGCCAGTTAGAAGTGAATGGGATGGATGGCATTATTTTTTCAGAACTCTTTTAATGTTACGATATAAATTGGATAAAATTCAGATTTTTCTTTTGTTTTTTTCAAATGAAAAAATGTGAAAACTTGAAATAGTCATTGCAAAATTTAAACAATTTACAGATGTGATATCACATGCACAAGTGAGGTGACATTTTTGTATCTTTGCACTTTCATCCTAAGTATCAAATGGTCTATAGGGTTGAAAGGAATAAACTTTCCTTTTGAATTTGTAGAAGTGAAAAAAAACCATGTAAAATAAACTGAAATAATTAAACATCTTAATTAGCTGAATAAGAAGTAGCTTATATTGAATTATCATAAATGTACTTTTATCTTATAGGTGTGTGGTGGTGGACCACGCCTTTCTTTGTGGCACCTCAGGTCACTGACTGCCACTACTGTGTTTGACACTCCTAAAGCTTGCCAAAATACAGTCATGTTTTACCAAGATGAGGTATGTTGGGAAAAACCCTTGATTATCTATAGTCGTACTGTGAAAAAAGCAATGGAGCTAATCAACTCAACCAATATGTTATGTCTACCATGACTGTATGGATTAGCTGAAAACTAGAATGTGACTAGTTGTAAAGTTACTAAGGGACAGAATGTGCAGTTTGGTCTGTAGTACAGGGTGCTCAGAGGCACAGCTTTTCAGTGTAAGATTTTAGAATGGGGTGTTATTTTTATTCTAAATTATATTGTTTTGTGTATAGTGTTTCATATGTTAGTTTTTCAAGTAGAGAACTCTTATCAAGTGTGCTGAACGGTGGAGTTTCACAGTTCAGAATGTCTATTGCGATGATTGTGAATTCTCATGTTCTACAATTCTCAATTATTCACCACCTCTTGTTATTTAGAGGTTATGGCGGTATATCCAGCTTGGTCAGGAATTAAATAATTCCTGAAGCTTAGGGAAAAATAGTTTCCATTTTTTAGTGTCATAGACATATCTTTAATGAATATAGAACAGTTTGATTCAAGCCATTACATATGTGTATTAAAATCTTCCAATATCTGGACTTAGTACTGCTGCCTCTAATATTTAGTCTTAGTACTGCTGTCTGGTTTTACATCGGTGATCTCTAGCTACAAATTAGCCACTTTTTGACCATGATCACCTATGGCAGTATATTAAGATAACAAACACTTTGATAGGACGCTTGTTCTGAAAATACAGTGGCGGATGGCCATAATAAATTTGGTGTAATAAAGAGAATTTCATACAGCAGGAAAAACGTGGCATTATTGTGAGAATGTGGATTCTTCGATTGACGATGATTCGAGAAGTGACTATGCCATACATATTTTGCTGGAATTGGTTGACTTTTAAATTAATCTATTCATGCTATTTTGGGAAGGATACTTAAGCTGAAATGTAATTTCAAGAATAAATGACTTTTTGCATTTTAAATGAGTGTACATTTACAGTTTAGCCCAAGAATGATTCTCAGCCAAAAAATTGCAAGTGTGTTTTTCATGCATAAAACATATGTTAAACATATGTTATAAGCATATGAGGCATGTTGAGGACCATGTATGGAAAACGAATTATAAAAACATGTGTGTTTAAAGTATGTCCGAATACTTTAGTATGTCCGAATGAGTGACCTAGGCTTGGATACCCATAGTTATCTGATCAAGGTAAGGTGTTTCAAAATGCATGTTTTACCGGTATATTTTGTTTTACATCAGTTTTTAAATCAATGGTTTACCTGTAAAATAAAACAGATGTAAAACACTTGATGTCCCCAACATGTGTATTCCCTATGTATAACTTATATTTTACAGCTGTTTTTTCATATGTACATACGTAAAACATGCGTTGCACTTTTTGCTGTGTATTCCATTCTGAAAATCAATGAAGACTTGACAATTTACTTACAGCTGAAGGTAATCGATTTTTTAATCTTTCAGATAATATCAGCAGGAAGTCAACCAGTCGTTAATCATTGGTATATGAATGGAGATCAGAAATCTCAAGTCCCATGTTCACCCACAACTGTGTTCAACGTATCTATCAATACTACTTTAGAAAGTCATAAGGTAACAATTAAACATTGATTCATTTAATCAGTCATTTCTGGAGACTGCTTGATACTTTTTCATCTGTGTGTGTGAGAGAGAGAGAGAGAGAGAGAGAGAGAGAGACGTCGGAAGTCTCATGGATGGCATGTATGCCTGTGTTCAGTCTTTTAGCTTGAAAATTTCACATCCATTTTAAATTAGCCCTCTTATTTAAGGGCAGAACTGTAGTATTTATTCTTGCTCAAGTTCCCTTGTTTTGACAGTAAGATGAGAAAACACATTACAAGAGTGCTGAATCAGGTTTCCTGATATTTTTATACCTCTGGGATCTTCCCTGACATTTTTATACCTCGGAGATATTCCTCGACATTTTTATACCTCTGAGATCTTCCCTGACATTTTTATACCTCGGAGATATTTTTATACCTCTGAGATCTTCCCTGACATTTTTTACCTCTGAGATCTTCCTTGACATTTTTATACCAGATCTTCCTTGACATTTTTATACCTCTGAGATCTTCCCTGACATTTTTATACCTCTGAGATCTTCCCTGACATTTTTATACCTCTGAGATCTTCCCTGACATTTTTATACCTCTGAGATCTTCCTTGACATTGAAGATCAGGAGCAAATCGATTAAAGGGACATTCGCTGAGTTTACCCAAAACTTTGTTCATTTTTTATACTATTACTTTTTGTACTTGATATACAAGATGAATAAGAGCTACACACAGGAATAAAAAAATCAAATGGATAATTGCCAAACTGGGTTTCTCAAGCAATTTTCACAAAATATATAATGCCTGTGTATGTCTCCTTTTTGTTAATATAATTTTATCAAACTAAGTAGATCGAAAATGAAAAAACAAACACAGCTAATGTCCCTTTAAGTGTGTCTGTTTGTCAATTGTGAATTGATATTCCTCAGACAACTGGAGTTTCTCTCCTAAAATTTAAACCAAATTGGCTGTGTCGGTGTATGTCAAGAGATCTTGAATAAGTATATGGACAGTTTCTTCACTTTTAAATCTCTCAATTCTCAAATTTTTTTTACATGTTTTAATGTAAGATGTTGAAATGTCATTTTATTGTGTAATTTCTGTCATTGTCAGGTACTCTGTGCTGCAGGGAACAGCTCAAAAATTGACGTATGCACAAATTTTGGATACAAAGCTTTCTCGTTGACATTTACTTAAATCATCAAATGACAGAACATG
This sequence comes from Atrina japonica, assembly GCA_030159075.1. Lineage (NCBI taxonomy): Eukaryota > Metazoa > Mollusca > Bivalvia > Pterioida > Pinnidae > Atrina > Atrina japonica. Next base: position 76,654 of record BROG01000096.1, read on the forward strand.
ATCATCATCATACATCAACTGAAAAAAGATAAAAAAAATACAAAAGAGATATTCCAGTGTTTGTTTTCATTTTATTATTAAAATATAATGTCCTTGAATAAAACAAAGTTATCAATAGTATATATTAAAACTACATATGTACATAATCCAGTGTAAAAAGGTCATATGAAACATTAATGTACACCATTTATTGGACCAAGATTGAAAAAACGTTGTTAAATGTCCTTGTTAAAAAGATTACTCGGTAGTAGTAGGTCAGAATTTTATTTGATAAGTGGAACATAACTACAAAGCCTTGAAACAATATTAATAACCAAAGGCCAATGTTTCCGATTTTTACAGAAGTCTGAAAGCATTCTGAACTTGTGTCAGCTCAGCCAATCTGATGATTAGCTGATAGTGTGAAAATTATGTACACGTAAGTTATTTTTGTGTCAGCTCAGTCAATCAGATGTTAGGATTAGCCCACAGTGTGAAATTTATGTACACATAAGTCATATTTGTGTCAGCTCAGCCAATCAGATGTTAGGATTAGCCGACAGTGTGAAATTTATGTACACATAAGTCATATTTGTGTCAGCTCAGCCAATCAGATGTTAGGATTAACCGACAGTGTTAAATTTATGTACACATAAGTCATTTTTTGTGTCAGCTTAGCCAATCAGATGTTAGGATTCGACAGTGTGAAAATTATTTACACATAAGTCATTTTTATGGGGTAGGGGTCTACAACTTGTTCTTTTTTTTCTAGCACATGACATGATTGTTAATTATAGGCAGGGATATGATGCCATAATGGTGAAAAATGGTGGGAATGGCACATTTGTACGGGTTAAATGCGGTAAATAAAGATTGAACATTGCAGCATATTATAGAAAAAGGAGGAATTAATACAGGTTGAGGAAAATTCTTGTCCGTGTATTGTGGATGCAATTATGCAAAATACAGTACTGTTAATTCTTGGTAACTAAAATGTTTGAAGATGCGAATAGTACCTCATATAATTATCTAAATATAACATTTCTGAGATGTTTGAACATGAAATTTATATCCCCAAGTAATTTTTCAAGGAGTAAAAATTTCTGCTACCACCCACAACGTTGTCCTAGGAATGCCAATTCAGTTTAAAATACTCAGTGATTATTGATCAATGAAATCGCAAAAATTATGAAGAGGTATAGTTACTCACTAAATGAAAATTTATATGTCGTGTTAGAAATTGTCAGAGGTACATTGCGAATATCGTGAAACACGATCACAGTTGCTATGGAGACGTGGTTACATTTAATGTAGCATTCATTGCTGAAACTGTTGTTGTCATCACTGCGGCATTACATGTGTCAACACTGTTTCTTGCCAAAAAAGCGGCAGGGATTTCGTCCAATCCAAATATGGCTTTCCCCCATGTATTTATTGCAAGTGTTAAAACACAGATTCCTATGATGTTCATAATGAAACCAACAGAAGCCTGGAAAAAATGTGAAACCCAAGTTAATGTACAACAAACAAACGGCAAACGCACACACATAAATGTGCATATATCTTTTCTAAGATCTGTATTCTGTGATTACAGAACATTTATTTTACAACAAATGATTAGGTTTAATTTGGATAACGTTAAAACCTAAGACTTGAAATGGGTAACTACCAAAGAACATTGAATGAAATTCCACGACAGCTAGAAATCAAGGCAATCATAACACAAAGGATAATTGGCTATATTGACACAATTCCATAGCAGTGATAAATAATTATAATAGATAACATGAATCTGATCACGTGATCATGTTATTGCAAAAATCTAGCAGGATGTTAAACAACACTGGTACAAACTAACATCATATTTTCCTTTTTAAGTAGTAATATCCCACAATTTGTACCAATTATGACGAGGATTCGTTCCTCACGTATTTACTTTTAATTTGACTGTGGACTCGCGGCAGGTGTGACCGGTCTACAGGGGATGCTTACTCCTCCATGGCACCTGATCCCACCTCTTGGTTTCAAGAGGTCAGTGTTTGTCCACATTTTACCAGATTTGGGGGAGGGTGGGGGGGAGCGTATGGGGGGTGGGGGGGGGGGGGGTGGGGGGTTTGGGGTAGGGGGGGAGGGCGGACGGGGCGGGGGGGGAGGGGGGAAGGAGGGAAAGAAGGGGGGGGGGGGAGGGTCGTCAGGGAGGAGGGGGGAGGCGTAGGGGAAGGGGGCATGGAGCTCGGGTGCAGGGGGGTAGGGTGGGGGGGGGGGGAGTAGGTGAAGGGGTAGGGGGCTGGGGGGGGTGAGGGGAGCAAGCGGGCTGGGAGGGGGGTGGTTGAGCGGGCGGAGGGTAGGGTTGGGGGAGGGGGGGTTTTGGGGGGTGGGTTAGGTGGGGGGGAGGGTGGGGGGAGGGGGCGGGTTGTGGCTAGATGCGGGGTTCTAGCGGGGTGGACGGGGACAGTGAGTGGGTTAGGGCGGGAGTGGGGGGGGAGGGGGTCGGGGGCGGGGGGGGGCGTGGGGGCGCGATGGGGGGGGAGGGCCGGGGGCTGGGGGTGGGGGAGGGGGGGGGGTGGAGGTGGGAGGGGGGGTGGGGACTGTGGAGGGGGTATGCAGGGGGAGGGGGCTGGGGGGCGAGCCGCGGACGGGAGGGGCGTGGTGGGCAGGGGGAGGGGGTCCGGGGGGGGATGCCGGGTCCGGGGAGGGTGGGGGGGGGAGTGGGGTGAGGGGGGGGGCTGGGGGAGAGACAGTAAGTGTGGGGGGGGGGAGCGGGGTGGTGGTGGCTGGGTGGGGTCGGGGGGTTGGTTGGCTGATGTCGTGTTTTTTGTCATTTTTAGTCTTTTTTTTTTTTTTTTTTTGTGTATTTTTTGTGTTTTTTTTTATTTTTTTCTTTTGGTTTTTTCATTTCTCTTTTTTTTTTTTTTCGAGTGCATTGGTTTTTTTCTATGACGTTTTTTTTTTTTTAATTATTTTTTTGTTTTTTTATTTTTTTTTCTTTTTTTTGTTTTGGTTTGCTTCTTTGTGTTTTTTTTTTCTTTTTTTGTTCTTCTTTTTCATTACTATTTTCGTGTTGTTTTTTTTTATTGTTTTTTTTCCTTTTTTTTTTATGTTCGTTCTTTTTTTTTTTTTTGGTTCTTTTTTTATTTTATTCATCTTCTTGTTTTTTTGTTTCTTGTATTTTTATTTTTGTTTTGTTATTTGTTTTTTTGTGTTTGTTCTTTTTTTACTTCTTGTTACCTATAATCTGGACATCCTAATGACTTATACTTTGATATCTGATTATGTTTACATCTAAGAACGTATTTTTTGTTGTTGTTTTACATTCCACTAACAATTTTCACTTTTACAGAGTTCGTTGTGTACGTGTTATGCCTGTGAAGACACAGGTTTTAAATCTCAACTGAACGATTAATGACCTCCACCTCTTGTGCCGAGCGCTATACTCATCAAACGATTCGGCTTCATATATCGCTGCTCAAACTAAGTTTAAAGTTTTCCAAGCAAAAAATCGTCAAATGGGTCAAATATACATAGCATTACCATATCCGGAATCCGTACGTATCCAGTAGAAAACACGATGGCATTGGGGGGCGTTGCTACAGGAAGCATGAATGCAAATGAACACGCGACAGTTGCCGAAATCATTAGATACAACGGATGTTGTCCAACAGTAATTGCCTGTAATTAGAAAAAAACCAAATATTTCACTAGTCATCCTTTTTTATTTATCGGATTTATCTTACTTTGAAAAATGCATCAATACAATGTACTTGGTATGAAGAGATTCTGATTCATGTCAGGGGCGGCAGTGTTCGTTCTTCCGTCGCACCTGATCACATCTCCGTATCCTCCAGATACTTTGTTATCTGTACATTTTAGATTTAAGTGACTATATCTCCTATAAAAAAAACTTAACTATAACTTATGCAGTTTTCCCAAAATAGCAAATGAACCGATTTAAATACCGAACATAAGTGGAAGGCTGTAAAATTACTCTATTTTTAAAACGATCACTGAAACACAGAGAGAGATACAGAAATTTTCATCTTCTGGAGATCTGTGCCCATCAAATGTTCACCAGATTTGAAATTTGTAAATACACAAAGAACATGTTTGACATTTTTGAATATAGAATAGTGTTTTGCGGCACACTCAAACCGCCACGATATAGCTGAAATATTGTTGAAGTGGGGTTAAATAACAATAAACAAACAAACAAACAAACATCACACTCAACAATTTTTCAGTTATATGATGGCGGTCACTTTTAAATGGTGAAGGAAAGAACTTTGTTACAATGTACCAGGGACAGAGACCACCGGTGTAACGTAGAAAAGTGACCCACATAGAAAAACAAGATTTAAAAACGTACCAAGTTTTGGTCTTTTGCGGGATGGGGGTTACTTCCTGCTAAATTTGGTTACAAATGAATTAATTAATGAGCCACTGGTTCAAGAGAAGTCGAAAATATTTCTTAATAAATATTCGAAAACTTATGATTGTTTGCTTATTTAGGTGCCTATGACACTGACCTTTGACCCCATAACCTTTGTCACAATAATCTTGAGATAATTCAAGACAACTTTCTCCATATCTTTGTATACATAAAGTCGATAAGTTTTTAGTTTATAAGCCATTTGTTTAAAACTGTACTCTTTATTATTTGATGTGCCCATTCAAGGTTCGTTTTTGAACATGTAATTTGTTTGGTATTGACATAACCGAATCATACATACAAACTTGAACGATATTTTATCACTGGTTAATGTAATGTGAACGATATATTTAGATATGTACCAATTCTTGGTCCTTTTGGCACTTTTAAGTTTTTTAAGGGCGGAAGCGGGTTCTCAGATCATAATGAGGCCTAGTATATGTATGATATCCGTGTTAATGTTTCTTTTCTGTGAAATTTAGGGGGATGGGTGACTTTTATACGGGGGTCACTTTTTCACGGGACGAAAAACAGAAATGTCGAAGCAGGTCACTTTTCTACGACTACCGGGGTAAGATTTCTATTGTAGAAAAGTGATCCCGGGTAGCATTTCTACGGCGGGTCGATTTTTCACGTTGCACAGACCTTCCACAAGTAAACTTTCTCACAGAATTTGTCTTAGGTTCCATAGGCGCAGACAGGAAGTGAGGGACTTGATGGTTTAGTGGGATGCTCTAACCACTCAACCACGGAATTCCCGACCTGTCTGACGCTATTACATTTATGAAAATGAAATGAAAATAATACATACCAATTCAAACATGATCGGCATGAGGAGAGATGCCGTGGCTGTGTTGCTGGTGATTTCAGTTGCTGCAGCAACAATAAAACTTAATATTAGGTTCATTACCCAGGGTTCCATATCCTTAAATACTCTGAGTTCACATCCAACCCACTTGGAAAGTCCGGAATACTGCAGAAGGATTTGTAATTTTTAAAAATTCAATTATTAAAAACAATCAATGATTTTACATATTGTTGTTGTATTATTTAACGCCCCACTCAATAATATTTCACTCATATGGAGACGTCACCAAATGCAGGTGAAGGGCATCAAATTTTGGTCTATGCTCGGCACTTACGGCCATTGAGCAGCGTTCTTTAAAGTGCCGACACCTATTGTGACACGGGACCTCGGTTTTTACTGTCTCATCCGAAGGACAGGAAAAGTCTGTCGCCTCCGCCGAGGCTCGGACCCACGAACTTCCGTTTGCGAATAGAGCACTCTACAGCGGAGCCACGATGGCCCAATGAAATTACATTGATCATTGAAAATAGCTTCCAAATTAGTAAAATGTATATTTTACAGATATTTCAGTCAAACTACAATTACATTCCAAAGAGAATAAAATTTACTATTATTGAAATGAAATGCTTGTTTCTTGATTCTCCTTTACACGGTCATAACATAATATGCTTATAGCGAAGTTAATTTCTACATCGCTAAATCAAAACGTAATTTCGTTGTTTATTTTGAGTTTTATTCGTTAATAATGCGACGTCTTCATATTAGTGAAATATTCTAAATTGGGACGTTAAACAACAACAAACAAGCAAACAAACATCGTTAATATTGAATAAATTAAACATATTTGAGTGGCCGAGAAAATTATCCTTTGATTCAAAGGGTCTAAAGAAGTTTCCCAAATACCGGTATCCATTATCGTCCAAATGTATTCCAATAAAAATATTTGAATTAACTCTTAACAGGAATTCTTTATAAACATGATAAATCCAAACATATCGGGTTAGATTTAAGTATAAATTACCGTGCACGAATCTGCTAGAGCAAAACCGCCACCAAGTAGCATGATTACACCCCAAGCAACTTTCTTCTCGGCTACCTCCCAGGTAAGAATAGGCTTGTACGAGGGTTTGGATTCTTTCTCACCATTTTCTGAAATGATTATCCTATTCGGATCATATCAAAGTTGGCGAATATATTTATTTCAGTATTTATGAGAAAAAATATTGGTAGATAAATCTGTCATGTTAGTTTTTCGTTTGAATATCCTTTGTAGTTTTTAAATTCAACAACAACCTTCCTGTGTCTTTCTTTCTGTTATAAAATGACATTTTTGGCTGTATTATTTTTGAAACGATTGACAGACCTATGGGAAGAGGAATCGATAATAGATAGATTGACAGAGAAACATACATAATTATATAAATATATAGATAAATGAACATTTACCCGTGTTTTTGTACCAACAAAAGATATTGGGTAAACGAGCAGGCAAAATAAACAATAGGCATGCAATCAGAATAGATGCCGTTGAATCTCTGGCTGTAGATCTGAAAAAAAGATTTTTTTTTTAATTTGTAATATGAGAGAGAATTTTAAGAATCTGAATTGAATAACACAAAGGCTACTTCTGTCTTTGAAATAATCTTATCTTTCCGATTGCTGACAACACAAACATATTTCAGTGAACTAACTGAGACTGGTCATAAAGTAGAAATGACTGGCAACTGTTCAAGAAGTTTCGGAAAAGTTACCACATAGTTATGGATTTATGTACTTTGGATGATACCCTATTGAGATAATCTCATACATTTCCTGACTAAGGTAAGGACATCACATTCAGCCATAGTATCTCTAATCTCTAAACGTGTACTAAACAGTAGCGTAACCGTTTTTTTTTCAACTGGGATGGCCAAATGTAGGCTAATATTTTATTTGGGTGGGCAACAGATATATGTATTTTTCTTGTATTTAAACCAGTATGGATAAATTAAATTGCATTCCGGGGTGATATTTATCTATTTTTGTGTAATCCATTTTTCGAAGAATTCCGGATGGCCAAAGCTGACCCCTATCAATTACGCTACCTGTGCTAATATGACACTTTTATGTTTGTGCCGACTATTCTTTAGCACGCTGCAAATTAGTACTATATTGTATACCTGGAAACATTCGCTCTCGTTCAGTTTTCGCCCTTAGATGAGAGGGCAAATTTAAAATGTAAGCGAATATTATATTATACTATATTCATCAATATACTTTGTTTTGTCTACTTCAGTGAATGCTTGTCCCCATCCGCCAACATCTGGTAAGTTTCGGAATATCCATAACAATGCTAATATGATGAAGAGGACAAGGACCTCTATTTCTGCAAACCTGAAATGAATTTAAAAAAACGAAATGTGCCAAGATTAAGAATTTTATGTTGTGTATATATTTATAAGTTTGAAATAGATCTAAGTGATTTGGTCTAAAAAGGGGTAAATATTGAATTTTGTATAACTAATGCATCACGTGATTTATAATGTGACTATTTACACAGGACGAATGGTGGCCCTTTTTATCCAATCGTCGATGTAGAAAAAAGAGGCATTACTTGAATATTGAATACTTAAAATTAATCTACTTACGTAATTTTCCCAAGTTTCTCCCATTCTATTCGAACTGCTTTCGCTATCGCATTTTTTCTGATCTGATCTGTTTTTGCAAAACACCTATACGACAAAAGTGTTGCTGTCAAAGTTCGAATTCTAGTAGTCATGTAATGAAACTCATTTCAAAATTCAATGGTTAGGTTTTTATATCTTAGCTAAAGATTTTATAGAGTTACAAACGTTTTTAAGACCTTGATTTATAAAAATCACAGATACCAAAGTATTTATATTTAAGAGGTCCAGGAGACAAATATACAAACTGGTGAACATTGAACAAACACGGACCTCTGTTTAACCAGAGATGGGATCAGTTGTCACGGATGAGTAAGCATCTCCTGTTGACTGGTCACACCCACCACGAGTACACAGTCAAATTCAAATGAAATAAGTGAGGAGTTAATTCTGGACACCATTGGTACATACGACTCAACAACCATTATCGAAAGAATAACTAAACATTTCATTTAGTGAAACAGAATAATTTCAAACAAAGTCATTATAGCGACTGACCGACTCCAAGTGATCTAATTAACGAGGTGGTGTCTGAAGTGTTATCTTGGACATATATAATATTTATGAAGAAAACTTACAAGAGACTAAATATTTACGGTCTTTTAAAGTGTTAGGTGGCCTCCTAAGCGAGGTGGTCTTTAGCCGACGTTCTACTTTATATACGTCTGTTCTACATTATGTTTAGTTATCGCTATTACGGCTGCTAAGGAACTTCTTCTATATAATTTGCTTTTGTACCCAATTATGTTATTGTTGTTTCTATCTTTCAGCTTATATGTGATTGATTCTATCAAATATATTTCAAGTAACGTTAAACACGATGAATAAGTCGATATGTTTTATTGATTGAGAGAGAGGCAGAGAGATAGACAGAGACAGACAGACAGACAGACAGACAGACAGACAGAAAGAGAGAACGAGTGTGTATGTGTGTGAAAGACAGACAGACAGACAGAAAGAGAGAACGAGTGTATATTAGAGATAGACAGAGACAGACAGACAAAGAGAGAACGAGTGTGTATGAGAGAGAGAGAGAGAGGGAGAGAGTATGTGTGTTTTCATTAAAAACCAGCTGTTTTTGACACTCTTTGAGAAAATGTACATCCATGTTAAATAACCTTCCCAGGTAAACACTCGAATTCACCATATCGGCTTCTTTTCATATTTTGTACCTATTCTATTAATGATGATTTACACATACTTTTACGATACAAATACTCTTTTGTACACCGATTTCATTTAAACTTTTATCAAATAACTGAATCATGTAAAACGTTTCGTACTTTTTATTTTTTCACTCACATATTTGCACAATTTGTATTTGATTTAAATCTTATGTCATTAAAAAAATCGTATAAAAATAAGTTATTCAGTACAGAAATGACTTTTCGAAAGTACGCTTTATAAATGGAATGTAAACATATATGGGAAATTGCATACTCTAATTATTTTGTCTTTAAACTAAATTTGTGAGTAATATTGGCATTCAACCTCAACACAGACATACGTCTAATATTACTCTACTGTTTACTGTAAATCGATATGTGCACAGCAACATATATCTATATCGCCATGAGCGGATCTAGGAATTTTCAAAACATTTTTTGGGTGTGTGTGGACAAGACGGAAATGGTGTTTTCATTTTGAGTAAAGATTTGAATTACCATCGATTAGTTAGATTTTTGCGATCTATTGAATAATTTAAGGTAAAATTGTATAGAATTTAAAACAACGCATGTTTTGCTTACAAATAAATTTTAATCTGCATGTCTGCTGAGAAAATGAGAATTTGAATAAACCAAGGCGCAGTCAAAAGCCATAAAATTCTTGACATACAGACAAAGCTAGTCGCGAAAATTTTGTATTATTTATAGTTAAGTCTCTTTCAAAGAGAGAAAAAAAATTATGCATTACTGAAAAATATTGTGCAGTTCGTTAAGAGATTACTTTTACTGTACAGACATCTATATTTGGCATCCAAAAGGCTTGGGCGTACTTCCATTTGAATCCGCCACTGATCTCTATCATCACTATAGACTATCAAATTATCGGTAAAAGTGAGGTATCTCACTGAAGAGGTATTTGTGTCATAGAATAGACAGAGGTTTATCCTGGGCTAAAGTAAATGACAAAATTATCAGAGGAGTATATACACAGTATTTTAAAATTCTGAAAGTTGGTCAGTAATAAAAATTGAAATATTAATTAAATACCACAGCCATAAATAATAACATTCCATCCAAAAAGGGTTTCCAATCAAGTTCGGATTGTATTGATTCGAAAACTCGACTTGAACTATGCGAATACGACCAGTTTGTGTTCGAGAATACTAATATAATCTTATAATAGTGTGTTTAGTGGTTAAGGGAATGTTCCCGAGTGAAAAGAAAATCAGGTTTCAGATTCTTACCACGAGGGATTGAGAATTATCTTAAGGATTGTTTTTCATTTTTTTGACTTCATTCGAATATAATGGCAGTGCATTATGGAAAAAAATTCTGTGCAGCACGAAGTGCTGCACATTGAATTTTTTTTATAATGCATGCCATTATATTCTTGAAGTAAAAAAAAATGAAAAACAATCCTTATTTTATATATATTACCATTTTCTTTGAAACTGATGTCTAATGGATACTAAATTCATTCCGGGATACTGAATTTGCGTGGGGGTGTTTACATATGACGTATCGCTCAACAGCTGTTTTGAATGAGAAGTAGTTCCCCTTTTCTGTCCGAAAAACTAAATGGAATTAAGGTTTATTTGCTTCTTTTTAACCATTTTGAAAGAAAATATTGATATGGAAAATTTTGAGTAAGTGTCAGATTGGTTTTCAATTATTTTTAGAATATTCGTCTGCTTGGTAACCGGATTAAATGTGTCGGAAGAGAATAGAAATTGCAAATGGCTGCGCCCATGTTATGCTGAATAATGTATTTACAACGAGTTTGCGATTGAATTCTGATATTATAAATGGGATAAGCTATAGAAAGATTTTAGTGTGACACCATGAGACAGCTAATATTGATGACAACTGAAAGTAACCCTTTTATTTGACATTTTTACCCCATGGGAACCACAATGACGATTGGTACGTAACCTACATAAGTAAGCCCATTTCACACGATAGCGGGTGACGAATTGTTTCCTTATATGAATATCCATTGAAGGCAAACAAATCGACTTGTTTATCAAGAAATGCTTGACAAAGTTTCACTAGGCTGTACTTTTTTTTCTGTTGTAACTGTGAAGCCAGACGGTGGTCTGTGGTTCTCGTCATAACATGACAAGATATATAGATATGGGCCTGAGGCTGTACAATACTACAGATTTGTAGTTCGTGTTTCCGATTTCCTTTCTGTGATTTTTATTTTCAATGTGAAGAGAAATGTATGGCTTTTAAGATTAAATATATAAGAAATAAACATGTGATATTCTATTCTTTATTGATTACATGTATTCCTACGCTGAAAAGTAAAGTGGTTAATAGGGGCAACTGCGATTTACCAGAATATGAAACAGCCATGCAATGAAGGGAATTGCAGTCGGTATGTAAATATTTCCCATTCGACACACGCGTGTTTGATTATTTTTCTCCCATGCAGCAAATAAAGCTCTAGGAACACCATTCTCTTTGCATTTAAGCCTTACCCCATGAAACGCCCTAGTGTGGATAGCTTTTGTACATCCTGTGGACAGAGAAATCCCGACCGGCGAAATGTTAGCTACGGCTGTCCAAGATTGGAATAGAAGGATTCTGTCATATCAACACTAGTTGATTACAATACATGTTTTGTTTTATCAAATTCCTAATTTTGTCAATGACAAGAGAAATGTCGAATGTATATATGTACAGCTAATATACTTACCTACATCTAAGAAAGAACGATTGAAGCCACAGCCATGATAAAAGCAAGATTATAATCGATAACGGTACACCAAATCCCATCCATTTAGCATATGTTATTCCGGCATCTTCCAAGCCGTATTCTTGGAAGCGGCTGAAATGATTTGTAGACTTTAAAATATAGTATACAATCATTGACTGGGTCTGAGGGTAACATCAATTTTGCTGGCACACTAGTTCCTGAGTATTGCCCGACGCGAAGTCAGGAACGAGGGTGCCAACAAAATTGATGTTGACCCAAGACCCAGTTAATAATTGTTTTGTTATATAAACGTAAATAATTATTTTTTAATAATTTAAATAATTTTACTCGTATTAGTTCAGCGTAAAATTCCCTTATGAAATTGTTCAAACATTCGTCGCTGTACACCAATAAATAATCTAGAGATGTACCACTATTTGCTAAATAATCTGCGAGGCCTTCACAGCGACCTCTATAACATTTGCTGCGGTTTTTACTGTCACGGTCGTTTATAATTTTTGACAGCTGTTCCTCATCGAAACTACCGAAGCAAATAGATGCATCCATTGTTTACACCAGAATAAGCTGTCTGACGTCAAAAAGGTTAGTCGCGGCGCTTGAAACATTAGCCAGCCAAATTGCAGTTGTATCACAATCGCGGGAAATTCGAAATGTCACCTTGGCAATCACGCGAGGACCAACAATCAAAATTAAAAGACCGAGCGGGAGAAACTGTTTTTGCAGCAATGTTCAGTATTCAATTAGTTAAAATAGGTACTCACTCGTCAGCTTGACCTTGGAGGACAAGATTAGGTGGTGTTCCTGTCAATGTGGCAATACCTCCACAATTTGCGGCATATGCCACACTGAGAGCAAACCCTTTACTCATACGCTTGAGTTCATTCTCTTTTTCTCTAATAATGAAAAATGAAAATTTTATCGTTTTCAATGTCATTTGATATATATGCATATTTTGGTCACACACACACACACGCATGCGTGGGCGTCCATGTGTGTGTGTGTGTGTAGGTGTGTGTGTGTGTAGGTGTGTGTGTATGTGGATGTAGGTGTGTGTGTGTAGGTATGTGTGTGTAGGTACGTGTGTGTCTGTGTGTGTGTGTGTGTGTGTACACTCTGTTGATAAATATGGACACACAAAAACTAAAACTAGTGTATTTACGCTTTATCAAACTGACAGGTGTTTCTTTTCTATGATGTCGCTTCACAAACATGCGAGTTGTAAGAAATTTCGATTTATTGCGTGAATATGATTAAGGTACCCTGAGAGGTTTCATCTTCAATAACATATTCATATCATGTCTGCGGCGTAAACAACAAGCAAAACTTGATACCCAGTTTTCTCCATTCATCTTTGTTATGTACACCTGTCTACAAACCTTACATATTAAGAGGTGTATTAGTTTCATAAAGCGCATTATTCAACTTTGTAATTTTTAATGTAACATTAAAGTATTAAATAACACTGTCTATATAACACGTAGAGACATTCAGTCGAATAAAGCGCACACAAATATTGGATGTTCCCGTAATGTAGAGCAATTAACACAAGTATTAAAGACATAGTATCTACGATTTCCTCAAATATTTCAATTCAACTTTGTTAATATTTTAATGTGAATTAAAACACATTATAGTTTTATTGTATTTCACAACTTTCCAATTTTTTGTCGGTAACACATTCGTTTGCAAGCCCGCATATTCATATATGAAACATTGTTGATAGTGAAAAGCACAAAGCAAAAACAAATCGTGGCCGTTTGTGACAGATTTCAGAACAGGATTTGGTAAAAATAGTTATGATGCAAACCGTTATGTAAAGATACAATTATGTATAAATTCGAATTGTAAATAAATAAACGTGCGCATCCATTGATTGATATCACGATCTAATGGGATTGGAGTTTGATTCTTACAGACGACGTCAGCATTTATCCGTTAATTACGCTAAATACAAAAAAAGTGTCGACGTGGAAGATCATTATTCAGTCATATCTTCGATATTTCCGCAAAATTGCCGACTAAAAAAAATAACCATTTTCGTAGATACTATGTCTTTAAATTTACAAACAAATACCGTCCGATGTTCTCGTGTGTTGTTGTGGAATAACAAATAATGTTAATAATGTTAAAAAATATATATAACAATACAATATGCAACATTCATTACGGAGGTTGATAAATCTGATAACGACAATTTTTAAAGTCTGAAAAGTTTTTTGTTACTCCGAGTCGTTTTGCTTTTTATACTTTACAGCAGACAACACAGGGAGAATTCCTATTTGTCAAAATAAAGGGTAGGGTAGGTTTTTTGCTCTAATATTATTGCCAATTTTCTGAGGTTGCGATGCCTCGTCGAACTTGTCAAATCATCGTGACGTCATGCATGCTCTTCAACTACTATATATATCGTGTTGATATTGTGTTACTTTTTATCTGTTTGGATTGTTTTCTTGTAGAAGCTTCCAATATTTATTGAGATCAGTATTTTGGCGAATCACGGGAAATAAGATAAAATCATGTAAAATATTTTTTTTTTTTTAAAATACAAAAGATACAACATAAAACCTCATATACCACAGTATAAACAATCAGGATGTCCAGATACATATACAAATCCGGTGATATTGGACAATCATTGACTTCTAGAAATCCACAGGTTGGATAGGGTGCCATAAATATTGCAATTATTATATAAAGAATATAATATTCTCACTTGATTTCTGATTCCCGGATCTTTATTGTTATCTCATTCAGTTCTATATCACCATTTTTCTCTTCTTTTTGGCCGCTTATATCATCAGATTCTGTAATGAAACGATGTCACATAATTGATAAAAATACGTGTGTGTTAGTATTGGTGTCACTGTCCTTCACGCTCAGCTGGAATAGAATTAGTATTTAGTGTATACAAAGGTGTAGTAGTACTGAAGTATAACATTTCATTATAAATATCATAAATTGCACGTGATTCTATAGCGATATTCTGTCTAGCTTTTGTACATGTTAACATAGATACAGGTCTGCTAGAGATCCTAAAATAGAATATACATTCCGTTTTATTTATTTGTCTCTTTGGTCCAATAGCTACGCCTGTCTGATATGCCTCAACTGTCATTAATACATTTTTTCAACAGCAATAAGTAAGTCTCCTTGGCCGAGTCGTTAGAGCATCACGCTAAATTATGAAGTCCCTCCTGGTCAGCACAGGTTCGAGCCACGCTGGAACTTCAGCTGAATTTTGTGAGTTTTGAAAGTTTGCCAGTTTACTTGCAGAAGGCCGGTGGTCTCTTTCCGAGTAAGTAACATTGTAACCGGGTTCTGTCCTCCACCATTAAACCTGGCGGCCATTATATAACTGAAAAAATTGTTGCGTATGGCGTAAACACCATTTAAAAAAAAAAAAAACAGCAATAAGTCAACAAACTGTATACTAGGTGATATATCCCAGTCGTGTGTTTATATGGACAAGAACGGTAATGTTAATGTATGTGTGAGTCGCTTATACAGACACTTATTTGTTCATCGTATGCATATAATAAACATAGTATGGTCTTGAGCGTTCGACTCGCAAGCGGATGGCCGGATCAAATTATAGACTTTAAGAAAAGGTGTTTATATTTTCTTTGCCAAACGTGAAAGACGATTGTTTTAGGATGAACCTTTGAACCAAGGTCATTGCATTCACATATTAAGTTAATATTTGTGGCATTTCACATGTAACTTTTGGTGTCTCTTAGTAAGTGAAGACGAACCTTTTGTTTTGTTTTTGTATATGATTTGCACTCGGTCACTGCGGTTCCCTGACAGGACATCAAACAACCCCCCCAAAAAAAAAACAAAAACAAGAGGCTTATATGGACCACATATCTCACCTGAATTGCCTTGATATCTTAAAATACAGTAGAACATCGCATAATGATGACATTGAGTGCACGCTTCCTGTAAAGTTTCACTAAAATTCCGGAAGCGATTATAAAGAAGAAACTGACAGTTTGAAAAAATACCGCCTTCCTTTTGCAGTCTCAAGTAATTCATAAGAATTAGATTTCAAAAAAAAAATTCCCCACGAAAGCTTTTCTATCAACAGCTTTGCATAGGTGATGCATAATCAAGTGGGTTATTACACATGAGTACATTCTGTATTCTATCGGTATTACTTGTTACACATTAATTTCATACCATGACGAGATTTATGAAATGTAAAGAGATCGCTGACTTCCTCCCTGCGAAAAAAAGTAAGTTTTATTTAAGTTTAGGAGGCTTTATTCAAAGAGCAGTCTTTAATTGAAATAAATGACAAAATCATACATCATATCTTCATGTTAATATTATCAGATGTATGTTAAAACAAGCAAACGAAATACAGGTATTTAATATTATAAACATGATACCAATGATATAGGGTCTCCGTGGCGGCCGAGTGGCTAGAGTATAACGCTTTGAACCATGAAGTCTCTCACTTCTGGTCAGCACACGTTCGAGGACCGCTGGAACCTAAGCTGATTTTTGTGGGAAAGTTTGTCAGTTTAACTGTGGAAGGCCGGTGGTCTCTTCCCGGATACTGGTTGCCACCATATAACTGAGTGTGGCGTAAAACACATAGTTTATTCAAAATTCCAGTTATAGTTTTGAAAAAAAAGAAACAAACAAATGCTGAATATGATGGTTTCTTTCTGTACATGTTCAGTTCCGAAACTAAAAGTGGTATCATACAAAACCGATATATAATGTAAATACTTGCCAAGATATAAAAAGTAATATCAATATTCATGAACAGAAGACAATTTAAAATCAAAGTACATACGTTTGATATGGAGTACTTTGAAAATACTTCAAAAGAAAAATATTGCAAATAAAAATTTTAAAAATCAGATAACTTTAAAAGTATTTTTCACATTACTTCTATGTGATAGTCATGACTGTATACAATGACTTTTGTAACTTACATTATTATTCTTGTTTGATTCATGTTATATTCTCGTCCTTGTATTACACACTGTTAGAGTGGTTGCGCCGTCTTGGTACTTAATTAAGATGTTTCCCAACTCTTTGTCATAATAAAGTTTACGTGACAAGCCACCTTTATATATTGTTCTAAGTAAAATGAAGAAGTACCCAGATGCTTAAACAATTTTAGAATTGAAATTGTGAGCTTTCAGTGGTGATCAGCGCTTGACTTTGCAGATCCCTTTCCTACTTGTTGTAAAGTGCCTGGCTACGTCACTGACATATGAACATTTGCACAATTCCAGCTTTTCACGAATAGTACGATTTTTGTCTATACAAATGACGATAAATGTCCATTGTATGCATTAAAGTTGAACAATGATATCAATATAATGTGATAACCCATACCGCGCGGACTTGTGGAACAATTACTTCTTTCAACAATTAATGCACATTGCACACACACATGGATATCCGTAGCATGGACATGTATACTTATAGATATTAATATATAATCATAAAGCCTGATGTACAAAACCAAACTGCTTCAAATTAAAATGTTTGTTAATTGCATTTGTGAATAGACCGAGAACAGGTTTCCCCTTTAACTAAGACCCTGCAATGTTTGGTAGCTAGGTGTAAAATATTCCGACAGAAAGACACCAAAAAAGTTCATAGGATAACCCTGAACTTTTTTGTAAACTGTGTTTCATTTTGCTTTCCAAACGATAAAAAACCATATATAAAATGGTATAATTTTATTAATCATTTTCAAGTGAACACTACCGGAAAATAATAAGGGGAGATAACCCAGGATGACCTCCTCAGTTATTGATTACTTGCCTGCGTTTTGTTTTCTTTCTAACTGGATCATAGTTTCTGTGACAGCCACAATGATTGGAACCATCATAGATGTCGCTGCTGTATTACTTATCCACATTGATAGAAACCATGTTGGTATCATCAAACCCAACATTAACCTGAAATGTATGTATTTTCATTAATTTGGAATCTGATATTTAAACCCACATACT
Source organism: Atrina japonica (assembly GCA_030159075.1). Lineage (NCBI taxonomy): Eukaryota > Metazoa > Mollusca > Bivalvia > Pterioida > Pinnidae > Atrina > Atrina japonica. The sequence continues at coordinate 94,399 of BROG01000096.1, forward strand.
ATACACTAGACCCAAACATTATTCTGCCACCAGTATTGGTATACATGGTATTATTTTACTTCACTTTTGTTTCCTTCGGTGCAAGTTCTGTACTGATAAAACAGAAAAAATTGCCAATTTTCCCCGTATTTATCCTTTCATAATACCTGATTGCCGCAAGCGATTCTGTGATGTCATTGAAAATGTAAAATTAACTTAATAGAAAACATACTCTTATAAACAGGTCAATGAACGTTATATCTCTTGCATACTAGTTTGTAAAGATGTATTGCTCACGTGTTTGTTCTTGATCCCAACACCATGGTTATACCCATCGCTATTCGTTTGTGTAGATTGACCTCCTCCATAGCGACAGCAACAATCAAACCACCAAGAAACAGCATACTGGTGTCCTGATTAGATACAAAATCACATGAGCCGTGTTTGACGCACTTTCATATTGTATGATATGTATTATTTTTAAGTTAGTTTTAGCGCACATTCTAGTTTTGGAGACTATTTTTCTGTTAAAATATTCTGTTGACAGTTATAGCTGGTATATAAAATGGATTTAACCCTAAATCGAGAGTGATATTTTACAATATTCCCAGGAATATCTACCGTTTCAGTAATAATAAATAATAGTAACAACAACAAAAACAACAACAACAACAATAAAAACAACAACAAAAACATCTCTGTTACAACAAACAACAGCAACAACTCTGTTGCAACATGAACAACAACTTGAAACTACAGCATACTGCATACATGAACGGTCATAACAACGAAAACAACAAGAAGAAGTAGATGAAGGAGGTATCGAACAAGAGTAAATCTCTCATAAGACTTGATGAGTATAACAATTGACAAGATATATATTACAAGTGCAATATTTACATTGACATATTTAGAGGATACATCCTTTCCGCTTCTGACGCCAAGCATCGGTAAAAGAAAGATTGGCATCAATGCCGTGACTGATATTGGCAATGCCTCTGTCAGCCATAAGATAGCCATAGCAATCATCACATACGCACATCTTGCCTCCTGTAAATGAACATCACAACGAATTGAAATAATGTTTATTATCTTAATTAATACAAATACCAATAACAATACCTAAGTTATAGTTTACAAAGGAATCCAAACCAAATGCTCAAGACGATTGTTACTGTCAACAAGACTTCATCAGTTGAGCTCGAATTTAATATAGATATATAACCAGGACATACAAGGCCAAACTATGAATCTAAATGCGTTGTTAAATCCGTGTAAGAGTACCCACTATAAAATGAATATCTTAGCCTTTGAGAAGTTTGGAATTTAAATGGTGTTATCTGGGCGAATCTGGATCTTTAGATTTTTTGTTTGTTTTCTTCACTTATTTTATTAAGATTTCACTTTGAACTCACGGCTATTTGACCGGATGCTTACTCCTCCATGGCATCTGATTTCCAGAGGTCCGTGATGTCCAGTTTTTGATATCTGAGATTTTTATACTTACAGTATATTCCACTTGAACTTTAATGCACCTATGAATTGTATTTTATAAATATTTACCAAGAATGGAATAAAGGGTCCTAAAATAATCACGAAATAACATCACGTTGGAGCTCTGTCAATACCGTGGTATGTTTAAATTGTCCACTAAAAAGTACAAATCAAGGTCGACGACTTACAAAAATTGTCATTATTTCGAATTTTCGATTACTTGTTATCAATGTTTAGAAGACAGATAAACCCCCAAGTTTAAATTGTTTATAGTATAGTGTTGAAAGAAAAAGAAAAGAAATTGTTCACAAGGAATAGGAAAACAGCAAATATTAGTATTAAAAATTTAATGTACACCTGCAAATTTTCGACCCTGCTAATTTTCGTCCTTTCACGACAGAAAGCATATTTAATTACGCCATAATTCAACATACTCTCAAAGATGGTATGCACTCCAGTGCTTCAATTATTTAGCTTTCATTTTAACCATCTCATCTAAATGGCGAAGCTTAAACTGGGGCGAAATTTTCAAAATTTACAGTAATATTATATATGTTGTCTACAATACCTTGGAATTACGTACAATCGAGTCTCTAGATCAGGCTAGGAGGTTATAAATGCTGACCCGAGCTCCAGCTCAAATTCGAGCTCGAAAAAGATATTTGGAGTATGACTCGAAATAATTAACGTTTATAAAAACCTGGCTCGAGCTCCAGCTCTAAATCTGGCACGAAAGTTGTCTCGAAGTTTCAAGCCAGAGTACTTACTCAGATTTGTAGGCTATAAAACTTTCGAGTATGAAACACTTACTCCAGCTAAATATATCAATCTAAATATCTCAATTACGCTCAAGAGCTTACTTGAAATCTCAAATAACATACTCTGGCATAGGTGCATGCAGACATTTATAGCACCCACGCAATTTCAGGGATAGATCAAATCCTTTAGAGGAACTGTAAACAGAAGTCGGCTATATGTTGTAATGGTAAAACCGCCCTAAATGGTATACGCAGACGATACTCTATCAGTCTATGTAATAATGGTAACATCCAGATAATTCGACGGTCCAGTAGTTCCACAACCCGATAGTCTGGGGTCCAATAGTTAGATGGATCGACTGTCCGACAAAAGTTGTTATTTTGCTGCAAATCATAGCAATGCAGAATGCAATATATAAGCTTTGTCCAGCTTGCAGTTTTTACAAAGAATAATTTAAAATATTTTTCATTACTTTTCATGATTTTGTTCTTTACTAACTTTCAATTTGTAATACTTTAAAATGAGTAAAGGAAGATATTAATATTGTCCTGTACACATTTTTAATTCATTATAAATTAAAATTTAGTAAACAACAATTTTGCTAATATACCATTTTCGAGTTATCTCATTCCGTTTGGATTTTTCGCGTTATTGTGTACCCAGGTCACGTGATATCAACAAATTTGGGGACAGTCAGCATGGCGGTTAATGTGAACTTGTATACGTTGTGCTGACTGCCTGTTCAATTAGTCAAATGCCTAACCACCACAGCCTTGCGGAAAAGTGTAAATTGAAGAAGAAAATGTATGGATACATGTAGTCTGTTCGTTTATTTGTCCTTGCCAAGTGGGGATAATCGTCATTTAAACACAACTGAAAACACTTCCCCAAGGATGCTCCCTGCCAAGTTTGGTTGGATTTTGTTTAGTTGTTCTTGAGAATTTACCTATAATAATATCCCCTTCCGTTGTCTTTTGGACTATCGAACCACCGGACAATCAAATTGTTGGACTATCAAACCAGACTATCAGAATATAGGTGTGTAACGGTAATAATAATCTAAATCTACCCGTAAATCACCAAACAACAACAAAACAAAACTACAAAAAAATGTATCTAATATCATGAATATTTCCTACGAAAGTGTACTTGAGTACTGTTTAATGAAAATATAGTTATGTAACCTATCAAAAAGCAGCGAGAAAATTGCTCAGTACTGTCTCTACTTTCAATGCATGAGTGTGGTCATTACACAGGAAGTAACAAAAAGGCCATTTGTGTAATTAAAAAAAATCTGAGTAAGTGCTCGAAAACTTGGAGTACGTGCTCCTAGGAATATGTACTCCAAAAATTTTATAACCTCAAAATTTAACCGTGTACTCCTAGGAGTACGCTTTTCTATTCGAGCTCGAGTCAGCGTTTATAACCTCCTAGCCAGGACTTTATTACGACTTAACAATGACAATGTATCCGTTGTTTTGCAAACTTTGCCAAATACACATTAAATGATTCATGCTTAAGATTGCATTTTCGAAAGTATTAAATGTATAAAAATACTGCAACATCGCTTAAAACTACAGAAAAGCGTAAACTACAACAAATATGATTGCACGCAAGACTGGTTTCCTGACATACTTTCTAAAAGCAGGATAGTTTCTCTGTTTAAACGTCCATTCTGCTCCAAATAACAGTCTTTCAATTTTACGTCACTGTTTTTATTTTAACACCATAAAGACATCTATACAGTATAAAATCTTAATGTATATTTTCAAAGTAAATTTGTTCACCTGATTGGAAGTTCTTTCATTGCCTTGAAAGTCGTTCGCAAATAGTATATAATAGATAACTAGTATCAACATGCGCAATCTCGGTTTTTAAAAAAATATATTATTATTGGGTTTTTTTTGCTGAAGTAAACACATTTTGGGGATTTAAGACTCTTAACCGTTTAACAACGATGGCATATCATACAATCTATATACACCGGTTAGGTATAATAAAACAAAAACAAAAACCCAAAAATCTATCACGTCAAGATTCTACTTGATACATTGTTGTCAAGTGTCATGTATTACCCTTTGTAGTTCCGTATGAAGTATGTATCTCTACTTGTTCTTTGTACAAGGTACGGTGCATATATACAACGGAGTCTTTTGATAATCGTTTCAGTTTTATTTTTCACCCTGAAAGGTATATTGTTTCTCAAAACCCTACTTGGCATTACTGATATCTGATAGACATTTATGTATAAAGAATGAAATAGTATTTACGTTTCGAAAAAATATTTTTTATGAGTTATAAGATTGTTTTGTCAGTGCAATCCAATTTAAATATGCACTGACCCAGATTTCGATGACACTTTCGATAGACTAACGACCGAAAGTAATTTTAGACAACAAACTATCGTGATATCACGGGTGCTGAGGTACATAGGCACACAGAATACTGATGAAAATACCATTCACGCGTTCAGATTGATCACCGATAGATATCCCACTTTAACTACTTTCGTTATAAAGTTCAAATTTGTGATACTATTAATTTACCATTTTCTTGCAGAATCTAGAATCTGTTAGAGATTACTTTCTCCTGCGATTGGAATTGATACTTTCCGGCATCTTTTTGTTTATTTATCGGGATTGGGATACACAAAAAAACTTTCTGATCGAGTTCAAACAAATTAAAGTAAATGTTTTGTTACTTTAATTACGCAATTAACGAATATGATGATTGTTCCCGTTGTATATCAGCATCTGATTTACTCAGTACTCAAGCTCAACTAATATTTTCTTATTTTGACTATAAAGGCGTTGGTAAAACTTCTGGATTTGACTGAAAAGGAAACGTATTATTATTGGTCATCATTTATATCTTGGGTCACACTTGTGATATGCCTGTAAAAATGAATAAATACGTTGAGTGCGGTACTGGAAATGTTTTCATATTTCTGAAGCTTTTTTTCAAATTAGCAATGGATTTGATCATTACTTACAATTGTATGACATCAAAATACAAACATGTCCAGTTAAAAGAATAAATTTTACGTGTTTTACCTTAAAATCATGAAAGGTTAGTTGAGCGTGAGTACTGGGTAAATTTGGTGACTTCGGACCCAGAGCACCTGCAAAGTCATGTCGACCATGTAATCTTGGTCATTTAACATACTCTACTGGCAAATCATTAAAATCATACACGATTCATAATAAATGAAATTAAAAACCCCACACAACTGGCATTATCTATGAATGATCTGAACTTCAACAATTCTTGTAAATCTTTCACTATCGATGGGATTTTTAACTAACTTTCATCTTGGCAACTTTTCATATTTAAAATATTATGTCAAAACCATAGCTAATTTCACTTTAACACTTGAATGTTTCAGACACACACGCCGAAGAACAGAAAATTAAATACATGTTTTGAAAATTCATCTTAGCATGTAAAATCTTGTGACATTAGGTTGTAAACAAACACTATGACCTGATTTTACATTTACCCGCAATATTTTTAGATCTGAAAGAGAATCTCTTAACAGTCCCTCTCTTGTCCGTAACGTTATCAAATGTATCCATCTTAAATGTAAAACATGCATACTATCTTATAAAAATCATCCTAAAATCACTGCTATACAAATGTTAAATTTGTGAATATTAAAAGAGAATTTTTTTTACTGATAAACATATTTTGTACTTTAAAGATAAACCATATACTCACTATTGAGCCGTTGATAGCCAGAGGTATAGGTACAACAAAGGCAATCAGAACAAGAATCCAACTGCGAACTGCCCAGATATTCTTTAGATACCAAATACAAGACTTTGCCATCCTGTCTATCAAAACCGCACTCCAAATATCCAAAGAAAGAAATACTTTATAGGTGTACTTTAAATGTAATTACGGCTTTATATGTTTATCACATATTCAACTGATAAAATGAATAAAAAAATATGGCGATAAAGTTCCCTGTGTTGTAAGTCAATTTCTATAGTCGATACCATGTACAGACACTAACTAAAACATTGATCACTTTTCTCACACTGCATGTGATTTACTAACCGACAGGCAAATTGTTATTGGTGTTTTAAAGCAGGTACTGTAAGTGTTATGATATAAATACAGAGTATTCAATTTCATTGTATACGTAGATGTATAAAATTTGTCGATTGAATTTCACTTTTATGAATAATTAGGACGATAAACATACACGTTGACGATGACGGCATCTAAATAGTTTTTTGTGCGGATCTGTACCCTTTGTCACGCTTGGGTTAGAAACTAGAGGTAAATGGCTTTGACAAAATGTATCAGAATTTATTTATGGATAGAAATATATTATGGAGGTTTCACTTTTTTATTATGGATAAAAACCTTTCCCTTTAATGATATTATCCACTTAGATAATAAATTCACCTTTGCAATAAAGTAAATAGATAGAAAGGCTTTTTAGCATCATAGACAACTGCTTTTTCACTAAAGGTGGTACCCGAAAATTTAAATATCTAGTGATTGGCTATCAGGATACTTATTTCGTCAAACACCACTCTGATTCTACACATAAGTATACTGAAGTTGATATAAAAAACATGCTGGAATTTCTAATAGACAATATATTTGTAATGTTCGGAGACGTGGTCTTTTCAACAAACTGTCGGCATTCCTATGGGAACCAATTGTGCTCCTTTATTGGCCGACCTGTTCCTTTATTCATACGAAGCAGACTTCATTCAGAAACTGCTGAATCAAAAGAAGAAAAAGTTAGCGGTGTCCTTTAATTTGACATTTAGATATATCGACGACGTTTTGTCAATTAATAATGACAATTTTCATACATATGTCAATGCGATATATCCCAGCGAACTAGAAATTAAAGATACAACAGAATCAAGTACACACGCTTCATACTTAGACATTTTACTTAATATCAACACAGACGGAAAATTAGCAACCAAGCTATACGATAAACGCGACGATTTCGGCTTTCCCATCGTAAATTTTCCACATTTAAGTAGTAATATACCTCACTCACCTGCATATGGAGTTTATATTTCACAAATGATCCGATATGCAGGGCGTGCACAGCATATCAAGATTTCATATACAGAGGTAAACTACTCACTGACAAATTATTGACTCAGGGATATCGAAAACGCGCGTTTAATGTCAACGTTCCGCAAATTTTATGGTCGGTATGGTAGTCTTGTTTGCGACTACTCTGTTTCACTAAGTGAAATGTTGAGTTGCCTTTTCGTTGGCGGTTGTTGAGACGTCTGTACCAATTGTGACGAGGATACACTCCTCACGTGTTTCATTGGACTTGACTGTGGACTCACGGCGGGTGTGACCGGTCGACAGGGGATGCTTACTCCTCCATGGCACCTGATCCCACCTCTTGGTTTCCAGAGGTCCGTGTTTGTCCATTTTTACCGGATTTGTATCTATGTCCTGGACATCCTATTGATTTATACTTTGGTATCTGAGATTTTTATATTATTATAGGTAGTGTGGAAAAAGTAAACAACATTTCAATGACAATCCTAACTTTATTTCAAAAGCACAAATATTGCACACAATACTCACAGGTAAAATTATTGGTTTGTGTCTTACCAAAACATCAGTTTAGACCAATTTATTGAATACGTTTTACTTTCATCTCTAGAGCAAATTGCTAAGTGAAGAAACGAGCAACCCTTGATTCCATAACTTTCTTAGAAAATTATAACTAAAGAATGATTAATAGTGAGCAATTAGTTTACAAAGACAATAATCAATCTTAGAAAATTACTCATTTTTCAAACAACTTCCGCAGATTCGTGACATCGTAATATCGCTTCGTTTATACATCGCGATATTACGATAAGAAATAACAATATTACGATACGAAATGACGACAGTACGATACGAATTAACAATATTATGATATGAAATAATAATAATATGATATTACGATACAAAATGACAATATTACGATATGAAATGACTATATTACGATATCACGAGATTACGATATCATCACTACCTTGTATACCCATGCGTCGCTTTAAACCGAGGTTCATCCACCATTTGCAAGGTTAGAGTTAGAAGACACAACCTGGGGTAGGTTATTTGCATAACATGTAAAATAATAATAATAATAAAAACATACGGGAAAGAACAGATATTTCAGAAAGTTGATATTTATTTTATTATTATATTTGTGTTAGATATGATAGCAGATTTATTCGAATTAAATATTTACGTAAATTATAGTTTTAGTTCATTGCATGAAATCTTTAAGATAGCTAAAATAATAATATTAAAAAATGTAAAGTTGTTTTAGATTTTTCAGAAGTTAAGCTATTTTTCCTGCACAATTATACATGCGACCTTAATGAAAATCATTGACAGCGAAGAATACAATAAAGATTAAAAACCACGGGTTGTGCTTTCTAACCCAAACCTTGCAAATGGCAGATGAACTTCGGTTTGAAGCGACGCATGCGTAGACATGGTAGTGATGATAATGTAAAATCCTCATATAGTATCATATCGTCATTTCATATCGTAATATTGTAACATTGTGATATCGCAATATCGCCATTTCGTATCGTAACATCTTCATTTCATATCGTAGTATCGTTATTTCGTATCGTCATATCGTATTGTAGTATCGTCATTTCTTATCGTAATATCGTCATTTCGTATCGTAATACCGTTATTTCTTATCGTAATATCGCCTTGTATTAAACGAAGCGATATTACGATGTCCAGAATCAGCTATTAAGACTGCATTTTAAAATCATTAATAGTTTGCTTCTCTCATCTCAGTAGTTCCCATATTATCTGTCAATTTACATTTCTAACTATAGAAAACCAACATCACATACCACTGTATACGTTCCTTGACAGGGATCACTACCTTGCCCTTGTTAACATTCATGGGAACGGACTTAACGCCTTGCCTTTGCAAATTTTCATTGACGGGAAATTACTACCTTGACGCTGTAATTTTTCACTGTCGAGGACTTTGTCCCTTTAAAATGTCATTTGTCACTTACCCATTTGTTCCTGCAAAAAAGTAAAATTAAATGCTCAAGACAATCGTTTCTGTCAATAAGACTTCATCGGTTGAGCTCAAATCTAATATAAAAGTATGTTTCTAAAAGAAAAGTGGTATCATACAAGGCAAAATAATAAATCTTTATATTTCAAAAAATCCTTCTAAAGGTATCCACTTGTAAAAAGATGGCTAGCTGAGATTTTGAAGAATTTAGTATTAGATTAACTGCTGGTACAGAAATAGCAGGTGCTACTGACATTGCCTCGGACTTACCGCTATGTCCCAAGTAAACTCTCAATGACTGCGACTTACCTCCTTATCCCTGTCATTTCACTGGCTGGGACTTACCACTGTGCCCCTGCTAACTGTCATTGGCTTGAACTTACCGCTATGTCCCAAGTAAACTGTCAATAAATGCGACTTACCTCCTTATCCCTGTAACTTCACTGGCTGGGACTTACCACTGTGTCCCTGTTAACTGTCATTGGCTTGGACTTACCACTTTGCCCCAGTACATTCGAATCGGTGAGAACGTACCGCTTTACCCCTCTATATTTCATTGTTGAGGGACTTACTGCCTTACCCCTGGCTTTGTCCCTTTGAATTGTTATTGGCTGGGACTCGCGGCTTCGTCCCTTTAGACTCTTATTGGCTGGGAGTTACCGCCCTACCCCTGTAAGCTTGTACTGGCCAGGGATAACCGATATGTCCCTGTAAGCTTGTACTGGCCAGGGATAACCGATATGTCCCTGTAAGTTGGCTTGGACTCACTGCCTTGCGACTGTAAACTTTCTTTGACGTGGACTCAAAAGCTGTATTCGACTATTTCATGATTCAATTATTCAACTATTTTTTTTTTAAAAAACCTTCTATCGTCTGATTTGTTTTTCTTTTAAAATAACGCAAAGTACACCTATTTAAGTGTAGAACTAGCAATAAAGCCAGGATGTTTGAGTTATTTATCAAATTTATCTTCACAGGTAGAATTAGTGACCTCAATTCAAATTATGTTACGATCTGCACTGGTAGATTCCAGGTTAGTAGTTCATGCTGGATTGTTGATCTAAAATGAAGATATGTACTACTGTACTACAATTAATGCAACTAGCTTTGACATGACATAAGACTGTAATATACAAGACACCAATAAAACAATGGGTGGAGAGAGAGAGAGAGAGAGAGAGAGAGAGAGAGAGAGAGAGAGAGAGAGAGAGAGAGAGAGAGAGAGAGAGAGAGAGAGAGAGAGAGAGAGAGAGAGAGAGAGAGAGAGAGAGAGCATTAAGATAACAAATTTATGTTCTCGTGAAATGTCACACGGGATGCGATTGCATACGATTGAAAGACCTACCACACGGAATATTTATTTTATGATATAATTTCATGAGGCTTGTCGGATAATATTATATGATAAAATAATTATCGAGTGTGTTATATACCGTATCTTATCGAGTACGAATGTGACAACTTATTTCTGGTAGAAATATAAAAATTTCAGATACCAAAGTATAAATCAATAGGATGTCCAGGACATAGATACAAATCCAGTAAAAATGGACAAACACGGACCTCTGGAATCCAAGAGGTGGGACCAGGTGCCATGGAGGATTAAGCATCCCCTGTCAACCGGTCACACCCGCCGTGAGTCCACAGTCAAGTCCAATGAAACACGTGAGGAGTGTATCCTCGTCACAATTGAATAGAACAGATGTCATTTGTATAACATTCGTAAATTATCCATGACACACAGAAAGTGCATGCAAGTTATGTATTGTCCGATGTCATAGGTTCGACTCTCAAACTTAGTCGAGTATGTCATCCGGATTTCTTTGTATCTATTAAAACTAGACTGATGTTAAATTGTGTTAAATTTGTCTAAAGATCTTACATATGATACCAAATGGAATTAAAATAATACTCAACCGTATGTGTGAACTACATGAACCTTGAAATGTTTCCTTTACCATTTGTACGAAAGTGAACAAAATGCTCTGCTTTAAAGGGGCATAAATAAGTTATCAGCTAAACACAACACTGTAGTGGGAGATGCATCTTTCCGCACAAAGCAACTTTGTCGTTGTGATAGCATCAGTTATAAATGCTAACTGGACAAAGGCAATTTTAATTTCATGAAGCGCGTAAGCACACTGAAATCAGGTCACTGCTTATATTTACTACTTTCTTATGTTTTCCGACTTTTTTCCATTTTTATTTGAAACTGTATTTCAAATTTAATTCAATTTAAATAATGCACAACCACTCTTGTACGCACAATTTCAATTTCTGGAACATTCATTGGCGGTGATGAACATTTTTTTTCATAATGGTTATATACCGCCTGTGCCAGTATATATATATATATATATATATATATATATATATATATATATATATATATATATATATATATATATATATATATATATATATATATATATATAATATACAGAATGCCACACCACACAAAACAGTTTTAAGTTTTATTAACTTACATTGCGACACGTGTTTCGCGTTACAAACGCTCATCAGGCAATGGTCATCAACAAAAATGTATTGAATATATATATATATATATATATATATATATATATATATATATATATATATATATATATATATATATATATATATATATATATATATATATATCATGAATCTCATATTGGTAAAGTAAATACATATATAAAAGAAGTTGATGAAGATAAGAAGGCCACTCCTTTGCATAAGATTATGTGAAATGTGTGGGTTAGGTTCTGTTAAGTAATGGTTTGAATTTATCAATAAAATATTGCTCTTTGAGTGTAATATTCGAATAGTCATCTGTTTGATATATTGGCATGATTTTGAAATTCCCTTTACTACACTGAAATATATGTTTAGAAACGAATAAATTACGATTATGTGATAACTTTATATTGCTTTTGTGTAGAGCTACTCTTTGTTTTAGTGACTGAGTACATCCAATATATTCTTCCTTGCAATTTTCACATAAAATTACATATATTACGTTTTTAGAATTGCAATTTAATATTCGTTTGATATAAAATAATGAACAGGAATTTTTAAATTTGAATGTTTGACCTTCAATAATGATGTCACATACTATATATATATATACTAAATAATCGATTTTATTCGCGAGAGGTTTATTTTTTCGATCAGTTATCGATCTATCTAACTATCTATTTGCCTATCTATCTATCTATCTATCTATCTATCTATCTATCTATTTATCTATCTATCTATTACGTGCTTAATGAAATTTAAAATATACAGAAGAATTTTCTCATATGTTTGTGGGATATAATTCGACTCATGCAAAATGTTGAGATAATATCAAATGAAATATAATATGATGCTAGAACAACAACAACAGCTCAAAGTAATACAGTTTAGTATTTTGGAAAAACGATATATATTGTATTTGACCTGAGTATGTTCTACTTTATCGCCTAGACAAGATGTGAATCAACATGACGTTTAACTTCCATTAAGAAAGGTACAATAACTAACAGGCGGATAACCATTTGATATGCATTGTAAAAAAAACAATTTGCTTTTCAAATTATTAAATATGTTGTTGATAAACTAGAGCAATATTTAACAAAACCAGATACTTAAACACGCATTGAAGCAAGACGTCTTACAGAAGTTGACTTTAACATAACTTTGAGTATATATCTGTTACGAGTGAATTATCTGTGTGATGTATAAGATGTGTTTCTAGACAAAATTCGGGAAATTCACACCTACTTTGATGAAAACATGTTAAAGGTAGAATAATAAAACATTTCTATTGTAAAACCATGCATCTATATTTCTATCGGGACCCTGTCTCAAATGACAAACTGATTTGTAAATTCATCTGTTCGAATCGTATATACCAATTGCTACTAGGGTTCAGTCCTCAATTATTGTATTTGAATTTGACTGTGGTCTCAGGGTGGGTGTGACTGGTCGACAAAAGATGCTTACTCTTCCGTGACACCTGATCCCACTTTTAACGTCCGGTGGTTCATGCTTGTCCAATGTTCACAAGATTTGTATAATGTCTCTTTGACCACCTAACCAGGTTGCACAATACTTTGTCAAATTTAATATGAAATTAGCCAATGTTAAACCACTAGGCTTACCACAGGTTTGACATTACAATGTACTGTTCAGTACTTCGATATCTTTTATATATTTCACGTTTTGTTTTGTTTTATAGATTACTATTCTAACAATCAATTATTGTGTTGTTGTTTTAAATCCCACCACAAACTTTTTGGAGACGCCAATAATTGATTTAATCGCCATATACCAGACACAGCACCCTTTGGCAAACTTTTCCATTATAACGTCACAATCAAATGGCCCGTCAAACATGTGTGATTATAACGTCACAATCGAATGACGTCAAAAACGCACATGTCAGACGTTTGGCGATAGGTCAAGTACCACAGACGTTGACACAAGAATTTATATGAATGCAGTCAGGGTTTCCAAAATGCAAGGGACTTTGGTTTAAACACACAACTTTTACATTTTAACCCGGGTACCTGATACCACCTCGGAATGTTTGTTCAATCGTCACCAAACTGGTCTCCTGAACCTCCTGATGTAAATCTTTGCTACCTGTGATTTGATATCTTCAGCTAAATTTGACCAAACCTGTTGACGTCGCAGGATGTCACTCCGCTGTGACATATTGCTGTAACCTATCATTTATCGTTAGTCGTACATTTCACATTTTAACATTAACGATCACTTTAGGTAATCTTTAGGGATGTCATTAGGTGTAGGTTTATGCAACATGGATTTAGATAAAAACAAACAAATAGACAATATTTGAATTTGATTTTATTCCTCCGTTAGGTCACAGTTACATTTTGCATCAGAGGATGTGTGTCTTCTTCATACAGCAAGCCTGAAAATAAAATTACTCCATGTAAATAATCTATAAACAGTATGTTCAAAGCTTTCACGAGAATATCAACAATAATGAGGTAACAAATTTTACCAGCAAAACATGCCGTCAAGAAACAGGCAATATTTCCTGCGATCCAGGCTCGGACAACCAGTTCTGATAAAGTCTTACGTTTCCTTGGCATAAGTGCACCTAAGCCACCCAGTGTTATTCCGACGGTAGTGGGATTGGAAAACCCACACAAAGCATACGTGGCAATCACTTGTGCTTTTCGCTGAAAGTGTAAATGATAGTGAAATGAAAAGTGAAGATATCAAAATTGGTTTACGGAGAGAGAGAGAGAGAGAGAGAGAGAGAGAGAGAGAGAGAGAGAGAGAGAGAGAGAGAGAGAGAGAGAGAGAGAGAGAGAGAGAGAGAGAGAGAGACTTTCCAATACATATGTAGATTCTTTTGATATTTAAAAAAGGCAAATTAGGTGGTTGTAAAAGAGACAATTAAACAAATGAAATTAAACATGAATTGACAAAATTGTAAATGATATTTTCTGCATCAATTCATATCACTTGGAATAAGTCCATGCAATGTACACACCTGATAATAAAGTAATATAGTAGTACATATAATTCTTTGTACGGACGCATCAGTTCTTTGTACGCATAAATAATTCTTTGTACGGACGAACATATTTTTTCTACGTGTCCCTTCTACGCCACCGTAAAATATGGATTTGATACAAACAAACGCACACAGAGAGAGAGAGAGAGAGAGAGAGAGAGAGAGAGAGAGAGAGAGAGAGAGAGAGAGAGAGAGAGAGAGAGAGAGAGAGAGAGAGAGAGAGAGAGAGAGAGAGACAGACAGACAGACAGACAGACAGACAGACAGACAGACAGACCGACCGACCGACCGACCGACAGACCGACCGACCGACAGACAGAAATAAAATGGTGACTGAAATATTTTTCTATTTACAGAAACATTGTCCGACTGGATATAAGTACCGAGGCGTTGATATCCGACAAATTCATTGATGACAGTTTTTAAGCCGACCACTTCTCCAATGACACGACAGTCAACCCACGGAACACCCATTAAATAGACCAATGGCATAAGTAGGTAAGACAAAATCAACTGTAACGAGTATAGAAAACAAATAATACTAAATTCTACAGTTTCTGATACTAGTTATCTCCCATTTTATCATGAATGTATGTCGTGTATTTTATTTAATTTATTTTTCCTTTCTTTGTCAAGCGCTCGGCATACGGTCCTTCGGATAAGACTTAAAACCAAACGTCCGTGTTGAGGAAGGCCTGACACGTAATAGAACCATCACTGCAATGGCGACAATCTATAGCACTGGTCAAAATTGTAGCACTTCATGTAAACCTGGTGAAATATCAACATAACCGAAGGATATTCTTGGCGGGACGTAAAACAACAAACAGAAATTACGTTAGATGTAAATACATGTATATCAGTGGTAGAAACATATTATATGATAATTATTATGTAAGAAACAGAAAAAATGCATTCTGTAAGATACCGTTTGGCTACTGCTTATATTATAAAATTTGTAATACTGCAAAAGCAAAGATGGAGAAAAACTCAACTTAATGCAAATAAAAAGATAAAAGTTAGGTACAGTTTCAAGGATTATTACTTTTTAACATAATAGATTGTAGGTCAATGGTAGGGTTAAAATTCCTGTAAACAATATCTTATTCGTTTTGTTGATGATGTTCTTATATAGCCATTATATTTCTAATTTTTGTTTTATTTTTATCAGACTTACATCGAAGGTGAAATTGTCAATGTTGACTAAACTTCCCATAAACTGTAGAACAGTATTCAGAAACTCCAAAATACTGAGAAATGCTATCAGAGTAGCGCCCACGGCAAAAACAATATAAACGGCCTCTTGAGCACCCTTTCCCGCAGCATCGATCACATTATTTGTATCCGAACTTTAAAGAATATAAAGAACAAAGTAGAAAAAAACATTATCATAATGCTTACAACTATAACGTCGACATACAAAGTCTTTATTCAAAAAATCTTTGTAATTTATAAGAATATGTTTACAAAATGATATTTTAATAATCATGTTGTATTGTTATTTATAGTTTATTTGAATACCCATATGTTTAAGAAACGCAACAAACATAATTTATTTTATTATACCTCACTAATAAAGCACAGTCACGGATTTGTTGAGAGCGGTCACATGTCACGAAGACTACACTTCATGCCTCCCTCGTGTGCATCATATCTCTCGCGTGTGTCATATTTCCCTCACGTGCGTCACGTCTCCCTTGTTCGAAAATCCTTGCAGCTTGTTTGACATTCTTTATTGATTCTGTATTTCGGTATAATAAACAATTTATTGCCCTGGTTGTAGGGAGACATGACGATTTGTTTACTTGCGGCAATTCATATTACCTCGAGGCTCGCGCTCGGGAAATATAACTTGCCTTGGGTAATCTATCCCTACAACCAGGGTAATAAATGTATAGTATGAATCATTATAAGAATATAAAATCACAGATACCACATTATTAACCTTCAGGAGATTCGCGAGGAGACAAATTAATTCATAGTGGAAAAAACACGGATCTCCGGAAATTCCAGAGGTGGGATTAGGTATCCTGGAGGAGCAAGCATCTCCTGTCGACCGGTGACACTCTTAGTAAGTTCACGGTAAAATTCAAACAAAACAGTAAGTAATAAATCCTAGACATGATCAGTATAAACGATTCAACAGTTGCTTACTGAATATTTCACTTAGTAAAATATAGTTTTTGCACACGAGTTCATTATACCGACCGTAAACATTTCGAAATGTTGACTTAATTATATTGATCGCTATGTACTTAACAATGTAGCATCAGGTTCTTGGATCATATTTACACCTACTCCGTGTCGATGTCTTGTATTTGTTTCCATGTTTTCGTTTCCGATTTTTCTGTTTCCGGACATATCATTTTGGACACAACAAGCCCTGCCGGTGCGGACATCAAAACTGCAGTCAAAACATGAGATGATTTTATCTGAAAAGAAATTAGTGCAGATTTTGTGATAATCTTTTATGTATTGATCACAACAATCACTCTTTCTTAATGTGAAAACAGACAATTCCTATTTTTAACCACGGTGCATTGCCACCTGTTTAAAAGCGTAATGAATCTTAAGTAGATCATGGCAATGGCGAAAGGCCACTTGTCGCCACAAAATATTAGAGCTACAGTAATGACTAAAATCAGAGCACTGCAAAATGTTTTACCTTTACATCCCTATTTTTGGAAACAAGACAGTATAGACCCTTTGACAATAACTGCGGTCCTATAACGTCGAGTGACAAAGTGATACAGATACCCTTAAATACATAAAAACGTTCCAGTAACTGATTGTTTCTTGACGTCATTTTCCCGGAATCTGTATCATTTTGCCACTCAAAATTACAGGACTGTAGTTATTGTGAAAGGGTCTATTGTTTTGGTTTCTTACAGAACCCGGATGTTGCACTTTATCTTGGTAGACATATAGTAATGTGTAACCCTGCATCATTTCTATATAACATATTCCATCATACATTATGTAATTTTTAATATGAAAACATTTATTAAATATTAAGTATTTTTCTTTCATTGTTCCATTAGCTGATTCAAATCAACTTTTGAAGATGTCCGTGTTTGTCCATTTTTTAGCCGATTGGTACCTATATCCTGGACATCCTTATGATTTATACTGGTACTCTTCATATTTGAATAACTTAGAATCACTGGTAAAATTTTCTTTCGTAAATAGACTTTGGAAGTCAAACATATTTACATATGCAAATGCTAAATTTTATTTCCGAACTATCAATAATCAGAAAAATATTCCCATTGTGGTTCAATTGGTATAAATATTAAATACAAACAAAAGTAATTTAAAAACTTACACCGTAGCTAACAAAAAGTCCAAATATATCTGCAGATACAGAGGCAAATCCGGCAGTCATAATAGCATGGAGTTCTGATCTCGTCATCACGTTCAAATACGGTCGAATTGTCATTGAAGCTTCGGGCTGAAAATCGTCAGAAATCGCCAATTAAATTTATGTTGATGATGATATAGTTATTATTTAATTGCAATATTTAACGATTGCAACGATGAGGAATAAATAGGTTTTTCCATGACGCTTTTCATCACCGAAAATTAGATTTATCCGTATAATAATCAAAAGGTTTGTCCGCCTCTCCAATTAATGTAAATCTGACAACAATTATGTTATTACGAATATTCTAAGGAGTAGTATATGTATCATTTCACAGAAATAGTTTCTCGGGATTTATATTTAAAACGTCAGTATTTCTTATTTTGAAATTAACCTCCTATATGTTGACTGTTGATGTTTGTTTCCACTTATTATGTCACATAAGTTTTAACCTGAAAGGCTGGTAGTGTGCAATTATGTATAACATTTAATTTTATACTACCTGTCCTAAGAATATACTGGCGGCTGTACACATTGTTTCGGCAGCAGTCGTACCCATGGTTACTTGCATAAATACAGCAATTTTACCAACAATCATCTGCATTACCCCGACATGGTAGAGTATGGAAATCACTGAATTTAAAAATATCACTGTGGGCATGAGCTACAACGAAAAAGAATGATTTATTTTCTCAGATTGTCGGGAAGTAAGATCGAGACACTTTTAGCATCTTAAAATGGTGCTCAGTTAAAAAGAAAATGCTAAGAACGATAAATTTTCATTTGATAGAAAAATTTTGTGATACAAAAATAATAAATAGAATGTTATGCACTTCGGTGAAATAAATCAAATATATTTCATGTAATTTTATCTCCGAGTGAAACTAATGTCCTAGTTCGCTCTCGTTTTTTTCTATTTACCATTCATATTAAACATACTAATCAATGTCTTAGTAAAAAGCTGATGTCATATAATGCATTACTTACATTTTCTTTACTAGGAGGGATTATTGTCATAAAAATCTCATATATTCCCCAGAAATCTCTCTCTCTTTCTCTCTCTCTCTCTCTTTCTCTCTCTCTCTCTCTCTCTCTCTCTCTCTCTCTCTCTCTCTCTCTCTCTGTGTATCTGTCTGTCTCTCTTTTTGTCTCTCTCTTTGTCTGTCTCTCTCTGTCTTTCTGTCTCCCTCTCTCTGTTTCTCTCTCACTCTCTCAATACAAACAATCGCACTACGATGACCTATTACTTACTTTAAAAGCAAATTCAAAGTCTTTGTATCGATCACCGAAAACGAACATAACACCAGCCACAACATAATTCAAGAAAACTTCAACTTGTTTTCCTAGAAAGGAAAAGGTGGCCTTTCCAGAAGAAGTCCTTAATACAAATAGTCCTAACGAGAACTGAAGAGTCAGACCCCAAATTACAGGCCTCCAATTTATCTGTAAAGAAACTGCATTAATTTAGTCGTTGAAGTGGGTATAGCACAGCTCTGTCGAGATACCCGGATGTTGGGGTTCCTTCAGTTCAGTTCTGTTGTTATGGCTTATAACCCCGAATGTTCGAATTTCTACAGAGCTGTGAATGCAATAAATCAAAATTATATTCCTACTAACCAGACTTCTCTCAACGATTCAATATAAAAAATCTGATACCAAAGTATAAATCAATAGAATGTCCAGGACATAGATACAAATCCGGTAAAAATTGACAAACACGAACCTCTGGAAACCAAGAGGTGGGGTCAGGTGCCATGAAGGGGTAAGCATTCCCTATCGACCAGTCACACCCGCCGTGAGTCCACAGTCAAATCCAATGAAATACAGGAGGAGTGTATCCTCGTCACAGTTGGTACAGACGTCTCAACAACCGTCAACGAAAAGGCAACTCAACATTTCACCCAGCGAAACAGAGTAATCACAAACAAGACTATTAAACGCGGGTTTCGATATCCCTGTGTCAATAATTTGTCAGTGTGTAGTTTACCCCTGTATATGAAATTTTTATATGTTGTACACGCCCTGGTATATCGGATAATTTGTGAAATATAAACTCCATATGCAGGTGACTGAGGAATATTACTACTTAAATGTGGAAAATTTACGATGGGAAAGCCGAAATTGTCGCGTTTGTCGTATAGCTTAGTTGCTAATTTCCCGTCTATATTAAGTAAAATGTTTAAATATGAAGCGTGTGCTTGATTCTGTTGTATCTTAATTTCTAGTTCGCTGGGATATATCGCATTGACATATGTATGAAAATTGTCATTATTAATTGACAAAACGTCGTTGATATATCTTAATGTCAAATTAAAGGACACCGCTAACTTTTTCTTCTTTTGATTCAGCAGTTTCTGAATGAAGTCTGCTTCGTATGAATAAAGGAACAGATCGGCCAATAAAGGGGCACAATTGGTCCCATAGGAATGCACGACAGTTTGTTGAAAGACCACGTCTCCGAACATTACAAATATATTGTCTATTAGAAATTCCAGCATGCTTTTATATCAACTTCAGTGTATTTATGTGTAGTCAATCACTAGATATTTAAATTTTCGGGTACCACCTTTAGTGAAAAAACAGTTGTCTATGATGCTAAAAAGTCTTTCTTTTAATTTTTATGTGAAATAGTTGTGTAAAGAGTAGAAAAGTCATATGTTTTGATACTATTAATTCGAGAAAAATTGTGTGCCTTCAAATTTTCCAAAAGCTGTTTGGAATTTTTTAGTATCCACATCTGATTTACACTTCTGGAATAAGCAACTGTACAGTATTGTTGAAGTTTCTCCTACATATTTATTTTTAACCATAAACTACTAACCTTACTAATACTATATAACCTTTTTTATTAACGCCTTTACTTTATAAACCCACCTTATTACCTTTTTTTTTATTTTTTTACAGTAATAATTTTACAACAACTAAATCCGCTTGATTTTTTACACTGTACTTTTTAAACCTTTTTAATGTTACCCTAACAAATAACTTTTTTTTTTACACCACATACTTTACCCGTTTATTTTTTTTTATTTTTACTATTTTAATATATACCCCCTTTTATTATACCACCTTTAACAACAACACCCCTAAAAATTTTTTACATTAACCAACAGTACTTTATTTACCATTTATTTAGTTTACTTTCATACCTATAACCACTACTTTTACCTACACTTTTACACTTTTTTTTTATTAAATACATTATTAAATATTTTATAACTATTAACTTTTTTACCCCAACTTACACCAACAAATTATTACAATATACCCCCTTACGTTACCACCCACCCCACTACTTTTTTATATTACCCTATACCATACATTAACAATATACCAACCCACGACTTACACTACCTTTTACCACATTACCTTTTACCCCATTTTAATTAAACCATTTATTTTTTACACCATACTTAAGCCCATTTTACATTTTATTTGAAATACCCATTTACTTTAATTAAAAGCAACCTATATTTTTATACTATTACCCCTGTATATGATATTATTATATATGTTTGTACAACGCTCCTGGTATATCGGAATAATTTGTGAAATATGAAACTCCATATGCAGTGACCTGAGGAATATTACGTACTAAATGTGAAAATTTACGATGGGAACGCCGAAATTAGTCGCATTTGGTCGTATAGCTTAGTTGCTAAATTTCCCCGTCTATATAAAGTAAAGAATGTTTAAATAATGAAGCGTGTGCTGTGTTCATGGTTGAATCTTAATTTCTAGTTTCGCTGGATCTATCGCAATTGAACATATGATGAAAATATGTCATTATTAATTGACAAAACGTCGTTGATATATCTAATGTCAAATTAAAGACACCGCTAACTATTTTCTTCTTTTGATTCAGCAGTGTTCTGAATGAATTCTGCCTCGTATGAATGAAAAGGACCAGATACGCCACTCAAGGGGTCACAGTTGGTCCCTAGGGAATGCACGACAGTTTGGTTGAAAGACCACGTCTCCGAACAAACAAATATAATTGTCCTATTAGAAATTCCAGCTTGGCTTTTTATTCAACTTCATGTATTTATGTGTAGTCCCATCACTAGATATTTAAAGTTTTCGGGTACCACCTCTAGTGAAAAACAGTTGTCTATGATGCTAAAAAGTCTTTCTTTTAATTTTTATGTGAAATAGTGTGTAGAGAGTAGAAAGTCATATGTTTGATACTATTAAATCGGAGAAAAATTGTTGGCCTTCTAATTTTCCAAAAGCTGTTTGGATTTATTTAGTATCACAAACTTGATTTAAACACTTCAGGAATATGCAAACTGAACAGTATTGTTGAAGTTTCTCCTTAACGGCTTTCAATATCTTCGTAAGAAGTAAAGATAAAGCTTTGGTAAAACATTTGCTGGATCCTGCTATGTATCTTTGCTTATACGGGATTTTATGAAGTTTAGGTATCCGATATTAATTGAATTCATCGTTTTTACTTTCGGCTAAAAAAATGGTATCAAATACCCCATACTCAAAAGATTGGTATCAATGTAAAAAAAAAAAAAAATAAAAAACGATTGCAGAGGTAAACATCCTGGTATCTAGACAGAGCTGTGATATGCCATATTTGTAGTCATTTGTATAATTTCATTTAAGAATACCGATAAATGAGATATTATATTACCTGGAAATAAGGATATGAGTAATGTACTATAAAGAAACATGATGTTTGAAAAAGAAAACACTTTGTCCCAAGGGGTTAGAAAATTTAATGATTTCAAAACTCTGACAAATATTGCTGTATATCTGTTATATTAATCAAATTATTCTTCCTAAATATTATTGATATAAAGGTTCATACAAACATTAGAAGTTATGCAAAGTATTAAGTTATTTGACGAAGTCTCAATGTTGAAACAGACGGGCCAAAAAACTTGGCCCGATCTTCGATCTCATGTAATACTATTAAGATTTTAATAAAGTAAATACATGTATTTCGATATGGTCAGTTGTATCATGAAGATTTGTTCTAGAAGAAGTAGTACAAGTCATTTGATCACTTTTCCGCAGGCAGGTTGCAACGGTTCTCTGTCCTTCGGATTAGACAGTAAAAACCAAGGCCCCGTGTCAAGGACAGGCCTGGCACTCACTGCATAGGATAACGTCCTTAGAATAGATAAGAATTTCTGAAGTCTATGTCAGTGTTAATGCCGCCGCGATATGACTGAAATATTGTTGAAAGTGTCGATAAAAAGCAATGAACAAAGAAACAAACCGCCCATTTAAGATATTTAATTTATATTGGTATGTTATCTGTTACTAGTGAAATGTCTTCACATGTGGTATTTGTCAATGGAGTGACACGGAATTTCATAGAATTAAAAAAACATTAATTGTATTTAGTATTCACAGTCAAGACACACGTGATTGAAAAGTGAACTCCGTATAAGACGGTTTGAGAGGTCCTTTTTATATAATATATTTTTATATAATTTTATAATTATATAGAACCTATGCAGCAACAATGTTAATTATATTGTTGATGTAGTTTCGAACGATTCATCCGGTCCGGTAATTATCCAGAAAACATATTTTACATGAAAATAAGATAATCTGTTAAAGAGAACCCCAAAGATTTGCTCAAAAGACTCGTAAACTCTTGGTTAAGCGTATACCTTTTTTACCGCAAATGTTTTGCCCAACTTGCCGGAAAATAGATACAATACGATATTTCGAACAGTTCGATAATTTGTGACACTTACCTGACGTCTGTTATATGATATTATCCAGGAAATAAGTAACAGCACCACGATTCCAGCAACAGATATGAGGTTTTCCGGATTATCTATGTTACTAGCTATTACGTAGGTAAGTATGGCTAAGATGGCGATAATGTGAAGAAATCTGTGCAGAAGAAATAGCAATAGATTAAAAGTGAACAACGCATCATCACTACTCAGAAAATATTTGATAGTGTGTAGTTCTTACTTTATTCAAGGTATAAATATGTATTCGAAACTCAAGTCCATGTGAATACGACAAATTTGATATAACAACTGACTCAACATGAAGAACAATTGCAAATGCCAAAGGGAGTGGGACCAGGTGTTCGGAAGGAGTCAGCGTCCTTTGTTAGCATGCTACACCCGTTGGGAATGAGACATGGAAACCTCTCGAGAAAAGAGTACAAATATTTTGGAATTATTCAAGTGAATTACTTGTAACATTATATAGGTATAGCAAAGATAAACAAATCAAATAGAAAAGTTCTATAACACTCGACTGGATACCTGCCTAAACAACACCCCCTCTGATGAGGGGGTTTTGGAATTTCTTTTGTACCCTTTGTATAAAACTTCTACATACTTAATTTGAAAATAATTGATCAGCGGACTTTGATAAGCTCAAAACATTTAATTGATTAAACACGAAGCACATTGCCCTGCTGCATAACGCATGACAACAAACGACTTCACAGAAGGTCAACTGAATTGCCCACTTTAACAACTAACACTGTGTACATTATTCATTATATGTTGCATAATATAAATAAGTAATACTATCTCACTGAAGAAATAAATAATGAATTCCATTTTTGTTAAAGTTTTAACCTTTAAAACTATGAAAATATGAAACATACGTCAACAGAATCCGCTTTCTCTTCTTTGAAACTCGATTTACGAAGCAACTGTTTACGATTCTAGAAATAGTTTTACTATAACGACGCTGTGTAATACTGACAATGATACAGATACACGCGAAGCATGTGATACACAAAACTGGTAATGATTTCCAAAAATTTAAAGTCAAAGCAAATCCAAAATAGACAAAATATCCTATAATCGATGCGGCAGTGGCGATTAATCGAATTGCTTTGTAACATTTCCTTTCAAAACCATATGCTAAACAGCCATTAGGGTCCGAAATATCTGAAAAAGATAAAATATTCTAAATAAATATTTGCTTCAGTATTTTAAGTAGTTCATACTTATAGATTGTATAAAATATGTCATATCATTAATATAACGGTCTGTAGGATTTGTTATATCCTTTGTATTACAATGTATGGAATATTTCATATCATTTATTTACAATGTATGAAATATGTCATATCATTTGTTTTACAATATGGAATATGTCATATCATTTGTTTGACGGTGTGTGGAATATGTCATATCTTTTGTTTGACGGTGTGTGGAATATGTCATATCATTTGTTTGACAGTATGTGGTATATGTCATATCATTTGTTTGACAGTGTTTGGAATATGTCAGACAATCTGTTTAATAATGAATGGAAAATATGTCATACAATTTGTTTAACAGTGTAAGGGATATGTCATATCATTTGTTTGACAGTGTGTGGAATATGTCATATCATTTGTTTGACATTGTATAGAATATGTCAAAGAATCTGTTTAATAGTGAATGGAAAATATGTCATACCAGTTTGTTTACCAGTGTAAGGAATATGTCATATCATTTATTTAACAGAGAGTATAGGACATGTCATATCATTTGTTTAACAATGTATGGAATATGTCATATCATTTCTTTAACAGTGAACAGAGTATGTAATATCATTTGTATAAAAGTTTATGAAATATGCCATATCATTTGTTTAACAAAGTGTGGAATATGTCATATCATTTTTAAAAGTGTATGGATCACGTCATACAATATTTTTAACAGTGTATGGAATATATCATATCATTTGTTTAACAGTGTGTGGAATATGTCATTCCAGTTTTAAACAGTGTATGGAATATGTCATATCATTTGTTAAACAGTGTATGAATATGTCATATAATTTTTTAACAGTGTATGGAATATGTCATATCATTTATTTAACAATGTATAGAATATGGCAGATCATTTCTTTGAGAGTGTATGAAATATATATCATTTGTTCAACAGTGTATGGAATATATTATATCAGTTTATGGAATATGTCATATCATTTGTTTGACAGTGTGTGGAATATTTCATATCATTTGTTTAACAGTGTATGGAGTATGACATATCATTCTCTAACAGTGTATGATGCATGTCACATCATTTGTTTAACAGTACATGGAATATGCCATATCATTTGTTTAACAGTGTATGCAAAATGCCATATTATTTGTTTAACAGTGTATGAGATATGTCATATCATTTGTTTCTGCAAAAAGCTAAGATATTCATCCTTTTAAACTGGTCACTCTTAAACAGTTTGGATATATACTTTTAGATTTATCATTTAGCCTTGTATTACACCACTTTCTCTTCAGAAAAAAACATAAGTTTAAAATTGGAGCTCAACTGATGAAGTCTAATTTACAGAAACGATCGTCTTGAGCATTTATAACCACTAGGTCGTTACCACTGCTGGTGTACCATTTGAGTCCCCGAGGATCATCACTGATTTAACAGTGTATGAAATATGTCATCATTCAACAGTGCATGGCATGTGTCATTATTCATCTTACTGTACATGGAATATATGATTATTCATTTAACAGTGTATGGGATGTGTCGTCTTTCATTTAACAGTGTGTGGGATTTGCATCATTCATTTAACAGTGTATGGAATATGTTATTTTTCAATTAACAGTGTATGGAATATGCTAATATTCATTGAACAGTGTATGGAATATGTCATCATTCATTCAATAGGGCATGAAATCTGTCATTATTCTTTGAACAGTGTATGGATTATGTCATCATTCAATCAATAGTGCATGGGATGTGTCATCATTCATTGAACAGTGTATGGAATATGTCACCATTCATTGAACAGTGTATGGAATATGTCATCATTCATTGAACAGTGTGTGTCATGTATCATTCATTTAGCAGTGTATGGAATATGTTATTTTTCAATTAACAGTGTATGGAATATGTCATCATTCAATCAATAGTGCATGGGATGTGTCATCATTCATTGAACAGTGTATGGAATATGTCACCATTCATTGAACAGTGTATGGAATATGTCATCATTCATTGAACAGTGTGTGTCATGTATCATTCATTTAGCAGTGTATGGAATATGTCATCATTCATTGAACAGTGTATGATATATGTCATCATTCATTGAACAGTGTATGGAATATGTCATCATTCATTTAGCAGTGTTTGAATATGTCATCATTCACTTTACAGTGTGTGTCATGTTATCATTCATTTAACAGTGTATAGAATATGGACTGTACTGACAATATAATAAGATATTGCTGGATTTACAGCATATTACATACAAACTAGACTTACGCAATGTAAATTTACTTACTCTCTTCATCCACTATATGCACGTGACTGGACATTGCTTCGTTTTCAGGATTTGCCATTAATGTGTCTTAAATCCGATGTTTATGTTGAAATACACGAGGCAGGAGCAATAAAAGCACTTTTTGTGTTTTTACGTACATACATAGACAAGAGTCCAAATACTTCAAATGGACACAGATTTGCCAGGTTAATCAACTGTGAGAAACTATTTGCATTCCGAAATACTTCTGTTTCGAGGGACATATAAACAATGCAGTGATAATTCATACTATACGCTTGTTGATAAATCCTACAATACACTTGTTGATAATTCATACTTTAGGCTTGTTGACCGGGCAAAACACAGAAACGTACAGTTATTGCGTGGTTAAGAGAGAAATATTATCACCTATAGTAAAATCTATAGAACCTGTCAGTGGTTGAAGTCTTGTGAACCCGTTCTTGAACTGGACGAGTTTGATTTTAGTTAATAAATCATAACATCAAAATTACTCGGACAACAGTTATCGTTCCTACTTGTAACTCTACATCAGAAAGTATCCCGTGAGGAATAAAACATATTTCCCGTGCAGTTTGTCGTAACCGAAACAAAAGAGTGGAATTATCCGTATGGCAATCAAAAGGTTACTCCGCCCCGCCAAGTTATGTGAATAGGACAACATATACAAGCAAGGAATATAGCCTGTGTTACGGGTAACACATGAGATAAAGGAATACATAATACAGCTAAATATTACTCTATAATTCTTTAAATCAAGAGGATATAAAAAAATTCAAATCAGAAACCGTGAATGAGGGGAAAGCCCTGCTTATTTGAATGCAGGTGTATGTTTTGTTTTCAAGGTGAATAGAACAATGACTATGGATATATCTGAATGTCAAATATTTTACAGTGGTTACTCTTAGATAGCTTTAGGACTACATTCATGTTATTTTCTGGCCTTGTATTGTACTGCCATTTGTTTAGGGACTCTTCATCTATTTTAGACTCGAGCTACACTAATGAAGTCTTATTGACAAAAACGTTAATTTGGAGCATTTGTTTTGACTTTATTTTGTAAAACTATAACTTTGGCATTATGTCTATGATATCGTTAGGTTTGCGACTATGAATTTCTGTTCATCCATCAATGTGACGATAATCAACAGAAATGGATAGATATATTGATACCCTGAATTGTTTTGCTCCCATTTAATTTTCGTTATTTTCGTCCTTACATAAGAAGGCGAATTTAAAATGAAGGCTAAATGTTCAATTTAAATCATGGAGTAGGGATATACAAACCATGATATTGTGGTGATTTAGAGCGAATTTAAGACAGGTTCATTATGTTCTCTTTCGTTAAAGGGCGTAAATAATCAGGTGCGGAAATATCCAGGTATACCATAGACCTATATATTTTCCAGAAATGCATCTTAGATAGATCTTTTCAGCAGCCTGTATGCTTTGTTGCACCATATCTGTGGATTGATCTAGTTTACACATGGCCTTTATCATTGCAAACTTTAGTTCTGTACATTAAGACAAACCGGACTTATTCAGAAAATCGTAACATGTTTTCATACATATTAAGACGAAGCAATATCTATCGAATTCAAATGCACCAAAATTACTGATCAAAACGAGGACATGATCCTTGGAAAATCCACGAAGAAAGGATTTAAAACTCAACCTTTGTATTAAGAGCTGTTGCAAAGTAATGGAACTCTTCACAAAAATGCGCTAACTATTGTTGCAAATGCATTATCTACATAACCCACACTATAGTCCAGATATAAGCTTGGCACAATGTATGTAAGTCTGAAGATGTCCTATACTTGACCTACTTAGCCAATCATAGCATGTCCAGGATATAGATACAAATGTGGTAAAAATTTGACATGCAAGGACCTCTGGAAATCAAGAGGTGGGATCAGGTGCCATAAAGGAGTAAACATCCCCTGTCGACCGGTTACACCCGCCGAGACTCCACCGTGAAAGTCAAAATACATGAGGAACGAATCCTCGCCGCAATTGGTACAGACGTCTCAACAACAGCTATCGAACAGGTAACTCAACATTTCACTTAGTGAAACAGAGTAATAAGTAACAAGTATAATGCTAATATTTAAGTAATTTTAAACTTCTATGGAGCCGTGTCTATGGCCCACCTTTTCAATATTTGAGTATTGATGAAGTTGCAGAATATTACTTTACTTAAGTTCATCCTGAAATCTAATTGGCTGAGCAGGTCAAGTTAAGAACCTGAACATAAGTACATGTATACAGATAAGCATAGTTTGTGTTAAAGTAAATTGTGACTTTCCTGAATAATAACAGTAAAATACATCGCTTCCGTGATGCACTAGATGACACGTTACTTTTGTCTGCCATCCGAATTAATACAGTCAAAATAATAAAAATATGATAATGCTTAATAGAACATGTTAAGGTCTAGTGTTCTAAATTCGTCAGGGTCATAATTTCGACGGCGTTCTTCATTTGTTTAATTTATTCCTGCAACATCATGTACGTAAATATAAGCAAGTGTAAAACTAAACATTTGCTTCCTCTTGACATATTATCTTTGATAAGAAGAAAGTGAATAATTATATACTTTTTTCTATAGCATTCTTCAAAAACGTATATTCCGTTTCTCCTTATTGGGCAAAACTTTAATAACACGCTAAATGGATCAAATCACTCTCTACGAACCCGAAACTCTATAGTCTGTCAAACATGAACAGTATGCAATGTTTTGTTTGGTCTATATTCTGTTCACAACATTAAATCACGTAATCGTCGAAATTAGGACCCATAAATGACGGCGGCCAACTATCACTGAGTAGAATTTGTTAAATGAATGGCAAAAATAAGAATTTCTTCCAGAATAAACTGATAATACGAATGGATGCTGCAACTAATACTGATTTTACTAAACCGATAAATTTTCACAGACATTGCTTGATGAACATTTAGAAGCGATGGGAAAGTTTTGCCCGTCGAAATATCCACTCTCATGGATACATTGATTACTGTTCTTAGATTAATAGGTGAATTCAAACTACGCGTTTTGTTGGGTACATGTATTTGCAGTAGTATTCCTAATAATTATTGAGAATCACATTTTGTCGCTTTATTTTTGCCAGAAAAAAAAAACATACAAAAATAGTCATCCAATTGAGTATGAGTGTTATCGGAGAAGGATAACTCTTCTACACTTTAGTTTAAAAATAAATTAGCAAGAGTTATTTCCCCAACGGTAGCAGACGACATGTTTTGAGGAGTCATAAAGCATAACAACGGAGAAAAGAAATCTCATTTTAAAGACATTGAGAGTGATAAATGCAATGCCAACTTCAGATGACAATGACATTCCTCTGTCTACATCATAAAGATGGGTCTCCGCGGCCGAGTGGCAAGAGCTTCATTTGAAAATGAAATGTCTCGCATCTGGTCAGCGCAGGTTCGTGCTCCACTCGAGTCTAAGCTGATTTGTTTGTTAAGATGTTTGTCAGTTAACTTGCAGTAGAACGGTGGTCTCTTCTCGGGTACATTTTAACCGGGTTCTCTCCTCCACCAATGAAAACTGGCCGCCATCAGAAAGTTAAAAAATTGGAAAGTGTGGTGTAAAACAATAAAAACAAAATAAAACAAAGCAACATAAAGAGTAGATTGGAATTATGAGAGAGGGGAGATCAAAGCACACTAGCTGAAGACTAACATTACACAGCTCATTTAACCCACGGAACCAGGGGCAATTTGTTTACATGGGAATTTAAAAGTTTGAAAAAAAATCGGGGTAGCCCAGATGTATGAAATGAAACTGAATTGGTGAAAACAGTTGGAAAGATGCAAATCCAGTGGTGGGATAAGGTGCCATGGAAATGTACACCTGTCGACTAGTCATAGCGGTTACTAATTAATTGTCGAACATTGACAATATAACAAATCATTCCGTTTGCTGTGTAGCTTGGTTGTTCATTTCCGTTGTGTGTCTATAGGGATAGCATACTGGGTTACTTAGGTTGTTATTTTGTAATTACCTCTTATGTATTGTTGAATCTCATATGCATTAGGGCGCTCTTTATTGCCGATTAAATGATGGTTCTCATACACATGAACCACCAGACTAGATAAATTATACATCTGTCAATAGTTAAATTCATACTCCAGTCAAGAAATTGGTAAACTATTATAATCTGTCTACATCGTGATTTTACAGGAGACAATAAGTGAACTGAAAAACATATACACATTGTGGGGGTATATATAAACGTGCAAGGTGTAGCATCTCCTTAAAAACAGTCATAACCAGAGATTTTGCCTGCACAATTTACTATATATATAATAATGTATGAAAAAACATCATCGTTCAGACTAATATTTTACAAAAAATGATAGGTCGACCTATGGTTTCCCACATCCTACATATTATTCGCCTCAATTATCTAGTACTGCCAGAGGACCCCGAGTAGTATTTTGATAATTGTGACCTTTGCTGTGATGTATAGCTGTGACAAATACACATAGACACATACACAAGCTACAGGATACTGATATCGGTAGGTGCTGTATATAGATAAAACACAATGGCGCTACAGGAAATACAGGAAAAGTTTGTCGGAAAATGGAAACTGGACAGAAGCGAGAACTTTGAAGACTTTCTGCGAGAAGTTGGTAAGTTTGATATATATATAACATAATATAATTATTTGTCACCAACGGTACTGCTCGTATTACCGTCACTGATAGCGTGTAGTCTTATCCACACATTACGAAGCGTATATAATGTGATATATATAAGTGTAAGAAGAAACCGACAACCGAGCTATCAATCAAATACGATATAACAAAGATAAACTGTGTAATTGTGTCAAATTCGCATTATAGATATATTAGTCCATACGTTTTGATATCAATTCAAGCAGATACGACTTAGAAATTATCGATATATAATAATAAATCGAAGGAAAATGATGAAACTGTAGAAATAAATCAAAATATAAAAAGACATGAATTTCCTTTCATATTTGTACGGTTAAAAGTGTTCATGTTGCTACTATGATTAATGTGGGGGGTAAATGTTGCTGTAAATCAAATGAATTCATCTCCATGGATACTATGTCATCAGAAAAGTATATAGGAGTTATTAATTGTGTCTGTTAACACATTGTCAGTTGCAAGATCCACATCTCAATGTGAATTTATGTATTTGGTAATTACTTTTGGCATTTTTCTGGAAGAATTCACATAAAAAGAAGTATAGCTTGTTTTTACAGTTTCTATATTGTTAAATTTTTAAATTGTGTGCTCGTTTATATAACACATAATAAATAGAATCACACGCAGCTTTAATACTACACATGTATGATTAATGTGGGGGGTAAATGTTGCTGTAAATCAAATGAATTCATCTCCATGGATACTATGTCATCAGAAAAGTATATAGGAGTTATTAATTGTGTCTGTTAACACATTGTCAGTTGCAAGATCCACATCTCAATTCCCGGTGAATTTATGTATTTGGTAATTACTTTTGGCATTTTTCTGGAAGAATTCACATAAAAAGAAGTTATAGCTTGTTTACACCCCTTGTTTCTATATTGTTAAATTTTTAAATGATGTATTGGATATGCTCGTTTATATAAATGATGAAACACATAATAAATAGAATCACACGCAGCTTTAATACTACACATGTATGAGATAGTATAGATCGTGTATACGTTTTCAACACACACACACATACACACACGCACGCACGCGCGTATTGGAGTAATACGATTATATCAGAATCAAGTTTTTAGTTTCATGACTTCTATCGTACGTCGTGTGATGAGTGCGGTTGTACTTGAGGTACGTTTAGATATTACCATATCTAAAACAGGAGATGATTATTTTATCATATAATTTTACGAGTGCTATGAAATCTGTATTTTATCGAATACGGGTGTAAGAGATAATTTCTCTCTGTACGAAAGGCATTTAAAAACTTTCGTAAATTTCCGCAACACGTTGTAAGTGCATGAGTATTGCACATCATATGTTCGGTACTTATGTCATCCGGTTGTCTATATACATATTAAAGTAGTCTGATATTAATTAATGTTAATGTGTGACAGAAAATGAAATTGAAAAAATATACTACCACAAGTTTAATCGTACACGAATCTTGACACATTCCTGTTACCATTTATATAGAAATATACAAACCGAGTACCAAGTGACTGATTATTCCAGTCAAATTTTATTAGTTGTTGATAAAAACTGAAATATATAAATTTATGATGAGTCAGTACTGCCGAGAATTGATTAAAGTTGTTCTGATAAAATTGCGTCATTGTATCTGTTTTTATCACCAATGATACATATTTACTTAAAATATGTGATAAGAATTTTACCCGTAGTGATTACGCGTTTATGTATACACCAAAATGTAATAGCTTAGATTGCCATTTTTTATACATCTAAATATTTGATTTTGAAAACACATACAGGGGCATTAGCTGTGTTTACCTAAAAGTATTTTGTTTCTACTTTTAATACTTGTACTTGAATGATAATAAATGAGAGCTATACACAGCCATACAAATCTAATATTCCTATATATTTTGTGAAAATAAGGTCCAGTCCAGTGTGGTATTCATATATCAAAAGAAAGGTTGAGTTAATCAATTAAAATTGCAAATCAATTGCAATTGAAAAAGTGCCAAACTAGGTTTCTCAATCTATTTACACAAAATATATAGACATTTAAGAATTGTTATGACTGTGCGTATTTCCTTTTTATTTTTATATCAATCTAAGTAGTTAAAAGGGGATAAAAAAACAGCTAATGCCCCTTTAATCACTCCCAATATTTTAATTTTTAGAATATTTTACACATTAAAATATCTTATTATTATCCAATTTTATACATCTTAATATTTTACACATTGACATATTTTATTGTTAGACTATTTTGTACGTTCAAATACTGGTATTTGATTATTTGACTATTTTATACATTGGATCATTTCATTATTTGACTATTTTATACATTGGATCATTTCATTATTTGACTATTTTATACATTGGATCATTTCATTATTTGACTATTTTATACATTGGATCATTTCATTATTTGACTATTTTATACATTGGATCATTTCATTATTTGACTATTTTATACATTGGATCATTTCATTATTTGACTATTTTATACATTGGATCATTTCATTATTTGACTATTTTATACATTGGATCATTTCATTATTTGACTATTCAATACATTACATTATACATCAGTTTTTGTTTATTATGACAGCGATCCTACGAGAAGAAACCACAAAGTGTAAAACTAATTCCAATTGCTATAATATTATCTGCTAGGAATAAGTTTGAGGTCATTCATGATACAAATTTGGAATTTTTCTTAGAAAAAGAAAATCAGAAATTTTCTGCTTTGTATCCAACAACACTGGGAACCTCCATGGTCGATTGCGCTTAAAACCATGAAGTCTCTCACCTCTAGTCAGTGTGAGTTCAAGCTCCGCTGAAGTCCAAACTGATTTTATGAGAAAGTTTGCCAATTTGCTTCCAGAAGATCGCTGTTCTCTTCTCGTTTACATTGGAACCGGATTCTCTCTTCCGTCATCAGAAGTTCTCAGCCATCAAACATTAACTGATGTTTAGTGTGGCGTTGAGCTTAATTTAAACAAAATACAATAAACATAAAACAAAAGTTTAAAGTTTTGCAGCAAATGCTCAAAACGCTCGTTCCTAACAAAAAGGCTTCATAAAATGAGCTCGAATTAAAAAGCGACGTAGAAACAGAAACTGGTGAAATACTAGGCCTACTAACAAATCTAAACATATTCCCAAATCCCTCTGAGAGTAACCACTTTGAAAAGAGGACTATCTTAGATTTTTAAGAATTTTGCATTTTAACGATGCTTCCAAGACGTGGTCTTTCAACAAACTGTCGGCATTCCTATGGGAACCAATTGTGCTCCTTTATTGGCCGACCTGGTCATACGAAGCAGACTTCATTCAGAAACTGCTGAATCAAAAGAAGAAAAAGTTAGTGGTGTCCTTTAATTTGACATTTAGATATATCGACGACGTTTTGTCAATTAATAATGACCCATACATATGTCAATGCGATATATCCCAGCGAACTAGAAATTAAAGATACAACAGAATCAAGTACACACGCTTCATACTTAGACATTTTACTTAATATCAACACAGACGGGAAATTAGCAACCAAGCTATACGATAAATTTCGGCTTTCCCATCGTAAATTTTCCACATTTAAGTAGTAATATCCCTCACTCACCTGTAGTTTATATTTCACAAATGATCCGATATGCCAGGGCGTGCACAACAAATGAAGATTTCATATACAGAGGTAAACTACTCACTGAAAAATTATTGACACAGGGATATCGAAAACCGCGTTTAATGTCAACGTTCCGCAAATTTTATGGTCGGTATAATAAGCTTGTTTGCGACTACTCTTGTTTCACTAAGTGAAATGTTGAGTTGCCTTTTCGTTGGCAGTTGTTGAGACGTCTGTACCAATTGTGACGAGGATACACTCCTCACGTGTTTCATTGGACTTGACTGTGGACTCACGGCGGGTGTGACCGGTCGAAGGGGATGCTTACTCCTCCATGGCACCTGATCCCACCTCTTGGTTTCCAGAGGTCCGTGTTTGTCCATTTTTACCCGATTTGTATCTATGTCCTGGACATCCTATTGATTTATACTTTGGTATCTGAGATTTTTATATTCCAATATTAAATATCAATTTAGTATAAATTAATCAGCTGGTATCGATATACCGGCTACTGGATTTACATATACCCTCGGGGACTCAAGTGTTTCACCAGCAGTGGCAACGACACATCGATTGTAAATATTATCAACATAGTACCGTAGTTACAGATTTGCAAAAAAAAAAAAAAAAAAAAAAAAAAAAAAAAAAAAAAATATAAGAACAAGAAAAAAAACCCAAGCGCCCCCCCCCTAGAAAAAACAACAAAAACAATAACAACCCCCCCCCCCAAATGCTAAAGATGATCGTTACAACTATCAGTAAGACTTCATCGTTTGAGTCCAAATCAATCGATAATTCTGAAATATGTACAGAACTGTGTTTCTACATATTTTATTGTATTTGTTTTTATGTTCGTAAGAATCATTGACAAATAGATCATATTCATACAAGTTAATAACTTAGATTCATATTTAGTGGACATACGTTGGCTATTTCCCCGTAAATATGCATTATTGTTTTCAAGTGACTACTAGGTAATGTAAAAAAAAAGATATAGTCACAAGAAAGGTATTGTCCCATTCACATAAGATGGCGGCCCGGAGTAACCTTTTGATTATCATACGGAGGATACTACTCACTTTTCGGTGATGACAAGCTGCACGAGTAAAACGTTTTATTCTCACTGGATACTATTTATATATGGTGAAAAGTAGGAACGAATACTCTAGACAGTATAATTTTAATTTTATGCGTTGTTATTAAACTTTTTAACTCGTTCAGGTCAAGAAAGGGTTTATAAGACTCCGTCGTAATAAGGATTAAGCTATATGTATAATATTTATTTACATTTTCAGGTGTAAATGTTGTTTTTAGAAAACTGGCATCAAAAGCCAAACCAGAAATGGAAATCAGAATTACAGACGAAAAAAGAATTAAAATTACTATGAAAACGGGATTCTTCACACAAGTTGACGATTTTGAATTTGATGAGGAATTCCTGAAAGAGATGGACGGCAATGTTTTAAAAGTAAGTATAAAATTATATGTATCATTGCTGTTTGGTAAATATATGTATTTCTGAAATTTGCAATTACTTTAAAATACATGTAGTTGCTAGTAGCCTTCTGTTTATTCACAATTATGTATTGATATTTCCATCTTTTTATGATGATGTTTTTCTCTTTGTCTGAATTCTTTTTAGTTTTATTTTATTTCAAGCTACTCATTTCCAAATCGTTATGTTATTAAGTACATGCCGTAAGAGCTCCGTTGGGACCCCAACTCTAATGTGGGTGTTTTGTCTGCGTTAAGTAAAAGATAAAACTATATAAAAAAAGATATGATAAAGAAACATTTAACACCACTCACAGTGTAACATGTACAATGCTGTCGGCCTATTCTGCGTCCCTAAACTCTAATCGTTGTATCAATAAATTACGCTATTGAAGTCATCTTTCAGCAATCAGTTGATACATTGTATGATAAATCAACAATGAAATTATGATTTAAACCCTGATACCCACATGTTTCCTCAAGCTCATTTAAGTTGTTTAATTATGCGCGCTTCATCTATTATACATTAATATATTTGTTACCATGTGCATACATGATTTTAAAGACATCGTAAATGTACGTCATCATCAGAAATCTCGGATGGAAAGTGTATAGATTGTTTCAAGAAAGTGTTGTTTTTTTAAACTGACAAAATATGTAAACACCCGTTTTTCTCATAAAATTTTTACAAAATGGCGTCTTAAATCGAGTACTGTGAATTTTACAATGCTTGGTGGAAAATAAATATTCATTCATTTAAAATTAAAAAAAAAAAACCAAAAAACAAAACAAAACAAAGAAAAACATAATAAAGATAATTTTGGCTCGGTTCTAAAATATATTTTTATACTTTATAATGCTAAATACTATTTTGGGCGAACTTTAGCGCTTTTGGACGACTCGGGTAGTATCTGAAACCCCGCACAGTGGCAGGCGCTCTCTTAAATCACGTCCATTCTCTATAAATATTCACTGGTGTCCATCTAAATTTCACCGCAGTAAGGGAGAAATGCATGTTAGGTTAACTGGAACCAAATATATAATGTACATTACATAAAAGTCACGACTATTAGGCTTTACATATCGCTGGTATACACAGTAATTGAGCATAAAATAGAGCGCATAATTAAACGACGCACAGAATTAGACGACATCGCGGCACGCAATACAATGTTAGACGAATCGATCTGTATGTTTCATCATACTATTCTAAACGATATTACACCGTTTGTGGTGGTGTGTGGTAGAGTGTTCGACTTTGAAGTGGGTGGTCCCAGGTTCAAATCTCGGTACCGGGTCATACCAAAAACTGTAGGAAGGTAGTGACTAATCTATAGCCAAACACTCGACATACGAAGTGAAAGGTATGGGCATTCCGTGTGTATGTAGGCGTGGAATGTAAAATAATCCTCAATGCATCGGCGTCAGTCCATATCACGGGTAAAAATTTGCGGTCCTTCAACTAAGGATGATGAGATCTCCATATAAATGGAAAATTCTAGATGTGTAAAAATAGTTGAATAAATATATAAAGAAAGAAAAACTTAAAATATATTTTACATAATTTTGAAAAAAAAACATATTGCAGTGGATAAAAAAGGAATATGACAATGTATTGAAATTCAAATTTTTCATTAAAGGCAGTAGCAACTTGGGAAGATGGTAAAATAAAAATGGTAAATACCCCTGTAGAAACCGGAAGTAAGATAAAACCCCAAACAACGTATAGGGAACGGATCGGAGATGAAATCCTTATTGTAAGTACCTAAGTTGAATAACAATTTAGTGCAGTCGAATGAAAAAAAAATAATTTGGTAGAGAGAGAGAGAGAGAGAGAGAGAGAGAGAGAGAGAGAGAGAGAGAGAGAGAGAGAGAGAGAGAGAGAGAGAGAGAGAGAGAGAGAGAGAGTACTATGCAGAAATATGAACGGAACCCTTTATTTTGTACAAAAGGACAAACGTTTTCTTATTTTCATTTTTAATGATTGACCAATCTTGCATACAGTTTAATTTCGCTTTGAAGCGTAACTTTTATTATATTTTGTAGATTGAGAGATAAAGCTGATTTTTACCAAATATATTTTCATAAAATCAAATTTACTAAATTTCTTCTTGAATTTTAGACAATACATGTTGGAGATGTAGTCTGTAAACGATATATGAAGAAGATCGGTGACTGATTATTTGTCGTAAGACTGCTTATTTATGTTTAAAGATTACTGAAAGAAGATTCAATGTGCAATAAATAATTGAATTTGCAATATTGAACTACTATACACATACATGTACGAGTTCATTCAGATATAAGAACACGGGACAGTCATTTACCATGGGAAGTTTTCAAGTATGAACATACCAGAGCAACTGGAGCAGGATATAGGAACAGCTGCGAATTATAGGAAGACAAGTACACTTTCCTACCAGTTATACAGATTACTGGATATTACTGGAATACTTTAAATATAGCGATGCACATTACTCATTTTAAGATAGTACAGTGAATAGGTGAATTTTTCACATAGTGTAATATTTGCGAAATAACGCGATGAGAATTGTTTAGCAAACTTGAGCAATGTGCAAACTGTTACATCTACTAAAAACGTGTTGTTATTTTCATAGCATTACTTATTTTACATGAATTAATCCAAAACAAACTGTTTTGCATTGAATGGATTGCAAAATTAATAGCCAGTGAAAATATCTGCAATTAAAGGGTCTTATTCACAACTCTTTCAAGTAAACAAATAGAACGAAGTACATGTAGATCAAATCACGTTTTATTAATTTTTGTTTATTATGCTACTAAACTATTTACAGATAATATATGTACACTCGAAACGAATCCATCAATAAATAATTAAAAAGATTCATTTTTTAGAAATTCCTCCTAAATAATTTTAGAGTATTACACATGCTGTGAATTGGTATTCGAACACGCAACTGCTGCTATTGCAAAAGAAACTTCAATCACCGAGTTAACCAGATTTAGTCTGACTAATATTTAGTTAAGTTGTTACCTGGTTGGCAAGCTAGCAGGTACTCGAGTTACAGGAAGTGTCGTCATTGTAAATAAATTGTATATCAACTGTATTTGGACTCCGTATTAATTTGACAACTAAGTTGCGGTGCCAGATACGTGAAGTTTGGGATGTAAGATACCGAGGACAACTACAGCACTGCACTACGTTGTAGTGCACACAGTCAAGGAAACAGTGTACAGTAAAACAATAGTGATTATATAAGCTATGTTTCACCTGATTCAGATTCTATGGGTATTTCTTAAAGCGATATAAGCTGATACAATGATTATTTTTGTCCTCCGACATATAGTCGAGAATATGATAAAATGTGTGTTCAAATACATTATCAAACACGTGAAACGTTGTAAAAGATCTTCTTTTCGAAGTTATTTGTATTATTAGAATTTACGTTTTCCCGTACCTTACAAAATCCAGCTGTGTTTCCGTTTGCAATGACCTTTCAGATAAACTCTTTCGCCATATCAAATGTACTTCGTAATTCGGTCAGGAGATCTCGGTCCTTTACGCTCTCGGACTATGTTAAAGTTGGCTGATTTTTATATTTACTTTTAAAATGTTATTTTTATTGAAAGTGCATGTATTATGTACAATATATGGTTTTTATCGCTATTTTAAATACCAGAATAAAAATCGGATGAATATATGAATAAATATATCAGGTCACTAAAAGAAAATTTTCCGATCTTGAAAATTACCCTAAATGCTGACATTGACAAAATCAAAACAATATAACTGTGAAAAGTATCTCATGTACCTCATGTTTTACAATCGTGCCGCCATGTCCAGTGGAGTTGGTTAGTTCATGATCATATATGTCAAGATTGATAAAGCCGAGAATGCAATGGGACGAGTTAAAAATGGGTCGAGATCACCCGATATACCCGGCACGTGGACAATTCAGAAACAAATGATTTGAAAGGACATAAAAGACCAACTTTGCCTGACTTAGGTATGAAATGATGATGTACGAAAATAAACGCAAAGGGTAATAATAATTGAATGTATATTAACTGCAAATAGCACGTGTTTATTGGACATTCATTAATCTTCGTAAAAAATTACCGAAAGTTAATTTGAATGCTCAGAGTAACGGTGGACAAAGAATAACTGATATTACGGATTACGTTTGGCAAGATTGTTGCAATTTTACACATGCATTTGGTAATATTTACATATTTACATATTTGCAATTCCCTTCATTGCAAGTATATAGAGCGATATATTGTATCTTCTGGTAATTGCAGTCGCATTACTTTTCAGCGTAAGAATACATGAACGAATCAATAAAGAAAAGAATATCACATGTTTATTTCTTATATATTTACTTTTAAAAACCATACATTAGGCCTACCACAAAACAAATAAAAATCACAGAAAGAAATCTGAAACACGAAACTACATCTGCAGCACATTGTACAGCCTACAGGCCCATATCGCGATATATC
This sequence comes from Atrina japonica, assembly GCA_030159075.1. Taxonomy (NCBI): domain Eukaryota; kingdom Metazoa; phylum Mollusca; class Bivalvia; order Pterioida; family Pinnidae; genus Atrina; species Atrina japonica. The sequence goes on from BROG01000096.1 coordinate 136,067, forward strand.
TAGGTCATGTTATGACTAGAACCACAGACCACCGTCTGGCACAGAAATGAAAGTTCGCTTCATAATTACAACAGAAAAAAAGGAGAGTAAGGCCTAGTGCAATTTTTTCAAGAATCTCTTGATAAAGAAGTCGATTTGTTTGCCTTCACTGGATATTCCTATCAGAAACAATTCGTCACCCACATCGTATGAAATAGGCCTACTTATCAGTCATCATGGTTCCCAGCTGCTTGGTAAAAAAAGTCAAATAAAATGGCTACTTTCAGTTGTCATGAATGAATATTAGATGTCTCACTTCTTGTAAGTCACACTCAAACGTTCTATAGTATATCCAGTTAATAATATATCAGAATTCAAACGCAAATTCGTTGTAAATACATTATACAGCATACTCATGGGCGCGGCCATTTGCATTTTCAATTTTCTTCTGACACATTTAACGTTCCGGTTACTACGCAGACGAATATTCTAAAATAACTTAAAATCAAATCTGACAATTATTCAAAATTTTCCATATCACTAGTTTCTTTCAAAATGATATGAAAAAAAGAAAATAAACCTTAATTCCATTTAGTACTTCCGGACAGAAAAGGGGACCTACTTCTCGTCTCACACAGTTGTTTAGCTGTTACGCCATATGAAAAAAAAAAACTCCTACCGCAAAGTCATTTGCATAGAATGAATTTCGTAACCAGTTGACTACAGATTAACAGAAAATGGAAATATATATAAATATAAGGATTGTTTTTCTTTTTTTTTTTACTACATCGAGTATAAATGCAATGGATTCAATGTGCATCACTTCGTGCTGAACAGAATTTTTTCCATAATCTATTGCATTTATACTCGATGGAGTCCAAAAAATGAAAAACAATCCTTAATTCTAACTACCAGATGGTCTCTTTGGAATAAATATAAGATAAAATATTACATAAAATGGGCATGTAAAAAATTTCACCTGCGACAGCTCATATCACTTTAAAGACGACCAATATTTTCAACCATTCTTTGTACAAATGGTTAGCGACCAACAGAAATCTGCACATCACATACATAAAATAATAAATGATTATAGATTGAATCGTAGTGTTAATTTAACGTATATGCATTATGTAACAACATTGCTTTCGTTTTTGTAAGCCCGACTCAGTACATTGATTGTATAGGTAAGACTTATGTTTATTACGATCTGCTAACAAATAGTTAGCAATGTGTACGGTGATAGCATTTAAATGACTAGATAAGTTTTGAAATCCATATTAAATGTAACCTCGCTATGGTGACAACATACCTAGAAATTGTCTGATTAATGACATAGTCTTGTAACTGATGTTAGGGGCTTAATTATTTTAAGAGACTGAATATTGACAAACTGCGAGGTGGTCTTCTACACAAAGTGGTGTTTAGGCGAGGTAGATTCTACGGCCTTCAGCAATCAGTACCTATAACCTCCGTTATCAGTGTGTAAATAATGCTTCAGACAGAAACTACGAGATAAGAAGTTACAAAAACATAAAACAATGTACCTGTACATATACTCTTACAATCCTTCATTTTCTATGTCAGACGTCGAATTCGAAATCTCTTGGGTAGTCGGAATTTTTTGTCATAGCCCAAGTGATTTTTATTTTTCAGAAGTTCAAAAGTTTCTGAAATCTCAAATGTTCAATAGATCTATAGTTTGTCAATATACAGAGTCTAATACATATACAAAATATATGATTATTTCAAAGGAAATGATTATTGTTGAGCAGCGGTAGGGAAGAGATGTGTCGGGGTTTGCTCACTTCCACGTATGAAAGTACACCCCCTGATCCGCCTAGTCTGTTATTAGTGAGAAGGCTGGAACCTGGGTCAAATGCATATCTATAACTTTTGGGGTACACCTGTTACATTTATAATTCATAGGTCTGAAAACAGTGGTTAAATAATGGTTATCAACACACATCACCATGAATAGTAAAATGACATAAACAAGAAGAGATGGGTTATTTTCCCTGCTTTCATTGTGACATTGACCTTCTTAAATAAAAACACAGTAACTCCATCATGTCCGATGTCGATAAAAAACCTTCGGAAGTCTTAGAAGAAATCAGAGAAAAATTCGTTGGGAAGTGGAAACTCGACCGAAGCGAGAAGTTCGAAGACTTTCTGGGAGAATGTGGTAAGATTATATCGACGAACTGGGGACAGTCTGTTGTGAAGTTTAGGCGGTGCAGACTCTTAAAACACACGTAAAATTTGCCCTGAATGTAACTACGTATAGAAATAGAATATGTTGACAGTATGTGTGTGCGATCATTCTATTATGCTATTGCCAGTAGAGTGATGGCACTGACATTACAAGTTTATATACATGGCTCCAAATGCTGAAAGTACAGTTCAAACGAGTTATCAGTGTTTTCACGCGACATTACTATCATGCGAGACAACTCCTACGTTCGGAGAACACATTTTATTTATTGAATAATTACCTCCGTTTAATGTTTTACCCCAATTTTAGTTGTCAATGTCTGCATTTCACAGATATAAACAGGTTTTAAATTACGTTTTTATAAAGATGAGGTATATGGTATTGTTTCGGATTGTTTTTATACATTCAGAGACACTAAATTAAGAAAATGACAAACTTTTCTAACTTTATTTATTAAAAGGGGCATTAGCTGTGTTTTTTATTTCCTTTTTTACCACGTAGATTGATATACAATAAAAAGAGACAAGGCGTAAAAACTCTTAAATTCCTAATTATATTTTGTGAAAATTGCTAGAGAAACCCAGGTTTTGCACTTTTTCAATTACAAGTGATTAACTCAACCTTACTATTTGCATATGACACTAGACCTGAGCTTGTTTTCACAAATTATATCGGAATAGAAGATTTTTATGCCTGTGTATAGCTCTTATCTATTGTTGTACATCAAGTGCAAGTAATAAAAGTAGAAAAAATTGAATATTTTTCTCATGGGCAGGCTAATGACCCTCTAAACATATTATCAATATTTATAACACATTACAGATACTACAACGGACACCAATGATAATTCTTTCATACAATGTTAACATAATTTACTTCATTATTATGAATGATCTGATTTGATGGTAAATAATATGTAAAAATATATAACAACATATTTCTAATTTTCTTACTAATTTATACAAGAAAGCCATTTTTCGTTGAATAAAAATTCATTAAATTAAGTTTAAGCATATTTAAATAAATCTTGGAAAGGGATTGGAAAAAAAAAATAACCAACAATATATAAATTCCACTCCCTAATAATTACAACTGTAATATGAACATAGGTTGGCAAGTATTTAATAACATATTGTGCCGGTCCCTGGTGCTTGAGAAGAATATTGTAGTTATATTTTGACAGTAATGATAATAATTTTTAGGGCTGGCACTGTTACAGTTTCCAGGTAATACAGTAATTTCTTTTACTCATACAAAAGACATGAGTACATTTTTTTCAACACACCGTCATAACAACCTTACATGAAAACAAATTAAATGTAAGAATAATTATAAAATCCTGGATTCCAATGTATAAATCTTAAGAATGTCCAGGATAAGTATACATATCTAGTGAGTACTGAACAAACACGGACCTCCGGAAACCCGGTCGGTATATAAATGTCCTTGTTTGCTATAACATTGTTTCATTGAGTGAAATGTTGAATCGTCTTTATCGATTATGCTCAATATTCGTTCCTCAAATATTTCATTTGAATTTGACTGTGGACTCAAGGCGGGTGTGACAGGTCGTCAGGAATTCTTACTCCTCCATGACACCTGATCCCACCTCTTGATTTTCAGAGGTTTGCTCATGACTAATTTTCTCTTTTGTTCAATATTTTAAGTTAAAATCGAGTTATAATAAAAATATATATATATATATGAATAGGTTCTCACGTAAATTAAATGTTGACAGTGTAATTTTAAACTGTGAAAGATCGTATTTCTAAAAGGGTTGTCATATTTTACAGGTGTCAACTTCTTTGTAAGAAAAATGGCAAACATGGCCAAGCCTATGTCCGAAATCAGTATCACAGAGGATGACAAGGTTAAGATGACCATGCAGACAGCAATGATGAACCAAGAAGATGTTATTAGTTTTGGACAAGAATTTGAAAAGGACATGAGAGGGACTAAAATGCGGGTAAAGTGTGTATACCGGGCTGAAAGTCTTGAAAGGGTTTTTAGCTCACCTATCCCGAAGGGCCAAGTGAGATATTGTTATAGCCAAAGGTCTGGCGTCCGTCGTCCGTCGTCTTCCGTCTGTTAACTTTTGCATTTAAACATCTTCTTCTCAAGAACCAGTGGGCCAATTTTAACCAAACTTGACATATAGCATCCCCATGTGAAGCCGCATAAAGTTTGCCAATGAAAAAGAGATAGGAACAATAGGGGCCCTAAAGGGACCAAAACTTGGTACGTCTTTAAAAATCTTCTTCTCATGAACCAATGATACATTTTGTATGCATGATTGGTAAGTCAATATCTACAAAGTTTGCGAAAAAAATTTAAATATGTCCATAAATGAGCCACTAGGGGCGCTTCAGTAACACATGGTACATTTGTGTTACAAATTGTTTAATAACTCAAAACTGATCGAGTTTTTGTATACAAAGATATATGAGAAAGTTGTTAGGAATTATCCGAGGATCATATTGACAAAATTTCAAGGTCATGGGGTTAAAGATGAAGGTCACAGGCACCTAAGTGAATAGAAAATATATAGTTTTTTGTAAAATTTTCAACATATTTGACTACTTCTCCAGAACCATCGGACCAATTTGAACCAAACTTGACAGGAAGTATAACCATGTAAAGCCGCAAAAAGTTTTCAGATGAAAAGGGGCTAAGACCAAACATGACTGCCATTGCTAAATATAGAATGAATGAGTCAGCAGATATTTTTGATTTAATACATGTATCTCCAAAATTTTAAAAGCTAGAGAAAAAAAAACGTTACCTTAGAATGAGCGGCTTGCAAAAATCTACAATTATTTCATTTTGGTGGAAATTATCGGGTCGACCCTTATGTGAGTTATTTCCTCTTTTTTGTGGATTTTTTATGTGTTTGGATGTTTTTTGACATTATCTTGAAAAGTATAGTAGGTAGACTAAAAGTGAAAGAAGCAAAAGTGTTCAGCTTGCAAAGATCTACAAAAAAGTCAAAGGGTGGAAATTGTCAGGTTGCCCCTTATGGGAGTTTTTTCCCCTTTTAAGCGGATTTTTCATGTTTTTGGATGTTTTTTGACACTTTCTTGAAAAGTATAATAGATAGAGAGAAAGTGAAAGTAGCAAAAATCTTTTCCCCCTTTAAATGAATTTTTCATGGTTTAACAGTTTTGTGCTATTGTCTTGAAAAGTATAATAGATAGAGAGAAAGAATGCAAAGATCTACAAAAAATGTAACAAGAATTAAATAGTCAGGTTAACCCTTGTGAGTGTGATCATTGTAAAAGTTAGTTCCCCTTTTAAATGGATTTCGCATGTTTTCTACTGTTGTTGCACATTATCTTGAAAGATCAATAAAAATATCGGCAATGCAAGTCTACCCTTATGCAAGTTAATTCTCCATTTCATTGAATTTTTCAAACTTTTGGTTTCTTTTCAGTATATTGTCAGTAAAATACATATTAAACCCCCCAATTAGCCCATTGTTTTTCATGTTTATTAGCCATTTTATCTTTTACACATGATTTTTTTTTAATGTTTTCTGCAATGTTGACCAATTTTACCGGATGAGCGACTTAAGGCCCCTTGGGACTATATTATAAAAATAACACTAAAGTTACAGACTTGCAAAAAAAAAAAAAAAACTAGAAAATGAAAAAAAAGAAAATAAAAAACGCTCATGACTAAGACGTCATCAGTTTAGCTCGAGTTTAAAATAGATCTAGACTCCCCAAATCAACTAAATTGTATCCCCAAATCAGTCTAAGAATAACCACTGTAAAAAGATCTTAATAGTTTAAAATCTATATAGTGTTTTCTATAAGAAATATTACTTTAGTCTAAAACAATTACCTGGTACCAAAATACCAGGTACTGGTGTTATGCATACCTTCGGGTACGGCCAGGTGTTATTGTTGGAGGAAAGAACCTGGTTACAAATGTACACGGCAAGAGATCACCGACGTTCCGCAAGTAAACTGGCAAACTTTCTCACAAAAATCAGCTTTGGCTTGTTTCTCTTTCCCGTGTGTGTGTGTGTGTGTGTGTGTGTGTGTGTTTTCACTGAGACTATAATACTACATTTTAAGACATACATGTACTTATATTTATAATTAACATAATTCCAGTGGGTATTTATTGTTTGTGTGGCAAGGGGCATCTCCCATTATAGTGTTGTGTTTAGTTGATAAATAATATATGCTCGTTTGAGCAGAGCGAATTAGAACACAATTAGCATTATTGCAATGGACATTTATTGTTTTTGTTTTATCTAGGGGATCCCCTCATATGAAGACGGAAAAATAAAAATAACGTTTACATCAAAAGACGAAAATTCCGACACAAAGACACAATACTCGACAAGGGAGATAATCGATGACGAACTAGTCTTGGTGAGTAGAGAATTGATAGTCTATTCGCGAACTATCGAAAGGAGAACAAATTGAAATAGGACGTTTTTCATAGAAATTCACAAACTATTTATTTACAGTTTGTTTCTTTGTTGACATTGATGTAGTGAAAATATCATGCATTACATTATTTCTTAAAATGTTGCATCCGCATTTACGATGTTGGGGTGAGGAAGAGGCATATAGGTTTTGTGATTCCCTTACATAAACTGTATGAACCATTTGCATATTTTCTAGTCTTTTTTATTGTTCTTTTTAAATATGTTCAGCCATCTGGTAATACCCCGATACTCCCAAAGTATAGGTTAAATCAAAAATAAAATTTTATCCTAGTAATGACAATCTGTGCAATAACACCTTTCAGAAAGTTTATTCATGCCATGGACTTTACAGTATAACAATATGCCATATATATATGAATTATATACAACTAAACGAACATGTGTTTTAATTTGGCGAGTGTACATGCCGATTGCTTATATTGATAAGGTCTAGTTTCTGTGACAGCAACAGAAACTAAGCTTTCCATCATGTGGGGTAAATAGTCGAATCATTGAGACGTCACGTGCAGGCCTCACATAGCGTATGATGTAATATAATGTATACGATAAATAGCGATTCCTACCCAAATATTCTTTGCATAGAATATATTTCCATTTTTTAAAATACAGTTTTACACCACGCACAATAATTTATCAGTTACATGGTGGGGGTCAGTTTTGATGGTCAGGAGAATCTGGGAACAATGTAACCATGCACAATGAAGAGATCATTGTCCTTCCTCATGTAAACTGGCAAAATTTCTCACAAAATCAGCTTAGATTTCATCGGGACTCGAACACGCGCTAATGAGAGGTGAGGGACCTCACGGCTTAAAGCACGAAGCCCTTACCACTCGTGTATTACAAAATATATGGATTTGATATGTAGCGACTCTTGCTTACTTTTACCTTTCGTAAAATGATAATTATTGAGTTGATAAACTGATGCCTGGCTAACAAACTCAAAATATTTCGTTTCAAAAATAACTTTGACAATATTTGTTATAATTACATAATTACCTATTCTCTCTCTCTCTCTCTCTCTCTCTCTCTCTCTCTCTCTCTCTCTCTCTCTCTCTCTCTCTCTCTCTCTCTCTCTCTCTCTCTCTCTCTCTCTCTCTCTCTCTCTCTCTCTCGTAATAAAAAATAAAATCAAATTGTTTATTTTTTAGACTCTTGCCATTGGGGATGTAGTGTGTAAACGATACATGAAGAGGTTACCGGAAGAAAAATGATTCTGATTTTAAGAAGCAACTTAATTATAAAGATTCTATACTTGTACTTGAAGGACCAGCATCAAATATCAGTGATATAGTATCCAAGCACATGCACTTAGGGATCAATTTTAACGAAAAATCCCATTGGGGGATCACATAAATTATATAATAGACAATGCAACTATAAAACTAAATCTTCTTCGAAAACTAAATTTTGACCTTGATCGCCAAACACTATAATGTATGTATTTCACGTTTATACGTCCCATATTGGAATATGGTAATATACTATTAGATAACTGTCCGGAATATTGTAAAGATCAGTTGGGAAAAAATGATATAGAAGCTGCCAGAATAGTTGCTACAAAATTAGTTGGTGTAGAAGCTCTTAATAGAGAATGGGGATAGGAAAAACTTTGTATAGTGGTGAAAAACACAAACTTATTCAATATTATAACATTATTATTTTAACTCCGCATTACATGTGAGAATTATTACCTCTCCAATATGAACAGCAACACTCTTACCCAACGAGACACGCTGATAACTTTGTCGTCCCCCATTGCAGAACATCTCACCATTTAAATAGCTTTATCCATTAAACAATAACTCTTTGGAGTAATCTCCCTCACGAAATTAGAAAATCTATTTCATTAAATTCGTTTAAAAATAATCTATCCAATTTTTATAATTTTGAAAAACTTCCACTCTACTTTAACGTTTTAACGTAGGAACCAGAAAAGAACAAATATTACATGCACGGCTTCGCATGTCATGTAGTTCTTTAAATCACCATCTTTATCTGAAAAATATTGAAGAATCCCCATTCTGCGCTTGTGGAGAAATCGAAACAACCGAACATTTTCTAGTCTTTTGTCCACTCTATCATAATCTGAGAATTGTATTAAGAAATGCACTAAACTTTCCATTTACAATAAAGATCTTACTATATTGAAATCCAGATAAAAAACATATTTACAAATGTACAAAAAATTATTCTGCAAGCATTTAATTGAATCTAAAACATTTGTTATGCGCAATGCATCCATGGACGAATTATTTTGAGTTAATTCGATTCTTTCTTTTTCTCCCACCCTTCCAAAACATCCACGTTTCATTATATTCAATAGATAGTATAGTGAACATAGTGATTTTTCTAAGCACTAGAAACTGTATACTATCACCTAGACATTGCGTGACTTTATAAAACTCGTATATTCTATTCCGATTTTTACTTTAATTTTGGTATCAACATTAAGCATTCGCTACCCACCATCCTATTTATTTACCTCCACTTATATGGATACCCATCATCACTTTATTTATTACCTTTTACGCACTTTATATCACTTTATATATGTATAGTCTATAAGCAAAATACTTAATAAATCTCTAATTTACAAATTATTTAATTAAGGAGATGAATTTACATAAGCGTAACGCCTTTTTCCAGATCACTAATGCCTTTATGTGTCGTCAATTGATGTAATGACATGTCTAAATTGAATAAAATATGTTTAAATCAATGACATATTTCTCCATATATAACATCGTATGTCATAATTCTCCATATATAACATTGTATGTCATAATTCTCCATATGTAACATTGTATGTCATAATTCTCCATATGTAACACCGTATGTTATAATGTTCCATATAAAAAATCTCAGATACCAAAGTATAAATCAATAGAATATCCATGACATAGATACAAATCTGGTAAAAATGGACAAACACGGACCTCTGGAAACCAAGAGGTGGGATCAGGTGCCATGGAGGAGTAAACATCCCCTGTCGACCAGTCACACCCGCCGTGAGTCCACAGTCAAGTCCAATGAAATGCGTGAGGAGTGAATCCTCGTCACAATTGGTACAGACGTCTCAACAACCGCCAACGAAAAGGCAACTCAACATTTCACTTAGTGAAACAGAGTAATCGCAAACAAGACTATTATACCGACCATAAAATTTGCGGAACGTTGACATTAAACGCGGTTTTCGATATCCCTCTGTCAATAATTTGTCAGTGAGTAGTTTACCTGTGTATATGAAATCTTCACATGTTGTACACGCCCTGGCATATCGGATCATTTGTGAAATATAAACTCCATATGCAGGTGACTGAGGGATATTACTACTTAAATGTGGAAAATTTACGATGGGAAAGCTGAAATCGTCGCGTTTGTTGTATAGCTTAGTTGCCAATTCCCCGTCTGTGTCTGTATTAAGTAAAATGTTTAAGTATGGAGCGTGTGTGCTTGATTCTGTTGTATCTTTAATTTCTTGTTGGCTGGGATATATCACATTGACTTATGTATGAAAATGTCATTATTATTTGACAAAACGTCGTCGATATATCTAAATGTCAAATTAAAGGACACCGCTAGCTTTTTCTTCTTTTTATTCAGCAGTTTCTGAATGAAGTCTGCTTCGTATGAATAAAGGAACAGGTTGGTCAATAAATGGGCACAATTGGTTCCCATAGGAATGCCGAGAGTTTGTTGAAAGACCACGTCTCCGAACATTACAAATATATTGTCTATTAGAAATTCCAGCATGTTTTTTCATATCAACTTCAGTATATTTATGTGTAGAATCAGAGTGGTGTTGGACAAAATAAGTATCCTGAAAGCCAATCACTAGATATTTAAATTTTTGGGTACCACCTTTGGTGAAAAAACAGTTGTCTATGATGCTAAAAAGTCTTTCTTTTAATTTTTTATGTGTAATAGTTGTGTAAAGAGTAGAGAAGTTATATGTTTTGATACTGTGAATTCGAGAAAAATTGTGTGCCTTCAGATTTTCTAAAAACTGTTTAGTATCCACATCTGATTTACACCGCTTCTGGAATAAGCAACTGTACAGTATTGTTGAAGTTTCTCCTCAACAGATGTCAATATAAATATGGTAACTAAAACATTTCATATACAAATATAAACTACTCACAAATTATTGACACAGGGATATTGAAAACCGCGTTTGATGTCAACGATTCGCAAATTTTAGGGTCGGTATAATAGGCTTGTTTGCGATTACTCTGTTTCACTAAGTTAAATGTTGAGTTGCGTTTTCGTTGGCGGTTGTTAAGACGTCTGTACCAGTTGTGACGAGGATTTCATTTGGACTTGACTGTGGACTCACCGAGGGTGTGACTGGTCAAAGGGGATGCTTACACCTCCATGGCACCTGATCCTACCTCTTGGTTTACAGAGGTCCGTGTTTGTCCATTTTTGTCGAATTTGTATCTGTGTTCTGGACATCCTACAGATTTCTACTTTGGTATCTGAGAAGTTTTAAGAGTATCATTTGTTAACATATTTGTACGTACGAATATTTGTCCGATACAACAAATAATCTAACTGAACCTTTTTGATTTTTTTTTTATACAATAAATAATCTAACTGAACCTTTTTGATTTTTTTTGATACAATAAATAATCTAACTGAACCTTTTTGATTTTTTTTGATACAATAAATAATCTAACAGAACGTTTTTTTTTTATATATATACAATAAATAATCTAACTGAACATTTGTGATTTTTTTATACAATAAATAATCTAACTGAATCTTTTTGATTTTGTTTTTGATACAATAAATAATGTAACTGAACTTTTTTTTTTTTTATACAATAAATAATCTAACTGAACATTTTTGATTTTTTTTTTATACATTTAGATAATGTAACTGAACCTTTTTGATTTTTTTTTTATACAATAAATAATCTAACTGAACTTTTTTGATTTTTTTTATACAAGAAATAATCTAACTGAACCTTTTTGATTTTTTTTGATACATTTAGATAATCTAACTGAACCTTTTTGATTTTTTTATACAATAAATAATCTAACTGAACTTTTTTGATTTTTTTTCGATACAATAAATAATCTAACTGAACCTTTTGGATTCTTTTTGATACAATAAATAATCTAACTGAAATTTTTTTATTTTTTTCTATATCATTTTATTGGGGTCAGCAACATAAAACACGAGAATTTACTCAAGTATAAGAATATTCTCAACTTTGTCTTCTCAGAAAACCAAATTTCAGGATTAACCAAAATTTAGTAAACTTTCGCATCACTGAATTATGGTCATGTAACGGTGACAAAAGAACATGAAATGAGTATCCATAATCTTTTCCTTGTGTATAACTGTAAATGATGAAATGTTGATTGTTGTTTGTCGTGTTGTGTGTTCAATATAATTTTTTTCTTTTAATTTATGTCATTGGCTTTACTTTACGAGTTAGATAGAATCACAAAGATAAATTGATCACTCAATATCTGTAATTTGACATTTTTTGCATGCATTATTTTACGTCATTGACGGGTATATGTTTTCCCCAACCATGCACCATAAACTAAGGATACTTAAAAAAAAACAATAAGGTATATGAAGTGTTTGAGTCAATAGAAACATTTGAAAAATATTTTATGAAATTTAGTGAAATAGTATATTTAAAAGAAAAAATGACAAGCAATAACAATCTAGATATAATACAAATATATTTATAGGAACAAGGCACGTAATTTAGGTGTGGCACTTGAGTTTTCATAATCATAGGAAATTCATGCTTAATTTTTACGCATTTCTATTTCATGTGTACCGCTACATGTCAGTTACTTTTTCATGTTTATTTGACATGATTTGTAGTACACATGCAAATACAATATGCATATTATGATGATATACAAGGTTTCACTGGTAACAACACTAACGGTTTCATATGTAGAAAGTTATATGCGTTATGTGTTTGCTTTTCATATGGATAGTTCTCCTAAAGATTTTTCGTACAGTGGAACCTCACTATTAAGACCACCTGACTCAAAGTGGTCTGATTAGTGAGGTGGTCTCTTATGCGAGGTTCTGTATTAGATATTTATGAAGAGACTGTGGTCTGAAAAGCGAGGTGGTCTGTTAAGTAACGTGGTCTTTAGCTTCCACTGCATTTGTTGTGTTTTGGTATTTGGTATTTTTTATGGGAACCAATTATATTGGCTTCTGATTGCGAGCAAATTTAAGTGTCTGATTTCAACAAAAATCGATATGAAGACGTATTTAATTATTTCAAACACAAATGTAATATTTTCATGTAAAACAAAATACAGAGTTGATATATTCAGTTGTTTTCATATGTTTACAAATTTTATGTAGTTTGGGCTTATCTAGCAGAATAAATGTACAAGTATTAGTTATCAAAACATCTGATGCACGCTGCCTGATAAGTACGAAACTAAATATCATAAATATCTTATTCAGTGTTATCATAATAAGAGTGTTATATACACTTCTAATTAACATTATTAGTACAAGTAGTACATTTAGATTTTCTTTAGCAAATAGCCTCATAAGTATGTATGATAGTGATAGCATGGGAGAATGAAAGAAATTTGTGTGGTCGGGAATCATGTATAAAAGGAGAGAGGAAAAAGATAAACTGATATATACATCTGGAGATTCCTATTGAAGACATCATCTAAATAAAACATCTTGATCAGAAACGTTGGCGTCACTATACTACACAAATGTAATGGTTTGGGGTCGTGTGCATTAGTTCTTGGCATATTTAGATACCTAAAATTTCATGTATGGTACTCCTTTGATAAACATGTGTATCAATACGCATGGTAACCGTGTAAAATTTGAATATTTCAGGTCTGGCATTTTTACACACACACACACACACACACACACACACACACACACACACACACGACCCAAGTCAGGTTATGGTGAGTATCTAAATGCCTTGTTATTTCTCTATTTGTACTTGTTAAATATATCAGGTTTCACAAGATATACCACAGAACAGTAATTATGATCCCGAGCTAGGAGTTTATTATACACACCAGGGTAAATTATGTAGGTGATGGTTTAAGTTAACAACGTGACATAATTCCATTAAAAGACCACTTTATCTTCTAAATGAGTAATGATTCGACCTCATGAAATATGATTTTCCTCAGGTAAATGTTATAAACATAATACCTAAGTTAAAATGAAATCGCACTATAAACCGGAAAATGTCTCATATTGCATTGGTATGACGTCACGAAACTGTTTCAGCTGAATTTCGTTTTGCGTCAACTTCCTTGACTGCATGGACAAGTTATACAAATCAGATAGAACTTGCCAAACTTGTTTCAGTGGTCAATGGTTTGTTAAATTAAAATGTAATAAAACGATTATTGTACTATTTTGAATGCATAGATGACCAAGTGGTTAGGAAATCGTGCATGAGGGCCAAGCGATTGTTGCCGTAGGTCGAGAGTTCGAACCCAAACCGGGGCAATGTCAGTTTGTAGGTGCCTTGTTTTTTCTGTATTTGTGCTTTATGTATGATTTATTTTCACATAATAGTATCATTTCTGATATTATTCTTAGCTTTTCCAACTTTTTTCTTGGAATTTCCAACTTTAAAGTTGGCTTTTACAACTTTTTCCTTGGCTTTTCCAAATTTTTTCTTGGAATTTCCGACTTTAAAGCTGGCGTTTCCAACTTTAAAGTTGACTTTTCCAACTTTTTTCTCGGAGATTACAACTTTTTCCTCGTTTTGCCATCTCTGAAGTTGGCTTTTCCAACTTTTTTTCTTGGAATTTCCAAAGTTGACTTCTTTTTTCTTGACCTTTTTCAACCTTATTCTTGGCTTTTCCAACTTTGTACGAGTTAAATCTGAGACATTCCTATAAAAAATCAATATATATATATATCTATCTGTCTGTCTGTCTGTCTGTTTGTCTGACTGTATGTATATAGATATACACGCACACGAAGAAACAGTGGAGCATTCAGCTTATGTCTGTTAAATTTTCCTTAATTAATTTGTTTGTCAATGGAGTATTTTTGACGAATAAAGATACCACAATTTACTTAGCTTTTCATTCCTTGTAAAGCAATAATTAAAAGATCAGGGGAGCATATTTCATCTGTATTATTTTTGCCGAGATAATCTTGTTTTGAGATGTATAATTTATGTTATATATTAGCATTCATATATATTTGGTGCCGATAAAACCACTGAAAGATGCGTATTAATTAATCACATGTGCAGTAACCGAATTTTGAATAGTATAAATTTATGTTAATCAATTGTACATGTCTAGAGCTGACACTACGTTATATTGCAACCTTGATCACAAAGGTAAAGAAACTGAAAAAGATCATCTGTCCCTAAAAAGATTAAAAATAAATATTCTGTCTTGTAACGTAATGAAACTAAATAATCTGATTTAACAACAATTGCAATGCCGTCCCCAAAACATCCGTCTCCTGAAGTTATATAAGGCTCTCAGTCAGAATAAAAATGTCGTCCCGTAAGGTTTTATAACGTTTTGAGCAACATAATATTTAAAAATCATATCGAATATATCCATTGAATAAAGTATATGTTAAGTAATACATTATGTGCCAAATAGTCAATTTTATTTGCATCAATGCTACATTTTAGCGAATATATGCCCAATTTCTGACAATATGAGTCACTACCATAGCCTCTCAGGGTAGTTTCGATGTAGATGTGTCATCTTTTCCTTTTAACTCTATCATTATAGCGAAGAATAGACTGGTTACTTATCAGTAATTCAGTAATCGTACCGTTTCATATTTTACACGGTGTCCTATAAATTGAAAACTACGTTATAGATTTTTGAATTTATTCAATAAACACTGTCCGAGTGCCTATTTATAAATGTAGACCGTATTCATATTAATCTTCCCAGAAAATAGTTGGAAATACCAAGAAAAAAAGTTTGAAAAGCCAACTTTAAAGTTTGAAATTCCAAGAACAAAGTTTGAAAAAGCCAACTTTAAAATTGGCAAAACGAGTAAAAATTTGGAAATTCCAAAACAAGAAGCTGGAAAAGCCAACTTTAAAGTTTGCAAAACGAGAAATAAAACAAATTAAGGTGGCACTAATACGCTTCCGTAGATACCAATTCTGATTCTGAAATGTAAACCTATTATCACTTTGTTGTTGATGTTGTCAGTAGATATTTATAAAGTCAATCGTGACTTACGCTGTGGTGTCAAATGACCTTCAACATGTACCTCAGCGGTACCTATAATATGATTATTTATAAGTATGATGCAATATGTCATACATTATATATCAAATACGAATGTCCCTGGCAACACCTTTTGTAACATATTTCCTGTATTTTATACATATATCAATAGGGGTTTTACCGAATTAGGTCAAAGAAACCAATTAAGCATTAGTTATTTTGGCATCACTGAAATTTGATCAATGCGCTTATAATATATGTAAGAAGACCAGAGTAGATGTTTGTTAAAAAAATAATATCAATTATCTATTCTATCTGTATAGGTTAGATAAAAGACAATGTATTAATATTTGCATCAGAAAATCTGATTTTAGAATTTTTGTTTTCTATTATTTTTCTAAAGAGAAAGTGGTATCATACAAAGACAAATAATAAATCTGAATGTAAAGCCAAATCAGCTGAAGAGTAACCACTGTAAAAAGATGACTATCATCGCTTTTCAGTGCGAAATATTACTTTAGTATATCATCTGGTACCGAAATACCAGGTATTAAGATTATGTATACCCTCGGGAA